>CM071954.1:11020000-11155000 GCA_036784905.1 Acrossocheilus fasciatus | reverse complement strand
GACCTGGATCCCACCGAGTCTAAGCAATGGCTCTATCTGGAGAAGTTTAAAATGAAACTACACACCACTGCAGTAAGGACACACTCATACAGCATTGATTTTTTTTTTTTTTTTGTTGGTGTTGGACCTGAGGGGACTGAGAGTCCAAACACATATACGCATCGAGGATATTATTGATCATAAGTGTGAGGACATGGCCTCCCCTTAATATACACTTCATGTCCAATAATGCCAGGATATATTCAAATATTAGTGGCTACGGCATAACTTATATAACAAGTAATGCTAACAAACTTTTAACTCATTACTAAAGCTTGAATAACTGGAATATTGCTGTTAATGAGTTTTCTAATTTATGACATTTAACATAAGTCTTTAAAATAGATTTCCCTTGCAGAGTATATTTTATTCATTGTGAATTTGGTCATAAGTCTATCAAGTGTACAAATAAATTTTAATTGATATGTTATACTCCTTGTCTCTGAGATTTATTGATATTCATCATTATTGTCATTTTATCTTCTTTAGAATCTGTCCATCGATACAGATTTACATGCTGCCAATGGGAAAAAGGTGAAAGCTCTGGATATTTTTGCTTATGCTCTGGCCTTTTTTAAGGAACAGGCTCTTAAGGTATGTTTTATTATCATCATCGTCATCATCAATATTTCATTTAAACCGGTCTGTTTACATTATTTTTACATGTACTCTACCATTCAGAAGTTTTGGGTTGATAAGATATTTTTAACATTCTTGAAAGAAGTCACTTATGCTCATCAAGGCTACATTTTTATATTGTAAAAACACAGGAAATTGTAATATGTGAAATATTATATAGTAAATGTTAAACGTTGAAGTAATTTTTAAAAATATATTTTAATATATTTTAAAATGTAATTTATTCCTGTAATGGCAAAGCTGAATTTTCAGTAGCCATTAGCCCAGTGTTTACCGTCACATGATCCTTCAGAAATTAGTCCAACATGCTAATTTGATGCTGAAAGCATTTCTTCAATGTTGAAAACAGTTGTCCTGTTATTTTATTTATTTGTAATTATTTATTTATTGTGCTAAATTTTATTTCAGGGTTCTAGGATGAATAGAAAGTTCAAAAGAACAGCATTTATTTGAAATACAATCTTTCGTAATATTATAAATGTCTTTACTGTCACTTGATCAATTTAATACATCCTTGCTAAATAAAAAAATACTGACCTCAAACTTCATCAGTGTGTCAAAAATGGATTTTTATCATTGGATACAGGAGCTGAGTGACCAGTCAGGGGCAGATTTTGATAATGCTGATGTTAGATGGGTCATCACAGTACCGGCCATCTGGAAAATGCCAGCTAAGCAGTTTATGAGAGAGGCATCATATAAGGTATAACATTTCTCTCTCACAGCCACATATGCACGAAAATCCATGTCTCACTATAATTAACGGATCTAGTTTGTGTTTTGAAATTGGAGAGAGGTCTGTGTATGATGTGCTTAATGTGCTTTCAATAAATGTAATGAATCAAGAATTTTCACACAAGTTTGAAGGATGGGTTGTACAAATCCCTAGTGGATGTTTGTAGATACTGCAGCACTCAGTTGTGCTGTGAACTTTCCCTAGCGTTAGTGAGAGATTAAAGAAGATAGAGCACTGTTTTGCTGCCATTTTCATCTAAAATAGAACAGGAAGGAGATACAGAAATTCAGGATGTAAATAGGTAGAGAGGAAAAGCAGAGGGATTAAAGGAAAAGGAAAGACAGTGATCTCACCTCTTAGATACAGCCACTGTTTTGTCTGTTTTCACTGTCTCTCATTGGACCCCCTTAGAGACCCCATACATGTGGAATTGTATCTCTTAATCTCTGTTTGACTCTGTCACTGTTGGCGTCATTGGGATTTGTGAGCGTGTGTGTGTGTGGATCTGTGGATGATTAAGCTGTGTGTGTGTGTGTGTGTAGGGTATGTATTTGAGCTGTATTAATAACAGACTCATTAACATCAGTCACAGGTGACCTGATTACAAGTGGCTAGGAAGATTGCCGTTTATACCAGATATTAATATATCAAGTTTCTAAATTTCAATATTATTAACTAGCAAAGTCTTAGCGCAGTGGTTTGTTAAAAATTAAGTAATGCTTTACTGTTATCCAGGATGCATCAGGACAGATTAGCGTTTCCCATATAAATGTGATGTGGTCACAAGTGTTTCCCATTTGCACATGCACTTGGTATTGAACGCTTATGATTGGATGCCACTGGTGGGTGGAGGTGTAAATGAAGGCAGTAGGCAAGTCAAAAGGAAAGAGAAATGAGCTGCTTATTATTGCTGCTTATTCCATGTATGAAATATACAAAACATACTTAAAGCGTAATTATGTTATTTAAACACACTAAGAAACATTAGCTACCTTAAATAATGTGCATTCAAATTACAATAATCACAGCACAATAGTAAGCAGAGAGATGAATGCTCTCATGCTGAAGAGAGAGAGAGAGACAGAAAGGGAAGAAGAGCAGGGTGTGGCCTCAGCTTCTTTCATCTCAATCCAAAGCAAAGACAAAATGAGGCGGGGAAGCCACGAGCGAGTGAGCTACATAGATACCCAGCGAGAAATCAGAGCGAACAGCAGGAGAAAGAGCGGAGAAGAAAGGGGAGTTTGCAACACCTGATATCTGCAGTGGGAATTCCTGCAAAGCTTGCCTTAGGAGCGTGTTTGTTTGTGTGTGTGTGTGTGTGTGTGTGTGTGTGTGCAGTGACTCAGCTCTCCGTCTGCAGGATCAGGAGAACAGAAAGAAAGGACACTGCATTCCCTCACCTCTGTCTCTCACTCTCTGCATTTTGCTCACACTGTCGCCCCATAACTCACTGAATCCTGCAGCGCACTCAGAGCAAACCATGTCACTCAGCACAGCGTGTGTGTGTGTGTGGTGGTTCTTTTATAGTTTTACACTTCCTCATATTTGAAGTGAGGTAAAATGATCTTGAAATATCTGACCAGCCATTTGTCTCATTTAAATATTCCTTTACACAGCAAGTAAGTTATGACAGTTAGTATTCTGGTTGGGATGTTTAAGGTTGTGCTGCAATAGCTGTTTTAGGTTTATACGTAGTTCACTTCAAGCAGTGTCCTACAGTGTGACATACTAATATCACATTTATTTATTTATGCTTTTTGTTTAGATATTAATATGTATATGAATTTAAAAATGAAAAGTAGGAAAACACTGAAAAAATATACACTATTAGAGGTCAGCCCTTTTTATACTACTTATTAATTATATTAATGTTTTTTGGGCCTGTCTGAAATAGATTTATTAGAAAATATTTATAAAATGTTAATGTTTAATTAATTACCAACTTTTCATTAATGTTTAGATTTTGTCATATTTTAAGTTTAAATGTTAAATTTTAGTTATTTTTGGTGGATTTTGAGTTTTTGTCATTGTTATTTTTTGTTGGATTTATTTATCTATTTTTATTTCAGTTTTAGTTTCAATTTATTTCCTGTTAGAAATGTAATGCTTCAACTTACTTATGTTAGTTACTCAAGGTAAAATCATTTTCATTTATTTAAAGTTTTTATCTTACATTCATACACTGAACAAAATTACTTTTGTACGCAACACTTTTGTTTTTGCCCCCATTTTTCATGAGCTGAACTCAAAGATCTAAGACTTTTTCTATGTACACAAAAGGCCTTTTTCTCTCAAATATTGTTCACAAATCTGTCTAAATCTGTGTTAGTGAGCACTTCTTCTTTGCTGAGATAATCCATCCACCTCACAGGTGTGGCATATCAAGATGCTGATTAGACACCGTGATTATTGCACAGGTGTGCCTTAGGCTGGCCATAATAAAAGGCCACTCTAAAATGTGCAGTTTTATCACACAGCACAATGCCACAGATGTCACAAGTTTTGAGGGAGCGTGCAATTGGCATGCTGACTGCAGGAATGTCCACCAGAGCTGTTGCCCGTGAATTGAATGTTCATTTCTCTACCATAAGCCATTTCCAAAGGCGTTTCAGAGAATTTGGCAGTACATCCAAACGGCCTCACAACCACAGACCACGTGTAACCACACCAGCCCAGGACCTCCACATCCAGCATCTTCACCTCCAAGATCGTCTGAGACCAGCCACCCGGACAGCTGCTGCAACAATCGGTTTGCATAACCAAAGAATTTCTGCACAAACTGTCAGAAACCATCTCAGGGAAGCTCATCTACATGCTCGTCATCCTCATCGGGGTCTCGACCCGACTGCAGTTTGTCATCGTAACTGACTTGAGTGGGCAAATGCTCACATTTGAAGGCGTTTGGCACTTTGGAGAGGTGTTCTCTTCATGGATGAATCCCGGTTTTCACTGTACAGGGCAGATGGCAGACAGCGTGTATGGCGTCGTGTGGGTGAGCGGTTTGCTGATGTCAACGTTGTGGATCGAGTGGCCCATGGTGGCGGTGGGGTTATGGTATGGGCAGGCATATGTTATGAATAACGAACACGGGTGCATTTTATTGATGGCATTTTGAATGCACAGAGATACCGTGACGAGATCCTGAGGCCCATTGTTGTGCCATTCATCCACGACCATCACCTCATGTTGCAGCATGATAATGCACAGCCCCATGTTGCAAGGATCTGTTCACAATTCCTGGAAGCTGAAAACATCCCAGTTCTTTCATGGCCAGCATACTCACCGGACATGTCACCCATTGAGCATGTTTGGGATGCTCTGGATCGGCGTATACAACAGCGTGTTCCAGTTCCTGCCAATATCCAGCAACTTCGCACAGCCATTGAAGAGGAGTGGACCAACATTCCACAGGCCGCAATCAACAACCTGATCAACTCCATGCGAAGGAGATGTGTTGCACTGCGTGAGGCAAATGATGGCCACACCAGATACTGACTGGTTACATCATCTTGATATGCCACACCTGTGAGGTGGATAGAGTATCTCGGCAAAGGAGAAGTCCTCACTAACACAGATTTAGACAGATTTGTGAAAAATATTTGAGAGAAATAGGCCTTTTGTGTACGTAGAGAAAGTCTTATATCTTTGAGTTCAGCTCATGAAAAATGAGGGGCAAAAACAAAAATGTTGCTTTTATAATTTTGTTCAGTGTATTTATATAAGTAAAAAGTAAATGTTCAGATGAGTAAATGTGAATTTATTGGAGTCTTAGTTTACTGAGAATAAATGTTCATATTAGCTTTTATTTGTAATCATTTGTATGTTTTATGTATAGTAAAAGTCAAGATGAGCCATGGTTTCAGACTCCCGTTTTAATGTCTTGCCACTGTGCTCTGTACTCATCTAGGCTGGTCTGGTTTTTCGTGACAACCCTGATCAGTTGATCATTGCTCTGGAACCAGAGGCTGCGTCCATTTACTGCAGAAAGCTCCGTCTCCACCAAATGGTTGATTTGGACAACAAAACGGCCCTGAATGGCTACAGCCCAACTGAGAATGTTGGGGTGGGAATGACCCAGGGTAAGACACCCATACTGTCTTTCACCATATTACATCTGCACCACAAGCATTCTGCTGTGAGGACAAACCAAATCATAATCATATTGTTCCAGTCATGCTCAAGTTTATGTTACAGTACTTTAAATGTTTGTTGAGTGTAATTTTGTCTGTGTGTTTTGATGGCATCAACCTTTGGCCAGTGATTAGTTCTTCTTCAAAAGGACAAATAGGCTGTAGTAAGTTGTTGGGCCGGTCATTATGTAGGGTGTTTTTTTTTGTTGTTTTTTAGAGTGAGAAAGATAAGGCAAATCTACCAAAAATATTTTACCATGTATAGCAAAGTAGTGAACTGTAAAGATGTTTTTCTCATTCTTCAACATAAAACTACCCATTTTTTACAACATCCACTCCTTTCTAAAGCAGAGGTTAAATCAGATTAACAATGCTGTAAACTGATATGGATATCAATCCTAACAGATTAAACTAGCACTGAAGTGAGGATTACTCCTAAACTAGAGCTGCAGGACTCCTGCAGTCCAACATGCCTATTAAACTCTCACCGCAGTGAGGGAGAGAAGGTGATGATGCATGCAGAAAACAGTGGGAGAGAGACAGAGAGGGAGGGAGGGAGGAAGAGATGAATAGCTTTTAATTTAAGATCATTTTAGATGTCTAATATATCTGTGGCCTTTCCTGACTTATTTTTATTTTTATTTTTTTAAGAGAAGATAAAACTTTTATTCAGTAAGGACAATTAAAGACACTTATTTGGCCTGTCCTAATTAAGTATTTGCTTGCATATATGAAAATATATTGCATATAGGCTATATTACTGTTCAAAAGTTTGGAGTCAATACACTTTTTTTTTTGTCTTTTTTTTTTTTTTTTTTTTTTTTTAAGATATTAATACTTTTATTCAGAAAAGACACATTAAATTGATCAAAAGCAACAGTAAAGATGTATAATGCAGGGCTTAAAGTTCTCCGGCACCGTGCAACCTTTGGCAGTGGCAAAAAAAAAAAAAAAAAAGGTAAAAAAAACCTTGTTGATATCACGTTCGAGTTCACGAGTTTGCCTACCAATGGTATGAGAGGAACACTGCTTTCTCTCTCAATCAAACTAACATTACTAAAAAAAAAAAACCTGCGGGGCGCAATGGTCAATGATGTCTCTCTAGTCTAGCGCATATTTACATAGAAAAGCTATTAAAAAAGCAGCGGAGCTTTGTAAACAAACGTCTCGTAGTCATCTCTTCATCTCCATAAAAACGGTTTGATTGTCAGAACGAATTTTGAAAAAGGTCCTGTTGACCACACATGATCTCTTAATGGTAATTTACCAGTAAAGACTGTATGTGTGAAAGGGGCTAAACTCTTCCTCTGTATATGCTGTGAGTTTGGGTTACTTAACGGTCATCTGGGAAAACAGTGTGCATTATCTCACTAGATTTGTAACGTAAATCATTTATAAACCTTTGCCAACACAGGAGAATACATCAACATATTTCTATATATGCGATTTGTTGTAGTGATGGGTCGTTCTTGAACGATTCGTTCTTTTTGAACGAATCTTTAATGTGACTCGGGAAGAACGAGTCATCTCGGGGAGTGATTCGTTCAGTCACGCATGCACAGCATCCTATAGGTTCTATACCGGAATTAGTCAAGTAGTTAGTTAACATTTTAATTATATTTTGCTAAAATGAACGAAATGACTCAAAAAGATTCGTTCATTTTGCTGAACGAGACTCAAAGGTCCGAGTCGGTAAAATGATCTGAACTTCCCATCACTAATTTGTTGTAGGTCACGATTTCAAAATGAAAGTTTAACATTAAACCCTCGCTCTGAGTTTGCATGTGAAATGAAATGGATTTAAACGTTGTTGAATCACACTTTAAAGTGAAACAACACCAGGCCGCGTTCTATTTCTGATGTGCTGACACAAATTTCAAATGATTTTCAACGGTCGCTTTGAAAGGTCCAGTGAAGGCAGGCTTTAGCTGTTGCGGCGCGGCGCTTCTGTTGTCGACACCAGAAGAAACAACACTGTAAAAAGTGATAAGTTGACTTAACTTAAAAAAATTGAGGAAACCCGTTACCTTATTTTTTTTTTTTTTAATTATCATTTACTTAAAAATTAAGTTAAGTGAATTGTCAAGTTCACTTAACATACATTTTTTTTAAATTACTATTTACTTAATTGTAAGGCAACGGGTTAAGGCAATTTTGCTTTAACGCTTGATAATGTTACAAAAGATTTCTATTTTAAATAAATGTGCGCATCAAAGTATTTTTATAAATAGTTTTTACACATTAAAAATATTAAAATAGCTTTAAACAGCGGCTTTGTCTATCTATTTTACTGTATTTTCGATCAAATGAACAGCCTTGGTGAGCATAAGACATTTCTTTCAAAACGTAATCTTAAAAGTCCCAAACTTTTGAAACTTGGTGTATTTGTTACCATGCATGAACACACAATGCTGTTTTGTCCTATTTCAACTATGGGCACCTTTACTTTCCCAGGGGTTGATGTTTACATTTTTAAAATTCTATTATTATTATTATTATTATTATTATTTATTTTTGTTATAATCATTTATTATTTTAATTAATTAATCTCATTTATTTTTCACTTTGTACATGCCTTTTATGTATATATATTCTTTGATTCTAGATAGAATGTCTACAAAATTAGCCATACGACAATTGGACAAATGAAATAAACTAGACTGAGTGTGAATAGTGTGATGTAAAGGATTCCACAGGCTCAGAAGTGCCCATAGTTGAAGAAACAGCCTATTACATTTCACAGTGCTGTGAACTCATCCATGACGTGGTATGTCTTGCCAGTTTGTCACACACCAAAGTAAAATGTAATTGTCATAAATGTGTTTTGTGTAGAGGCAGAGCATTTTCTGCTGTATTTCTGCCTCTCTCACAGGAACACAGAACCACTCTCTCTGTCTTCCAGTCCATTCCAGTTCACCTCCATTGCCCTGCACATGTCCTTATTACAGACTGACAGCGCATGCACTTTCACAGTGGGCTTTATATAAAAAAAAAAAAAAAAAGATATAGTATTTATAGTAAGTGTATAGCATATAGTATGCTTAGTATAAGTATATATATATTTTAGAAATGTCAATCAAAAGTCATTTTTCATGTGCGTTCAGAAGGTAACAGTCATTTGGAGCACTGCTGAATGGTGATGCCAGCATGAGAAACAGCTTTGGCAAATTCACAATCCCCCTGCCTCATAAATTTCTCCCTCCCTCCCTCTTACTAAGTTGCATGCACATTTATTCATAATCACATAATTGTTTGAGGTCATGCCTTGCATTCCCTTGAAAAGAAAACAATTTAAATTATAATAAAAAATGTTGGTAGTCTTTCTTAATCTGTTTCTTAACCACATTTCTTCAAATGCTAATTATTATTGGTTAACATTTAAGAATCTCCGATTTTATTTTATTTATTTTTTTGTCCAGATCTAAGACAGCGTGTCTATGTCTGAGACCACTAAAGCACAACTATCATTCCTGTAACAAACTGCATCAGTGTACATGCGATGACCTTCATGTGACATCAGTGACCTCAGTCTGATGACATCAGCAGCTCTGTAGTCATCAGCAAGCACATCTAGAGCTAGAGCACATCAGCAAGCACATCTCCAAACCTCTGCACGTACAAAAAAGGAGTGACCGAGAAAGAATTTGATCAGATGGTTTTTGTGCTTTTAAATCGAAAATAACAGTTGAAGTAACAATGCAGTGACAAATAAAAGAGGTAAAAAACAACTAAACGATCATGATGCATCGATAGGAAGTCTGAAATCGCATTTGACCTCTCTGCATATGCTGTTCCATAGATAGAAAGAGGGAGAAAAAGAATGGATGAAGGACAAAAGGAGTAGTGTGTATTGATCATTTTAGCAGCAGTAGTATTTGTGCTCTGATAGCCTGTATATTTTATATTCAATGGTGTGCATTGAAAATGTGGTTAATTTTACTTGTGAGAGCCTGAGACAGGATGCAATTGTGTGTGGCAACCCTTTGTGGAGCAGCGGGGCCGTCTGTCTGACAGCCATGGAGCTCCTCTCTCTCTCTCTCTCTCTGTACAGGGCAACCAGTGACTGACAGGAGATAACAATATTTCCCTCTGAGGGATGTCTCTCAGAAATGATTGAGCATCTGGATGTGTTCTTTTATTTATGAAGGATGTTCAAAAGACATTCGGAAGTTTGGAGTTGTTAATATCTTTAAATGTTTTTGAAGGAAGTCTCTTATGTTCACCAAGGCTGCATTTATATGAGACATGAATACCATTTACATTTATTCATTTAGCAGACGCTTTTATCCAAAGCGACTGACAGTTAAGGAAAATAATTTTCTATTTTAATGTATTTTAAATTTATTAAAATAGATGTAAAAATGTATTCCTGCGATGCAAGGTTGTATTTTCAGCATCATTTCTCCAGTCTTCAGTGTCACGCGATTCTTCAGAAATCATTCTGATTTGGTGCTCAAGAAACATTTCGTATGAATATCAATGATGAAAACAGTTACGTTGCTTAATGTTTTTGTGGTAATCGTAATTTTGTTTTGTTTTTTCAGGATTTTTTGTCAAAATCAAATTAGCGTATCCTTTCTCAATAAAAGTATTCATTTCTTTTTCACAAAAAAGGTCTTGCTGAATCCAGACTTTTGAACAGTACAGTGTAATTTTAGGATGAAATGTTATCATTTAGGAATCAATGAAGGATCAATATTCATCTGAACTAAATTACGTTCCCCCAAACTATCTCCACAAATGTAGTTTTCACTGCCTTGATGTTTAGATCATCTAAAATAGTCTGTGGTTCCTTGTGAATGCAGCTAATAAATTGTGAATTTGCTCTCAGGTTGGTACAGGAATTTCAGACGAGGGTCTGTTGTGTAGTTAAAACACTGTTAGATCGAGTGGTTAGGTCTCCCACGCCCCATCAGAAGCTGTCATGCACTGAAAACATGTCTGCTGGTCCGTTTCATTGTTTTCTGTAGGTTGGAGGAAATCTCAGTCTCCAGTCACTCTCCCTTAGAGCTTGCACTTCCTGTTTGGGAATGTTTACAACTGCCAGGATGGCCATTATCCTTTGATGTCATCAGACCAACTGCCCTTTATCAGACCAGGACAATCTCCCCTCCAATGTGAATGAACAGAGGCTTTTACATTCCGCTTGCAGTCAGGAAGTTCACGAAAGTGAAAAACAGAGGAAGTAATTGTGGAAAGATGTACTGAATATTTAAGACTTGCTGGCTAAATAGCAACATTGAGCAAAACTATACACATCAGGTTTTTAGTTCAAATTTACTTATTTGCAGACGTGAAATTGCTGGGCTGGTGTTAATAAAACTGAATAAAGTAGATTAAAATTAGATAATCTAGTCCAGGTTATTTCATTTCATTTGATTAACATTGTCTGTATTGCAGGAAAAATGCACACAAATATTTTTCCCCATATAGAGGACAGTTGCATGTTTGAACATTTCTAGGGATGCACAATATATTACTACCATATCAGTTATTTTCCAATATTAGACATTTTCTTATTGATATTAGTTAATATTGGATATTTAATTTTAATTTTTTTCATTTTTATGTTGCTTTATAATCATCTAACACCCTTTTAAAGTTACTCTTTAAAATCCATAATTTAATAACACTGTTAAATGTAAATGTAGCATATATAACAATAAATATACATGTTCATACTGTACATTACAATGTTGAGCCCTATATTTATTTTTAGCATGTGAAGTTTTTACTTTTTAGTGTTTGTTTGTTTTTTCAGAATAATGTGAAAATAATAATGAGCTCTTCAGTATTAACCGGAATTTTAATCTCATGTATCCCTAAAATTTGTTTCAAAAAAGCAAATAATGTTAAATAATTACAGCATTTTACTGTTTTTTTTCTTTCTTTACATTTTATGAATTTGCCTGAAATTACAGAAGTCTTGCATTCCATTAGAAGTTGTTTTTTTTCCAGCAGCATCCTCCTGCTTAAAGAAAGCACATTCAGCCAATATTCCTTTCTCATTCTGTCGCCTTGCCTATAGAACTGCCACATACACACACACAAACAGCTTCACGCTGCCTTCCCTCTCACACACACTTCCTGTCTCTCTCTGTCAATAACCAGCCAAGGAGCATGTGCGCCGTAACCGACAGAGCCGCACCTTTCTGGTGGAGAATGTCATAGGAGAGCTCTGGTCTGAACTCGCTGAAGGTAGAGTCTGTGTCTTCTCACACGTTTGTTTTCTTGTAGTATTTTGCTCCTGCTGTTTCTAATGCTGCTGTCATAAGTTAAGAAACCCTCAAATCTGAAGCTCTTAGGAAGGATGCACACTAGTCTCATCTCAGTTGTACAAAGAAAACTATGTGGAAATGTGTTATAGACATCATGTTTAGAATATTAGCCTGTTTGTAGATGCACTGAAAAACTAAAAAAAAAGTAAATTTTGTAATGCAAACTTAAATGTACATTTTAAAAAAGTTTTTTTCTTATATTTCATGAACTGAAATAACACATCAGTTTTTTGTGTCGTTATAACATAGACAGCCACCTTAAAAACACAGGTGGTAAAGAGAAAATTGAATGTTTAATCAAAGTTCATCTTTTCCACAAGCTGAGTTAAATACATATATAGAAGGTCCATAGTGTCACACACACAAACACAAAACACCATCATGGTGACAATAAACATAACTTAACATAAGATGTCCCTAAATGTGCATTACTGATAAGAAAAAACTCAGGAGGAACATTTATTTCAGTAAAAACCCATCAGACGTCAGCTATCACACAATTCTATGAATTTCCTGTCGGTTTGTTTTTTCACTGTAAATAAGGTGACAGTAATATATTGTAAAATTACATTAAATGTCCCATTAGATCGAATACAGTTTTTCACCAAAAGGAGAACTTAAAGGGAACTTACTGTTAAGAAATTAACAGGTTTTTATCATAGTATTTTATAGTTTATTACCTTAATTATGATCAAAGTACTGATTATTTCACAGTTGATCAGATTAGAACCATATTGCATTGGACAGTCAGCGAACAAACTTTGGGTGGTCCTTGAATGTGCCTACTGAGACTAGATGCACCCTTGCTGAGAGGACAAGAAGATGCTTAGTTTAAAATTCCTGCCCTTATTCTGCTGTCTGAATTAGCAGCTGCTCAACCATTAGTATTGCCTCAGCACACTTTGCCTATTCACCACTGCTGGAATAACCCTCACGCAAAATAGTGTTTTTCAAAATCATTCAAATTTCAGTAAATTTTCAGTGTTTTCAATGTTAAATGGGCAGTTCACAAAAAAAAAAAAAATAATTACTCACTTGTAATTGGTCCGAAGCCTGTATGATTTTTTCCCTCCCCTTCTGTTGAATACAAATGAAGGTATTTTGCAAAATGTCCAATAATAAAACGACTTTTATGGAAAAAAGTCAAATGGGTTTGGACCATCATGAGAGAGTAACCCAACAACCCCCCCCCCCCCCCCCCCATTTTTTGGGCGAACTGTCTCTTTAAATGACCACATACGGTTTGTGATTAATTTACAGAACCTACATAGAACTTTAAATTCCAAAGGCGTCTACTTGAGTTACCAACCAGTGAACCAACCCTGAATGTAGGTCACCGTTCCCCTGACACTTTGCAAAAACACTGTCACATCCAACATCTGCAGAGAGTTCCTGAAAGAGTGTAAAATGTCACCAGATGAGATTTAGATCCATCCTGATGAAATTGTTTTTGCTGGTGACCCTGAAATGCTGTTTCTGCTGCTGTCTAGGTGACCGTTATGTGGTGGTGGATTGTGGAGGAGGGACGGTGGATCTTACTGTGCATCAGATCCGGATGCCAGAAGGGCACTTGAAGGAGCTTTACAAAGCTTCAGGTATAAGACACAACCATAAAGACCTGTAGCTCGAGATTAACATTTTGCTTAAAGCTTGTATTTCCTGTAAAAAATGGTCTGTTATTCTGAGATGTCATTATTTCTAAGAATCTGAGATCATCTTTACCTTTCCATCCTCTCTGCAGGAGGCCCGTATGGCTCTATTGGGATCGATTATGAATTTGAGAAGCTCCTGTGTAAGATATTCGGACAGGATTTCATTGACCAGTTTAAGATCAAGCGTCCGGCTGCCTGGGTGGATTTGATGATTGCGTTTGAGTCTCGTAAGAGGGCAGCGACTCCTGACCGAAGCAATCCGTTGAATATTAACCTGCCCTTCTCTTTCATCGACTACTACAAGAAATTCAGAGGACACAGCGTAGAGCATGCGCTGAGGAAGAGCAAGTGAGTGTCTAAACCGTTGTAATAGAAATCACCCATTAATACAGTCCAGTCGAGTTGCACCTTCCACAGATTATTTGCTTCAAACGGGCAGTTTTGTTATTATCTTTCATGTTGCTTGAAAAATGTATGATTTTTTTTTATTTTCCTTTTGGAATGGAAAAGAGTTGAAATGAAAATGTCGAAATGTCAAAGCTAGATTTTTCTTGTAGAACAGAAATGCATTGAGAAATCACAAATATATAAAATCACAATGCATTTCAGTTTGACATTTTTACTTTTTCATAATATTAGTCTTAATATGAATATTAATTAACATCATATGTTAATATGAATATATATATATATATATATATATATATAAAAAATCAGCAGGGGATCAAATATTTTGTGTGTGTGTGTGTGTGTGTATATATATATGTATATGTGTGTGTGTGTATATGTATAAACACATACATACACACACAATTTTATTTTAAGCAATTAATCGATTTTACAGCCATATGTATGTTGGATAAAATGTTAATAAATAATGTGTATTATTTTCATAATATTCTATAATATATTTTTATATAAAATATATTTTAAAATGTATATAAATATAGATATATTGGAATATAAATATAGATATATTGGGACCTCTTAATTATTGCCCTGATGGGGGAAATGGGGATTTTTAATGCTTTAGCTCTTTTCTTACAACCACTTTCTAAATTTGTGAAGTTCAACAATCTTTTGCTGCACATCAGAAATATATTCTTTGGTTTTACTCCTTTGTGATCAATGATTAAGGAAATTTGGCCTTTGTGTTCCTCATATTTATAATCCTGTGAAACAGGAAGCCAAGGGTGGACAACTTCATGTTCCTAGTCACCCTGATGTGATTAAAAAATACAGATATGAATGGGAATATACTTCATATTAGATAATTTAATCATAAGAATTTCTAGAGGTACCAATAATTGTGGCCATTGTGTACTAAAGAAAAATATTTATTTCCTAATGTGATTTTTTTTTTTTTTTTTTTTTCCCCACTTTCACTTTTTTTTCCTTCAATTAAAGGTTAGACCTTTTTTTTTTTTTTTTTTAAATGAAAGATCAAATGGATAAACAATGCAGACTTATTTTCACAGCCTTCTTTGATCATATTTACCAAGGGTATGAATCATTTTGAGCACAAATGTGTGTGTGTGTGTGTGTGTGTGTGTGTATATGTGTATATATATATATATATATATACTGTAAGTCAGGATTTGATTATTTTCTCTGTAGTCATAAACTGGAAACTGTTGTGAGTCCTGCTGACTCTCCGCCTTTGCAGTAATTGTTGTCTGTCTCTTTTGAGGTCAGGCATGTGTGACCTACAGCCACTGGAGAGTTAATCTGTCTATTCATGACTGCTGTCAATACCGTACACACAGCCATTCAATAAGCCATCAGGCCCTGTATAAAGATGGCCAAGTCAGCTAAATGAACACCATGTTTGTTTGTGTGTGTGATTGCTGACGATGTGCTAAACGCACTCCTAATCAAGGGGCATAGGTGCAATCTAAAAACGGGAGAGATAGGGCACATTATGAACTATTATGAGCTTGTCATGAATATTAATTTACGTAATTTTCTCCCAGTAGCACTAAGAGATTTGTTCATGGGCAAGTAATTTTGTTAATTAGATAATTGCTATAGAGTCCTCTGTTTGATAGCATCATAATTTTATGCATCCGGCTACAATTTCTTAGCATTGCAGCAAAGTGAGACATTTCTCAGAAATCTACTTTAAATATCAGTCTTCTAAAACTAGTTACAATGGCTGCTTCCTGAGCAAAAGTATCAGATATGACAAAATGTCAAATTAAGAGGCAAAATTATCTAGTTTTGTCTTTCTATTATTTCGAAAATGCAAGCCTGTTATATTATTTGCATTGTTTAATGGTTAAATTTTGTCTTCTTTCCTAACACAGTAATGAGATAATCGCGAGTAAGACTACTCTGACTTGCATTTTATGGATTTTGAGCTCTTATGTCTCACAAGGGACATTTTTTCCAACAAGCCTGCGAGTCAGGCATCTCTGAGCACTCGTTCAGCCCTGCATCACACATCTGTTTACTGGAAACCACAGCTATTAGCACACATGGGCTGACTTTTATAGCAGTGTACAACCTAATAATGTAAACTCAATAATATCAAGCTTCACAGTAGTCTTTCATATGTGAAGAAAAATTTTATCCTGCACTGAGGCCAAGTGAGGATGATCTGTAATTAATTTGTCTCTAACTCTCGATCTCTCTGTTTTCGTTACTCTTCTGCAGTGTTGACTTTGTGAAGTGGTCTTCACAGGGCATGCTGAGGATGAGCCCAGATGCAATGAATGCACTGTTCAAACCAACTATAGACCACATTATACAGCACCTGAGTGAGTAATTGCACAGCTTTACTGGAACAATAATGTTATATTGATTTCTGGAGTTTTGAGTGAGATGGGAGTGTCCGTTATCTGGATTTGGGTGTTAATGGAAAGTCATGTGCTCTTGATACAAGGCCATTTATCCCATTGAGACAAGAATTATATATGTGATTTAATTAAGTCATTTTTAATTACATGCATTTAATTAAAGGATTTAATGAATCAGGATCAGAGCCTGTTTATTCATTTTCTTTGTATGTCAGGTGAAATCGCAACAATACTTAACCAGAAGGTTAGCGAAAAGGTATAAAACCATGTCAAAGGTGCAGAGGAATCGAAGGTGGAGAAAATATTATATATTCCTAACATAAATTCTGTCTTTCTTTCACAGACATTCAAGACTGCATAATAAAAGTATGGTTAGATATACTAAATTGTAACTGTAATAATCCTTTGAATAGTTTTATTTATTTATTTTGTTTATAGGCAGTATAACATGTTACATAATCTTTCGATATACCAATCTCATAACATAGTATCGCAACATTTTAACAACATATAATCAGTGTTATTTTAATATTTTTTTAATATAAAATTGTAACATTTATTAATATTTTGAATGAGTTTTTATTTTATATTTTGTTTTCATTTTTAGTGTAAGTTTGTCATTTTGTTATGCGTTTTTGTCCATTTTGATAGTTTTTATAATTTTTCAAGATTTCTTTATAGCTTTCAATTTTATTTCAGTTTTAGTCATTTAAGTACTTCAACTTAAATCTTATATATTTCAGTTATCTGCCAAGGAAACATTTTTAATGTTTCCCCTTCTACAATTTATATTTATTTTTATTGGTGTAATATGGTATCCTACAATATCAAACATGGAATCTTAGTTCTCAAGCTAAAAAAAAATGGCCTAAAATAATTTGTGCCCATCGTATACTGTGTGATTTTCTGTGAAATCTGTCCACCGACTGCCCAGTATCTGCCCAATATTCAGACAACTAGTGCCAACTCCTACAGACTGCAAATTGGGGCAAAAATCTGGGCAAATGTTATGTGTATTCCAGTCTTTAGTAGAATGTGTAAAGCTGTATAAACTAATGAGCCATTGGGAGACACAATTAGGGCAAGTGTTGGCCCAGTCAGGAGAGTCTCGACTATCTGCCCAAAATACTCGCACAGAACTGGGTCAGAACTCAGTCCCTCGGCTCTTATGTTGGTTGAGCCCAGCTGTGATCTGTATCTGTTCAAACAAAAGCTACAAGCAGGGACACCACTGCTAGTGAACTGCATTTTCGTCTTTGTCATTTTGATGAGAACTGAAGGAATGCATAACATTCTTTGGTTAAATTCCATCGTGTTAAATTGTTTTGTAATAGACTAATGACATTTTTTTTGTTGTTTTTTTTGTTGTTTCAAAATCCCATTTCTCTTTCTCTCTCTGCTTTCATTCTTCTACATGTTCTCCAGCTGAGTTATTCGACAGGCCAGAGGTGACAGACATCAAGTTCCTTTTCCTGGTGGGAGGATTCGCAGAGTCTCCGCTGCTGCAGCAGGCGGTTCAGAAGATGCTTCAGGGCCGCAGCCGAATTATTATTCCGCATGATGTGGGCTTGACCATCCTCAAAGGGGCAGTGTTATTCGGCCTGGATCCCAGCGTTATAAAGGTGCGCCGCTCTCCGCTCACCTACGGCGTGGGTGTCCTGAACCGTTTCATAGAGGGGAAGCACCCACCAGAGAAGATGCTTGTGAAGGAAGGCACGCGCTGGTGCACTGACGTCTTCGATACATTCATCTCCGCCGATCAGTCAGTGGCGCTGGGTGAAACGGTAAAGCGTAGCTACACGCCAGCGAAGCCGTCACAGCAGGTGATCGTCATTCACGTATACTGCTCAGAAAAAGAGTCGGTCAGTTTCATCACGGACCCAGGCGTAAGGAAGTGTGGTACGCTGAAGCTGGATGTGAGCGGTACTGAGAGTCCAGCGGCACGGAGAGAGATCCAGACGCTCATGCAGTTCGGAGACACTGAGATAAGAGCCATGGCTGTCGATGTGGCAACCTCTCGCAGTGTCAAAGCTAGCATCGATTTCCTTAGTCAATAGAAGAAGATGAGGGATGAGAAAATCACACACTGCTGAAACTCAGCATTTTAGTTATGTTTTCCAGTTAAAAATATCCAGACATCCTGAAAAGATGATAGATTTGTTACTTTTAAAATTGCTTCATATTAAAACTTGTTTTAGAATTTTTTTCTGAATAAAGTAATACATGTAATTAGCAAGAACACTTTCAAATGATCAAAAGTAACAATAAAGATATTTATTGTTACAAAAGATTCATATTTCAAGCAAATGCAAACAAACTTTCATCAGAGAATACAGGAAAAAAATGTATATGTATCATGCATTCCACAAGAATATTAAGCTGTTTTCAAAATGGATAAAAAAATACAAAAAAACGTATCTTAAGCACCAAAATAGCATATTCAAAAGATTTCTGAAGAATCAAGACTGGTGTAGTGGCTGAATTCAGATTATTCACAGGATTAAATTACATGATAAAATATAAAAATTAAATCAGAAAATGGATGTTTTTTATTGTAATAATATTTCACAATATTACTATTTTACTGTATTTTTCCACATAAATGCAGTCTTTGTGAGTATAAATGATGTCTTTCAAAAACATAAAAAATCTACCAACCCTAAACTTTTCAACAGTGGTATATTGAATTACATTTATTGGCAATTTTTTTTTTTCTTGTTATAAACATCAACCACTAAATTCTAGATTTATGCTTACAACAATAAAGAAAAAAAAAAACCTCATTCAAAATGTGTTCTTTAAAATAGTCTTAATATTTTGCTTCTTAAGTAATTATTTCTTGTTTAAAGGATGTTTCGATATTTTGCCTGGAAACAAGACAAAATGCTGATTAAAAAAGTTTTGCAGTGTAGAAGGATAGAGAATAGAAAAAGAAAACTAAAAATAGAGAACGAATGAGAGCTGAAAGTTTGGAGTCTCAACTAATATTCCATGTTTGCCGACCTTCCATGTGACATTTGCTTGAATAGTTGTGCCATTCATGTTATTTTATTTGGTCGTTTCATTTTCCAGATCCACAACTGGACTCATCTCAAGATGAAACTTCTCATATTTGGCCAAAGTCGAGTTCATTTTGTCTCATCGACACTCATCCAGGCTCAGTCCGTTATTCTCTGTATGCTTCTACTATAGTCTGTTTGTAGTCTTAGTGGCTATTTTCTGCACAGAGATGCAAACTCTGCATGGATAGAGCCAAAATACAGCTGCGTATTGCTAGTAGTGCAGTTTGGATTAGCACCCTGTAATAACTTAGCAAGACAAGTTCAGGTTAAGGCAGCTACGTTAGACTTCTGGCAGAAATATAATATCGTTCTCTTACAAAAACATACTGCTTTGCTCTTAAACTCTGGTCTATTACCTCCAAGGCCCAGTCCAGATCCAGTTCAATCATTTAGGTGATGGGTGATGAGGAGATGGTTTTGTCTTCTGGACTGGTGAACATTTTGAAACTCAGTATGTTCTCAGTATCTCAAACACTTAGGATGGTACCGAAACCTGAGCTACACGTCACAAAGGTGCTGATTCCGTGACAAAATGACCATCAGTGCTACAGGACTACGTGGCGAAACACTTTTTTGTTTTTTGTTTTGTTCTTATGTCTCGTTATGTAGACTTTTTGTCTGTTTCTTTTTCGTATGTCAAGGAGTTCTAGACAGTGACTCCGTTCGGCGGGAGATTAAGGGCGCCATTTTGTTTGTTGCGAAATTCAGCATATCTTCATATCGTTGGTCAGTATGTTGCTCTAAGCAGAATGAGAACGCATAAATCCTAGAATGTGAATCTTAATCATCGTTTGAAGTGGCAGTGACAGAGAAAGCCGCTAGCTGTACCTGCAACATGATTTGAAACGATAGCCATCGCTATATGCTAGTTGCCTTTAATCCTGCTCCTTAGAAAGAGAAGCCACTGATTTTTTTTTTCAGTTTTTTTTTTTATTTAGGAGATTATTTTGGAGAATATGTGACAAATGAAAATGTTTATTTCTGTATATACAGTATTTAAAGATATTGTACAGATTTTTAGCGTTGTTTTAGCGTTAGCGGCTTTATGAGCAGTGTGTGTATGCAGGCCTTAAGAGCACACATTCTTTCTTCCACTCTCACCAGCCTTCATATGGATACTAAATTCAGATATTACCCTAATCCAACCACAAAAACTAAAAAGTAATCCCATTCCCAAAACCATAACCTTACTTTAACCCCAAACTAGACCAAAATAATCCCATTTGAAACTCAAACCTCTAATTTCCCATTCCCACTTTGCAATTCTCAAATGCAGTTGTGTGAAATGCCTTTGTTGCTTTTTTTTTATTTTTTAGAAACTACAGCAAAGATCACAAGACTTGAAAACCTTTGACCTTAACAACTTTACTCGCAGTTATCATTTGGAACTTTGTGGTATATTTTTTGGTTTGGGAAATGAGGTGACTGATGTGTATGCGGTCTGTAAATGATACCACAAATGACAGGCAATGGTTGTGAGTGTGGTTTGGAAGATATTGAGATAAATGCAACACCAAAAAAGAGAGCGAAAGCAATAAAGGTATTGCAATGTGACGTTCCACATTTTATTCCCACTTATTCCATCATGCTATTCTGCCAATGTGAAGTCTGTGTGTCAAAGCTTCAGCTGCAAAATTGTAATGCTGCTATGGAAATGTATTAATCAACCATTTTAGATCATTGAAATGATGATAACTGAACATTTTTATTATTTGAAAGTCAGCATGTAACTCAACTATGGTGTTCTTTGAAAAATCTGTCATGTAGTTGCTTTTTACATAGATTTGCATAGCAATACAAGACAAGAAGCGCCAAATAGTTCTCGCACAGGACAATTCAATTTTGTGATAATAGCACAGATCATGGATCAAAATCATGATGGATCAAAAGTTTCCCTCTAAAAATCATACCAATCATCTGCCAGGGTGACCACAGATTGTGAATACAATATCATCAAACTATGTAATATCATTAAAAATGAAAAAAATAGCAAGATGCACACAGGATAAAACGCTAAAGCTTCCCAATGTAATCTGAATTTGC
This sequence comes from Acrossocheilus fasciatus, assembly GCA_036784905.1. NCBI lineage: Eukaryota > Metazoa > Chordata > Actinopteri > Cypriniformes > Cyprinidae > Acrossocheilus > Acrossocheilus fasciatus. The sequence goes on along the minus strand of CM071954.1, from coordinate 11,133,623 downwards.
TGCTCATGTGATTGTTAATTGCAAATAATTGCATATGCTCTGCACGATTCGCATGAGAGACCAACAAATTAAGGGTTTTTTTTTGTTTGTTTTTTTTGGTAATGTTCATTTATTCTATTTTAAATAATCTCTGGATAATAAAACCCAAGCTACTACAGATCACTCTCTCATCGGCTGTGCAAGGCAGGAGAAGCAGGAAGTGATGTCATCACACATATGTGCATGCACTTGTAGAGCAGAGCACACACACATAGACATACACCTTTACAAACGTGCAAACCTTTTTTTTTTTTGCTCTGAGAGTGTTGATAGGGTGAATGTTTTGCTTTTGTTCTTCACTTGATTTGCACCGTACCAGTTCATTGGCAGCTTTGCTATTTTTTTATTGATAACACAATGTGTAGCCACTTTATAAAATGTAGTTATTGCTATGATATGCTTGTATAAGCACATAAAGAGCACTATCCATTTGTTCTTCTGTTTTTCAGTTTCATTTTGATCACTCTGTCTGAGGTATTAAGACACTCATTCCTGTAGAGGGACATTTGCTAATAATTCACTGTGAATTTGATTTTGAATGGCTTTTCAGCATTATTTTATTTAACTGGTTTTAGCTAGAAGAAAATGGACCAGTTCATAAAGTTTGGGGGGAAAAAACTGAGAAGAATTGAACTGTTTGCTAGATTCTGTGCTTTAAATGCTTGAAAGTCACCTAGTCATTCACTTAGATCCAAGATGGCTGCTCAGCCCTAGAGCTGACATGGACTTTCACTCACTGTGTAAACTCTCAAACTATACCTACGGGGTTGTTTTTAGTCAATGGAAACATTGTCACTGCTCTTGCCATATGCACATCCAAAAAGATTTGCAACTGTATTTCAATCGATGCCAAGTACTAACAGCCAAACTGTCACCCAATAAAAAGTATGTGTATTTCAAAAAATATCTGTGTTGTGTTCCTTGCGTTTGAAATGTTAAGTGACCTTGTGCTGAAGCGTTCTTCTCTTTTAAATCCGAGGGAGTCTAATTTATCATTTAAATGCTTGCTTAGGAGTTCAAAATGTCAAATATTATTTGATTAACATTGTATTTAATTTTTTTACAGTTAAAAATTAAACCAGACACTCAGAGATTTATGAATGGAGGAAATTATTGAGGTTGCAGGAATTGGAGTCATGCTTGCAAAATGCCTGTTTAACAGTGTTTCCACCTTGTTTTTAAAAAAAAATAATAAACAATTGTAAGTATGTGGCAGTGATTTCGTATGAATTTGTTTGATGTGATTTGTACAGAAACTAGGGCTGTCAAACCGATTAATCGCATCCAAAATCAAAGTAATAAAAGAAAAATAAATGTGTGTGAAGTGCGTATATTTAAATGTATGCATAAAATACACACACCTACATGTATATATTTAAGAAATATATGTAATATTTATTTTAAAATCATATTTAAATATGAACATATATATAAATATACATGTAAATATTTCTTAAATATATACATGTAGGTGTGTGTAAATATACACAGTACACACATATATGTAAACAAAATCTAACCATCAGTGGTGTGTGAGGAGATTGTACGAATTCATACAAATTAGCCACAAATTCGCCAAAATGTAAAATACAGTAGTTATAAATTGCAAAGAGAGTGTGTTGGTAACTAAAGCTTACACAGCACAATTTATAAATTTGTAAAAGAAAAAAAAAGATAATTAATTTTTTCAAATTATCTGAATTTTTTAATTTGAATTTTTAACCCAAAAAGTACATTTTTATAGGTGTATAGGTTGTACTGTACTTCACCGGTGTGCTTTATTATAATGGCTGTCCAGGGAGCAATAAAAGGAATTTAAATGAACCTTTATTTTTTTAATAAAAAATAGTTTAGTGAGTAATCAGGGTGCTGTTTGTTTGAATTCTTTGCCACCCAAAATTTCATTTCTTTCTGGATACTATACCCCATAAATATGGTGTTCCTGTTATTACACTTTCTTTACATCCTCTGTTCCAGCACTTCTTATACGGTAAAAAGAAAAACATGCAGATTTAAACTGACCTCCTGCACATCAACAGAGTCAGAGACCTTGACTTCACAATAGATTTCTCTCAGAAGAATTCATGGCAGTGTTACTTCAGTTATGTGCATCCATCTAAAACAGTCCTTAACTGCAATGCCATATTTGCCATCTGTAAATTCTACCATTCTACGCACAAATAAAAGCAATATTCTCACAGACTTTGATTTAGTTCATTGACACATCAACTTAAAGTACATAATGGCACCAGATTTTAAGAGTTTAGAAGCCGTTTTTCATTTTCTATGGAGCCGTCAAGAGTATATACTTTTGTTTAGAAGGAAAAGGGTCCTTCATTTTTTGTTTTGTTTTCACAGACAACATTTTAGGTCCTTCAGCAATGAGCTATAATGTATGAGACATTGAACTGTAACCTGTTCTATTCAATGAGGTTTTTATACTCAGAAGTGGCCACTTAACTCCTGTGTCCTGCGAAGAATGACTGATTCAGTTCAAAAGAGAAATGCTACTGTTTTCTTGTTCTGGCGAGAACATATAATTGCTGGATTATTTGAAATCAAGGACATTTTGGTCCTCTATAGACTGGCTTGACTGAAATTTGATGAACAATTAAAACTCTTAAAGATCTCAGGGCCTTTAAACATTCTCGAGCCTGACGGGATATGGCATCACCCGGCTTTGTGACTATAAGATGCAAGAATGCAAAAAGATAGTAATTAACAGCTACATTTAGGAAGAAACACCAAAGGGAAAGAAAAGCTGCTTTTCATAGATCTGCGGTCACACTTATTGTACAATTATTATGGTTAAGTAAAATATTAAATGACAGCAAGATCAATATATCAGACAGCACAGTCTTGTCTACTTAAAAAGCCTCCTGTGGCCTACTCCGACCTAAAAAAAAAACCCCAGAAAACTACTAGGCCTATACTAATGTGAAAGCACTCCTCCTATTCAAAACACCTCAAATCAAATACAGTCTGTATTTATGAACTAAACTGGCCTACCTTTAGGTATTTTCTAAAAGTAATTTTAGAGGCAGTTCCTGGCATTAGAGAAATAAAATCTGATAATGTCAGAAGCCAAGCCACCGTTTTAGTGCTGAAAAAAAATATATATAATTTTTAAAGAGTCAACAATGCCCCCTAGTGTCTATTATACGCGTAGACGTTTGAATCAGCAGTTCGCTTCAGTATCGCGTTGACTTCCAAGAAATTTTCAAATTATTTGAGAAATGCTAAAATATTTATAAAAAACTATAATAATGTAACTGAAATTATGTATAAATATAAATGAGTTTACAGTATTTTTTATATTATATTTTAAATATCACAATATATTTTTCATTATTAAAACAAAGCAAACGCTTGGAGTCATTTTTTTATATTTTAAAATGCTAGCCTATAGATTTAACTAACATTTCAGAAGTAAACTGAACAAAAGAGTAGTTTAATATCATTCACTGTCCATTTGTGGGTCCTCTTTCCAGTGCTGAGAGTACTTTACTCGCCACTAAAACATCATCCTCACTAGTCCCCGCCCATACGCCCGGCAGGTAAGTATTAATAAAAGGATTTTATTATGAAAACCCAGCAATTATAGTTAGACTCAAGCACCCTCGTCCAGGATCCCACCCAATCTGAATATGAGTCTAAACGCAAAGCACTTCTGATTCAATTTGTACAAGCGGCAGGGGTGTATGTGTTATTTTAACAGAGGAGAGAGTGGAGGACCACTCAACTTCAAACAGGACAGGGTCTCCTCTGTGTGTGTGTGTGTGTGTGTGAGAGAGAGAGAGAGAGAGATTCAGGAAGCTTATCAAAGAGGTGAGATCATCAGCGCGGCGCATCAGTCAGAACTTGGCTGGTTGCTAGGGTGATAGTGAGAGGGTATCTTCAGAGGTACCGCCCACACACAGCTCTGTCACCAACAGAATCATGATCTGCAGAAGTGGCCGCTTGACACATTTTCTGCATTGTGAAGCACATGTTCCTCGCCCCTCTATCAGGTAATCCTGTAATTATTTTATTGTCTGATTATTTGTTTATTTAACAGAAACACCCACAACTAAGCGATACAAGGGCCTTGAAAACTGAGATGAGGGCTGAAATGATTCAACAGGGCATATCAGAAGGCAAGCTATACGCCATTAAAATGTATACACTGTGTCCAGTGGTGAGAGCAGAGCTGGATGTCATGTTCATTATATCATATCATATCAAAAAATTGACAGTAGACCTTCACATGATTACAAAACATTTATATTTCAAATAAATGCTGTTCATAAAATATTAAACAGAACAACTGTTTTAAACACTGATGATAATAATAATAAATGTTTTTTTGAGCACAAAATCAGCATGTTGATTTTTGAACGATCATGTGACACTGAAGACTGGAGAAAATGGCTACTGAAAATTCTGCTTTGCCATCGCAGGAATAAATTATATTTTAAAATATATTAAAATAGAAAACTTTTTTTACTCTTACTGTATGTTTGATCAAATAATTGCAGCTTCGGTAAGCATAAGAGACTTTCAAAAACATAAAAACTTACCAACCCTGAACTATACATGAACAGGCCCTTATAAGTATTTGTACACTTATATCACATTTTAAATTAATTATTTTCAGTGTATTTTATAACAAAATATCATACCAAGTGGCATTTGCAAACATGTTTTTCTCTGAACTACAATAACTTCCAGACAGTAACTTCAAAGCCATTAACTTTGTTTTAGTGAATATATCACTAATGTTTTAGTCATTTTAGTTTATATTGTATCACTCCATCACATTATCATTAGAAAGTGTCCAATTTTTTTCCACTTCTTTTTCATTTTAGACAGTTTATCTAGTTTTAATGCAATCATGCAGTTAGCTTTAATAATATAATATAATATAATATAATATAATATAATATAATATAATATAATATAATATAATATAATATAATATAATATAATATAATATAATATAATATAATATAATATGTGACCCTGGACCACAAAACCAGTCTTAAGGCGCTGGGGAATATTTGTAGCAATAGCCAAAAATACATTGTATGGGTCAAAATTATCCATTTTTCTTTTATGCCAAAAATCATTAGGATATCAGCAAAGATCATGTTCCATGAAGATATTTGGTAAATTTCTTACCATAAATGTATCAAAACTTCATTTTTGATTAGTAATATGCATTGCTAAGAACTTCATCACCAAATTTTGTCCGATCCTAACAAACCATACATCAGTGGAACGCTTATTTATTCAGCTTTCAGATGATGTATAAATCTCAATTTTGAAAACACTTAAGACTGGTTTTGTGGTCCAGGGTCACATATAATATCATTTTACATTTTTAAGTGTGACATATCAAAATTTAGTTGTTTTGACAGATTATCTATTGTTTTTAAATTCTTAAAACTTTTTGTGAAATGTTCTGCATGAAAAGCAACACTTGTCTTTCTTTAAAATGAATGCTACTTATTCCTTGGTTTGATGTTTCAGACTTTAATGCAGTGTTATTCTTTTTTTTATTTTATTTACTAAGTGTGGCTAAAGTGTCAATTTTAGCCTTCCACCATACAGCTCTTGAGCACAGACCATTAAGTTTGATTAAGAATATACTGAAACTGTGGCAGAGCCTGGGCAAATCGGCCTGAAGCTTGTTTTCAAACTTTCCATTCTGCTATTCATCATGGGAGCATGCTGTCATCCGGATATTCCTTCTGATAAACTACTGTAATTACTGGAATCACAGATCTATGTTATCATTAGCTTTGTGCACAATGAAGAAATAAGAAAAGATGAAGAGAAAGAGTGACAGAGAGAGAGATGAGTGCGTATTTGAGGGCATTCAACCCCTCCTCTTCACTTGCCACGGTTTAATTCAGATTCTAACACCATAATGCAGTTTTACTCGGAGCTGAAGCCTGCAGATTGTTCTGATGGGTATTGTGAGTTTTGATGGCTTAAATGAGTAAAAAGTCAGTGTGAATGCAAATGTACTTTGTTAGTGTCACCATGAAAATGGCAGCATGCCTTTTTAATGCCTTATTTTTACAGCTCTGATTATAGGTTGGGTATTCAAACAAGTGAATGAGAAAACAATGAGCAGGCAATCAGGACTTCATAAAGCAGAGAGCAGCATGGGACAGATTAATGAGAGTGCGTCACACACATACGCACTCAAGCAGCCTTTAGAAATGACACTCATGCGTGTGACATATTAAAAGAGGGCTTGCACTTTGAGCGGAGATGTGAAAAGGATCAGAGGACCGTTAACGTGTAATTTAGAGCCCAATCTGACTGCTGTTTGCACAAAAGCAACAGAAATTCTGTCAGCATCAATATGGAGAGACGTTTCGAGAGTCACGTCAACCTTACAGAGGAGGAGATGCTTCGACGGACGTGGATGGCTCATACACCCACATGTCACATACAGTAGCATTCAGATGAACAACAGTAACTGCTTTTAATTTGGGTGTTAAAAACAGTCTCAATGAGAAGAATGGCTTCAGGAGAGAAAAGCACTAGAGCTAATGGATGGGAGACATACGTTACTTGTCTGTAGACTGAGTGTTAGATGACCCTATAAATCAGAAAATCATTCAGACGGGTTCCCAAAGGGTTTGTGAAATCACAAACAAAACTGTTTTTTCTTTCCTTTTTTTTTTAGTGTGAATATGTTCATCATATCATATTGTACACAATCAGAAAAAAAGGTACAAAGCTGTAACCCTAAAGCTAAAAATGACATCTTTGTAGGCCTTCTTTTTTTTGCCCAAAACAGCACATATTAGTAGTTTAAAAGTACATATTACTACAAAAAAAGAGAGTAAATGTTGGTAGCTTTTGAAAGAGTATTGCCCCAGTGACAGTTATGCATCTTTTTTGTTTATCTTATTATTGTTTATCATGAGTCTTTATTGACATTTTAAATGTGGGATATTAAACCAAATCAAGGCAGGCAGGTGAGCTAACTGGCAAATATGTGCAAAAACACAAAAGATATGTTTTGTGTGAAAGTATTGTGTCATTAAACGCCACACTTTCAGTGTGTAAGTTTGTGAAACTGCTTGTGTGAAACGATTGCCACTGCTTCACAGTGGATCTGCAGACAGAAGTGATGGTATACTGCCACCTTTCGGACAAAACAACTCAAAACATACAACGTCAGCCTAGTAAGAAGTGACATTATATGTTCATTGTTCTGAAAATCGGATCTACTTTTAGTTTAATCTGATACAACATGTCGAATATTTTCCCTGTTGTTTATTTATTTTTTAAATAAATAAATTTAGTTTTTTGAATAATAAATCCATTAAATAATGTTAGAGGTGGATCAAATGCCCATCTACATCTAAATAAAATATCTCTAATAATATATTTTCTTTTACATAGATTTTTTATTTTTTATTTTATTTTATCGAAAAATCTAAAAATTATATTTTAGCATAGGCCTATCTAATTTAATAATCTTAATATACATCATCATTAATTCGAAAAATGTGTCACCCACTTGACACATTTTGCCACTATTTTAAAAGCAGTGCGGAAAGAAAGAGCTTGGATGCTCCTTCCGCTACATTAATTGTTGGGTTATGGTCACGTGAGAGGAAACTCACTGGAAAAACTTACTAGTCCACGCGTCCTGTCAAAACATCTACAATGAAATCCCATCATAATGAACAGGTTGGGTTTTATGATTCATATAATGCAGAATTCATGACTACAACTTCATATGCATGGACTCGGATAATTATACGAATGTTTTTATGCATTATTAATTTGTTTGATTATCGTGCTGTCACGTTGACGCTATTGAGGCTGTTTTGGAAGTAATTCTTCTCTAATTTGTGCATTTATATTTAAAAATACAGTTTCTTGAATCCCTTTGTAGTTTGACATGTACAGTATGTGTTTGTTTATTTTGATATGGACAAGGGTGCGATGGTTTTGCTCGATAGTTAAACTATCATAGACCATGCATGTTATTAGATATTTAGCGCGTGCACTAAATTACACTGAAATAGAGGAATCTAAGACTCATTTGTTAAAAACGTGGCAAGGCAACTTATTGTCTATAATTACACTGAAGCTGACATGTTTTAAGTGGCGTGGCCCAGTATAGCAGGATGAGCAGGTTTGGTCTGTACGGAAGTAAGTCTCTGTTGGACAAATGCAATGTTGCCAGATCTCTTTAAATAAATCGCTCTATTTTTTTGTAATGTAACCTTTTTATATGAAAAGGCGTGCAGCTTCCCCTGGAGCTAGAAGTCAAGCAGTAAGTCTTGTTGCATACTTACAGAGATGTAATAAAAAAATAAACATATATATATGTATATATATCTACAACATTACATGTTAAAAACAAAGCAGAACTTTCCGCTGATCTGGCAACCCTACACTACACACGATTTAACTGAACGAGAGAGGGCGCTACAGGTCTGTGTGATTGGCCGTTGGCGGAGCGGAGCGCTGTGTGATTGGCTGTTGAAGCGTTGGAGTGGGCTAAGCCGCTGTCTGTGATTGGCTGAGCGGAAAGACGGAGGGGGAAAGGCTGCGCTGATCAGCTGGTCTCTGCAGATATCCGACTCCTGCAAAACAATGTAGGGAGAAAAAGTGCTGAATGTCACTATTGCCGGGTGAAGAAACACCGGATCACACACACCGTCGCGGAACAACCAGATCCAGCACGGCTGCAAGATTTTTTCAGCAGCTCTTCCGCTCGATTCAGCGAGGAAACGCGCGGGGCTGCAGTATAACACCTCCAGTCTCATCTGTGTGTGTTTACCTGTGCTGTTTCACGTTTCAGTGATGCGAAACCGAAAGGGCAGCGCAGACCATGACAGCTCGTTCACGGGTACACTACTGGACGGAGGCTCCGATCTAAAGCAGTGCCACAAAAAGACAGACGCTGCCTCTGATCCAGGAGCTTCGGGGACAGCGATGGGGAGACGCTACAAGAGGTGAGACTGACAGCTGCTGCTGCACATGTGGCACTGATGTTCTCTGCCTCTATAGCTGATTTTACCAGTATAAGTTTTTGGAAAGCTTGCAAAAACTTATCTTTTGGTTTTCAACCTGTACAGACCCAGTATTAAACACAATCTAACCGTCTAATAACTTTTATTAGCAATTCTGCATTAGTTCAAAATCAGTTCATAGTTAAAAATGGCAGGTAACTGATTATATATATAAATTACCAGATGTATATCTTCTACATTGACCCTTAGTTAAAAACCATGACTCTGTGTTGTTTTTAAGTTATGCAGTTTCAGCATCGTCTTATGTTTTTTCAACACACAGTCCCGTTTGATGCTTGTTAATATGATATTACATGCATTCTTGTCATATCCAAGTGGCTTGAAACTCTTTGGAGGCATGAAGCTACATAGATTATTCTCTGTGATTAAATCACAGTCCCATGTGACTCTTGAGACTCTAAATGGTATTTAGGCTGTCCCAAACTAAATCAGCAACTTCTGGGTGGGGTGTGGAGTGATTGTTTTATTGTATGGCAATCTTATGGCACATGTTTGAAATATTTGTTCAAAGTTTAAAAACCATGTGAAGACTAATTAAGAGTTTTGTGGCCTGTCAACATTATTTAGCCATCTGTATGGTAGTGTACTCCTAAAGTTTGGAAAAAGCCAAAATATTGATGACTCATTTTGCACTAGGTTATTTATTTATTTTTTATTAATATGTGACAAAACCATTAATATGTCTTGTCTAAACTTATTGTTTCATTAAACAAATCTGTCAACACAAGAATGTCAACTTTCTTGAGGTCTGATCTGCTTGTGGGAACTTTGTCAGGCATTGTTTACTGTAAATCAAATACTAGTTCAGAGACTGAAATATGGTTATACATTGACATTGTATATACATTTGAGGCACAATTGTCACACGAGACAAGTACTGTGCTTTTTTTTTTTTTAAATCACACCGACCTTGTACATAGTAGCTCTTTTGCTTCAGATTTGTCTCAGTCCCTTACATGCAAAGAGAGAGTTATTTTTATAAATGCATGGTTAAATGCTAAAGTGGAAGCAAGGTGATATCTTTTGTAGATTTCCTCAAAGCAGAGCTGAGTCATACAATTCATGTTTTTACTGCTATGTTTAAAATAATCTAAGATTGCATCACTGTAGGAGGATGCATGGTGGGAATAGTCGTGTTCAGCTGTTGTCTAGGCATATCCCTGTGCATGATTCAGATTTCAGGCTCAATATTAGGCCTTAAATACAAAGGTTCTAGACATTTCTCCTGTTTGTTTGGTCTTGCCAAGGCTGAGTTTAAACAGGTGTATGTTTAGTGATGTCATTCTTCTCAGCCAGGGCTTGCTCTGCAGATCAAAGTGGGAGGAAGTTGGACATTCTGGTCCAGCAATATGGTGGTAAAACATTGTACGCTCAGCAAAGAAACATTATGTACTGCCAGAACATGTTGCCAATTGGGATCCTGGAGGATTTCCCACAGATCAGTGCTTCTCAGCTGGTGGGGGTTGCAACCCCAAAATGCTTTTAAGATAACAGGATTGTATTAGGTTTCATGGTTGCCATGTCACATGGAAATAGTAACTGGTTTTGAGTGAACTGCCTGTGACTTTTGACCCTGGAGGTCAGTTAGAGACCTGTGTCTCATGTTTGCTTAATGTACACTACGATTCAAAAAAATAAATACTGCTTTTATTCAGCAAGGGCACATTAAATGATCAAAGTGGCAGTAAAGACGTTTATAATGTTACAAAAAAATTATTTCTATCTATCAAAGAATCCTGAAAACAAAATGAATCACAGATTCCACAGAAATAATAAGCGGCAAAACTTGATTTCTGAAGGATCATGTGACACTGAAGACTAATGGCTGCTTAAAATTCAGCTTTTGTCAAATTAGAAAATTGCATTTTAAAATATATTCAAATAGAAAATATTTGTTTTAAATAGTTATAATATTTTCATGTATTTTTGATCAGATAAATGCAACCTTGGTAAGCATATGAGACTTTTTTTTAATAAATGGGCCTGAGCTGTTATATGCTCTAAGTAATCTGATTTATAGTGGGATTTAGCTGTATGTGGAAACACTTACAGCTCTTAACTACAATATTGTTACAAAATATTTCAGGTAGTAGCAACTGAGCTGATGTTATGAAAGATTCCAGTATAACAAACCTGGAAAATGCCCTGTTATAAAAGACGTTGTTTGCCAAATTAGCATGAAACACTAGCAGGAAATGGTACTGTAAAGTTCTACCATCACATCTCATTTGAACTGAAATGCTACTCTATTACTGCACTGTATCTGATGGTGCAGTAATCGGACTCTCCTCCGGTGCTGTATGGGTCTGGGGTATTGGGTGCTGGAGCCGGTCATGTGTCGGACACAGGAGCTGCTGTTGATTAGTCTGGTTGCGGTGACCTTTGTGTGGCAGCCGGGTTCAAGGTTAAAAGGGTCAGTTTAGCTTTAATTCCCAGAATCTGTGAAATTAAATTAGCTGAAATTCCTTGTAAAATTTTGTATATCAAAAGTTAAAGACAACGTTAAATTGCTCAAAGAGCACAGTGTTCTCTCCTTGTTGATGTATTTGTTGCCGATATTTTTCCAGGAAGACAATGATGCACATTTAAATACATATATATCAGGTCTCTTTTTACTATCAACAGATGACTTGGTTACCATGAAATGAAAATTCACCATATCTCTTTTCTAAATTCATGTTATTGATTTTTATTGTGAATGATTCATCCAAGCATTTAGTTGAAACGACAGACTCCCCTCTCTTCTCTGTCCTGCTTTTTTTTTCTTCTCGATAATCCGTTTCACCTGGATGTACATCACAATATGGAAGAAAAGATCTGTTGCTATTTCTGTTTCATCAAGACTTTAAAAGCTTAAAGATAAAAAAAAAAGTCTTAAAGTGCCCCTATTATGGATTTTTGAAAATGACCTCTCATGCAGTGTGTGTAACAGCTCTAAGTGAATGAAACATCCTGCAAAGATTTAAATCTGAAAGTGCACCATGTATAAATTTAATGTCTCTCTAAAGAAAGAGTCGACTCTGAATCATTGAAACGAGTCATTTTTAAAGCGATTGCCAAGCCGTTTCATGTTTACGTCAACACGAAACATTAGCATATTGCCCGCCAGTTTTGGGCACGTTACTTTAAAAAAGTAATTATTTATAGTTACTAGTTACTTCTCACAAACAGTAACTGAGTAAGTAACTCAGTTACATCATTATAAAAGTAATTAATTACCAGGGAAAGTAACTATTGCATTACTTTAAAAAAAAAGAAAATTCAAATATGTCAAATAACTTGGATGCCCCCAATATTAAATATGTTAAATGAAGGAAATGCACACTAAATAGAATAAATTATTATTATAATACATTGTACACTAGTCTACACTATTTTAATGTTACTGTGTTACTGTGGGACAATGTGAGAGACACCTGTCAAATTCAATATATTATTGTAAATATTATCAACCCTCTATGGGCACCTTGGCAATAGAATTGCCATTGGCTAGTTTACTCGCCAGACTAATATTAATTATCTGCTATACTATTTTATATCATATACTGTGTGTGTGTGTGTGTGTGTGTGTGTGTGTGTGTGTGTATATATATCTTATATTTGTAAAATGGCACAGTTTTTTTTTTTTAAGTATCTGACACTTAGCATCAGTCAGTCAAGCATTATAATATGATATGATAATTTAGCATTGTATGATAGAACTTTAGTAATTAGAATAACCATGAATGAATGAATTTTTGTCATGTTGACTGAACTTAGGACTGGTGGTGGTGCTTAAGATATTGTTTGTCATTTAGTGTTTCTATAAAAAAGGGGGGGGGGAGAATAGGCTAATGATAAGATAACAAAACTACTCTGAATTGTACTACTAATAACAATATATAACACACTAAGGATTAATGAGCTGCTGGGTTCATGAATATTAATCACGTTGTCTGCGTTCGCTCAAATTTATTTGCTGAAATCAAAACAGGGACGATAATAGGTGAGCGCCAGCCAATGAGATTGTCGTTTGCGCATTAGTTCCGCCCACTACAGGAGAACCCGGCAGTTCTTAAAAGACAGCGACACTAGAGTTTACGTTACGTCAAATACAGGTACACAGCGCATCCATTCAGAAAAATAAAATTATAGTAATATTATAATAAATTATAGTAACGCCGCATTTTATTGTCAGTAACCGTAACGTCGTTGTAACGGGGGAAACAGTAATTCGTTTGATTACTCGTTACTGAAAAAAATAGTAACGCTGTTTATTTATAACACCGTTATTCCCATCACTGTTGCCTGCCCACTTGGTCTTGTTGGTCTTTTAGCGTTGGTCTGAATGAAAATGCAAATTCATTCTTTGCCACTAGGTGTACACAAAGCAGAACTGCACTCTCAAAGCTGCTTTATCAGGCATTACAGGCATGATGAAATGAAAATGAGACCAATCAGACCCATCACCGCAGATTAGCACCACGCAAAGTAGGGGTTTGGAAAAATGAATCGTTGAGCGAATTGTTTGGGAGTCATTGAGCAAATAAGGTAAAAATAAATGCATATTATAAGACAATGAAAGCGTTTTTTTTTACCTTGCATGTATGTCAATCTGTTGTTGAGGACTCCCAAAACCAAAATATGAACCTTTCATAACCCATAATAGGGGCACTTTAAAGCCACAAAATGTCAGTTTTGATTTGATGGGGTCTTTTAAAACAGGTTTGTTAGTTGCAATCCCTTGTTCTTTAAGACATTCATTTAAAAGAGAGGTTGACTAGCCTTCAGCCTAAATAATGAACCCCTGCTTCCCTCTAAACCATGTCAGTTATACACTGCATATTTCATCCTGAAATTCTGGTCTGTTCTTACATTCTGGGAACAGGAGCTCTAGATCAAACATAGGCCCAAGAGGCATCTAATCGTGACAATTTGGTGTCTTATTTTAGCTCTTCTTGGGAAAGTGTGTCAGGTTTGATAGGAAAAAGAAGTCTTGACAAGGTGTCATCCTCTGAAATCTTTTTTTTTTAGATTTCAGGAGGACTGAAAACATAGCTTGACAGGGACGTATCTTGAGAAACAAATCAAGGGTGTGTTAATGTAGTGAAGTTGCTGTGAGATCACGTTGGTCAACTAGTCATCTAATATCCACTAGTTCAGTCAGTTTTTCCGTTTTATTGTTGTAGTTAGCATGGTAACAGTGTGCTGTGATTTCGCTGTTACACAGTTTTCACCTTCTCAGAGAAGATTTCACAGCCATATACATGTTCAAAAACCTCGATTCCCTCTGTTGGATGAATCTGAAACCAAACCTTTGCAAGGTTCCTTAAGCTCAACTAGTCATTGAGGCACCCACCCATTTGATATTGAATATAATTATGTAGTTTTGCACCGCTCTAAACTGGGTTGGTGGTGGTCCTTCCTGAGGCCGTTTGAAGGAGACTGATCTTTGGTCAAACAGAGCCATAACTAATTCTGGCATCTCTGTCAAAACTGCTCTTCTAAGCTCCGCTGAGTGGTCAGAGACACTCATTAGGATGAGTGAAAGAAGAGAAGAGTGAAAGGGAGGATGAAAGGAGTGAGGAAGGAAGTAGAGAGCACGTGTCTATTTCTTTTTCATCCTTAGGAGTGCAGTGTCTACAGTTTCATGTATCCTTCACATGTCTGTTTTGCCTTATCTGATCCCATTTGCATTATTATTGCATAGTTCGAGGCAAGGGCAGAATGTGTGCCATGCAATTCCACATCAGCTGTTGTCTAAAGACAACAGGAAATACTTCCTTAATAAATGTCCTTGATCTTGGGAATATTATTTTAAATGTTATGTTGTTTTCAGTTTCCGATGCCTTTATATAAATGCTCTTGATTCATTTATTCTAAGAATTCGAAGTATTCAGTAAGAGGGGAATTACTGCTGTAAAGCTAGTTTCCTCTGTAAATATGTCACATTACCAAAGTTAAATGCATTATGAATGCCATTTCATTTTGTCTAATGGGGGAAGCTAGCAGATAACTTCCTGTATTATGTTACCAGAAGACACCTTTTTTTTTTTTTTGCTGTGTTAAAAGCAGGAAGCATTAGAGTCCTCTTCCTACCCCAAGCTGTGTTACCAGACCTCGGTTTCTCAGTGTCACCTCAGTGTCTCTTAGAGAGTCCGGTCCGTCAGACCTGTCATAATCTATTACATGAAGCTATAGCTGCAGGTTTTTGAAAGTGCTCCACTTTTCTCTACTTCTACTGCTTCTTCTTTATCATCTTCATTCTGCACAGTTTAACCGTTGATCATAATTTTTGTTATGAAAATCTGGTGTTTTCTGAAATAGAGACAGGTTTTTATTTTTTTGTGAGTTTGTTGGGGCACTTTGTGGTATGTCTGCTTCACAATAAGTCATTAAGAAAAGCTATCTTGTAACCCTCACCTTGTGGGGGCTTTGAATTCCAACGGAAAATGGATATGTGTGTTCAAATGTAGCTCAGATGTCCAGATATTGGATTTGTATCTGATTCACTGTAAAACCACATTTGGAAGTGGCTCAAAATGGATGCAGAAAAGCTGATGTTTGTGTTTGTGGAACAGTATCCATGATCTATGTCAGATGTTAAAAAATTCTTACCGACCCCAGCCTTTTCAATGTTAGTGTTTCTAGCTAATTATTTGTTAGTGTTTTAACTACTAATCTAAAAATATTTGTTCATAACTCCGTCCAGACGTTTTTTGGCAGTCAGGGCTTTGGCCGCTAATTGATCATGGTCATTGATAGAGCTAGTATTTGGCAGTCGGTGCTCTACAGCCGTACCAGGATATTTGGGACATTGATCCGGGCAGCTGCAGCTAAGAGCTCTAAAAGCATATCCTATGCCAACGTCTGCCACTTAGGAGCTGTTGTCTGGTACCCGCAGACATGAGGCAAGCCTTTGGCGTCAGACAGAAAGAGAAGGAAGAGACAAAAAAAGTTTTCCTGTGATGTTTTCAAGTGGAAGTGATCTAACTGCGACTTTCAAGATCAGAGTTTGAGGTTGGAGTTGGGGATATGCTGGTTTTATTTGGACTTAAAACATACGTTTGAATCTAAATCCCATGAGATCCGTCAATAACAAGTCTTAGCAGAACTTAGCCTGAATTTCTTTCTTTTGTGGAATACAAAAGAAGATATATTGAAAAATGTCTCAGTATTTTTTTTGTCCATACAGAGAAAAATCACTGGGTTCCAATAGTTTTGTATTGTAGAATGGGTATGAAATGTTGTTCAAGTTGTTTCTCGCATACTTAAGTGTTCTTGTGTAGTTCAATTAATCCTAAAGTAGGCTTATCGTTCAGTACAGCAGGATCTTACTGCCCGTCTGCTCTGGTAATACACAGAATTATGCATCTGTTCTTTGCCAAATACGCTGACCTGAAAATGACCCAATCATTTTTTTGTGTAGAATCAGACGTGCATTTAGGGTCTCACTTTTCCTGGTATATAAAATGACACTAAAATGTCTAAATAATAGTTTGAGCATTGCTGATGTCACAGTAGGTTTCAGATTGACTAAAGAAATGGAGTGAGGGGGAATTCTCTTTTATAAATTCTGAATTAATAGCTAATGGGTTATTAATAGGTTATTGGGTAACTACGATAGTCTTCTCAGAGTTTTATGCCTTCATAAATATGGTATGAAGACTGCTGCTGATTGCTGCCAATTTGCGAATTCTGAATAAACTCATTAGTGGTTTTTAAAGTTTTAAGATCTCGTCTCCATTTTAAGATGTATACGCTTGACTTGGTGATTTCAGAGTGTGTTTCTGAGTGTTGTGGTGTGTAGGAGTAGTGTGTTGGAGGTTATCATTTTTAGAGAGTTGCATCCTGTCAAATGCAGAGACTGACACACACACACACACACACACACACACACACACACACACACACACACACACACACACACACACACACAAACGCACACAAATGGAAGTAAATGACTAAGGAGGTGCACTAGAACAGAACCAAAACTGTCAAATCACAAAGTTAAACAGCAATCAGCACTGAAAAATGAATCAGTGCATTGATTCATGATATATGTTATGCTTTAAAGGGGTCATCGGATGCAAAATTCACTTTACAAGTTGTTTGAATATAAATTTGCGTTGGAAGTGTGTGTACACATCCATCCGATTTAAGAAAAAAAAAAAAAAAAAAATCCACACAGTGGTTTTTTTAAAATCCCCTTTCTCAAATCAGGCTGTTCTGAGATTCCTGTCAGAATGACGTTGTTCTGTACAGACCGCTCCCACGATAGCTGATTGACAAGACCGTCTTACCTTAGACCCGCCCTGAGTGAGCTGAGAGCTGTCCACCATTGTGTCGACTGTGGTGCAGGGGAAGGCAAGATGTCTCTGATTAAGCGATTGAGGTGTTTTGTTGTTGGATGTAATAATGAATATAGCAGTCGTCATTTACTCCCGACATCAGAGCCGCTGAAGACGCAGAGTATTAACGTTACTTTCGTTTTGAATGGAATGCGCTGATCCCCGATCTGCCTAAATACCTCTGTTCACGCAAGTCATTCGTGATCCAGCTTCATCTACAGAAGTGAGTATAAGGGTTTTTTATGAATCTTTGCAAATCGCCTTTCCTAATAATGTGCAAGTAAACAGTACTGCTCGTCACCCTACGGAAGAGAGGGATGGGGTCAGCAGAGCTCATTAGCATTTAAAGCAACATGGACTAGAATGGCTTGCTTAAAACTGAGCTGATTTTGACAGGGAAAAAAAGGTGTTTTTTACACTACCATTGAGAAATTTTAACCAAAGTATGTTATAGACTTTTCATTAAGACCCTAAAGAATCATATCAACTTGTGGAAAATGGGCATCCGATGACCCCTTTAAGACATGATGGTAAACTGATTAAACCTTCCCATCTCTCCACATACAGTAACGTTAGGAAATTTGGGGTTAGAAAGATTTTTTTCCATTTTCCGAAAAAATTGTGTTATGCTCACAAAGGCTGCATTCATTTGAAATATTTTAATAATTAATATATTTTTAAAATGTAATTTTTTCATGGTCTGGAAAAGTCACAGTTGTCACATGATCCTTCAGAAATCATTTAATATGCTAAAAATATACTAATTTGGTGTTTGAAAGTTGAAAGTTGAAAAAGGTTTTGCTGTTTAATATTTCTGCAGAAATGGTGAAACGTGTTTAAAGATTATTTGATTTGAATAGGAATTTCAATAGAACAGCATTTATTTCAAAGCCTTTACTGTCACTATTAATAAATATATGCATCTATGCCGAGTAAAGTATTAGTTTCTTAAATAATAATAACTTGCTGACCGGTAGTGTACAAGCACATCTGTATGCTACAATATATTACATGAGATATTGTGCAATCTGTTTGTTGTGACATTTCATTCAATATATGAACAAACTTTCTGTTATCCAAAATGTTAAATATATTTTTTGACCAAGATTATTAGCCTGTTTCTCTCATTCCTTTGCAGTAGTCAGAAACACTGTCCCAGTGCAGTCTGGACTCCTGATGCCCAGACAGCCGTAATGATGCCCATATGGCATTGGATCAGCATGACTTAACATATTAGTGTTACCCTGAAGGTATTGAAGCTCTGGTTCGGATGCTCTGTGCAGATATGTACCTGCAAAAACAGTGTGTACAAGCACAGAACTGCACAATCTTATAACCTAACCAGCCACATAAACAAATAAATGGCTTGTTGTACTGGATACAAAAGTATATATTATCAACAACAAGTTTATGCGCACACACACAGTAATGAGTCTCAGTGCAGCCTGTGCTGTATTTAGCTCTGCTGTTGCACAGTAGTCTTGCTCTCTCTCTTTATCACATTCACCTTGCAATCTCACTTACAAGCAGAATCTCTCACACACACCACATGGACACACACACACACACACACACACACTCAGATCAAACCTTCTGTGACTCACTGCCAGGTGACCACACCATCTTATCTCTGCAGGGAACTGAAGATCAGCCGCCTGCTGCATTAATCACCTGGAATAAGTATTGTGCAAGTTACAAGTGCAGTTAGAGATGTGGTTTATTGGTTATTTGCATGCTGAGTGCTGACACACTGATATGGGGGTTTGAGTTGTCCTCGTTTCCATAAACGCAGAAAACAATTGATTCTTTTATTTAGCTTGTTCCAGTTTGTTTACATTATACTGCAAATGAAATTCTGACCTATCTTTAGTTCTTCATGTTTAGGTAATTAAGTAGAGTATTAGCTGATCAAAGTGAGCACTGAGCAGGTGTACTCTGAAGGTCGTAGGGATGTTAGATGGCATGGTGGAACTGATCCAGGGTCAGCCGGATCAAACCGGATGCTCAGCTTTGGCTCGCTTCCTGGATTATTGCTTTTAGTCCTCTTTCACCCTGTCTGGGACATTCTCGGTCTTCTTCATGTCCTGTCTTTGCTGACTCTGTCTCAGTTCTGCATTATTAATAGTTTTAGGAATATTCTCGAGGTTTCATATGACTGCACCTTTATGGTTGCCATTTACCGTGAAGAAACTAAAGTGTATACAGCATATACACTGCTGTTTAAAGAAGTCTCTTATGCTTAACAAGGATGCATATATTTGATTAAAATACTAGGTAAAAACTATAATATTGTAAAATATTAGTATATTTTATTTCTGTGAAGCACAATTTCGCCAGTCTTCATTGTCACGTGATCCTTCAGAAATTACTGTAATATGCTGCTCAGGAAACATTTATTACTATCAATGTTAAAAACAGTTATGCTCCTTAGTATTTTTGTGGAAATCATGATACAATTTTACATAAATATAATGTGTATGAGAGAGCTTGCGTGTGCGTGTGCGTGTGCGTGTGTGTGTGCGTGCGTGTGTGTGTGTGTGTGTGTGTGTGTGTGTGTGTGTGTGTGTTAGTATCTGAGTGTTTAAGTAATCCCCTGGTCATGAGTTGAGTAGGAAAAATTCCTTATGCAGTTTAAGGAAATGAAACCAGCTTAATAAAGCAGATTTTCACCACAAACCTCCTAGAATCAAAGTCACACTTTAATTTGTATATTAGGCACACGCAAACACGGACAGTAGAGCTCAGGGCAGTAAGTCAGACAGGGTGAGTTTGTTCCTCTAAGTGATCTCTTGCTTTCTCTCTAATTTTAATCATGACACTTTATACTCCCCGGCACAATTTAGAGGTCACTGCTGGCCGCAAAGATGCACACTGTCTGACCTCTGAGTGTGAGGGAGACCGAGAGAGGACAGGCCATGTTAACCCTTCAGTTCAAAAGAGAAGAGCATGTCTGAAAACATTCCCAAATGAACACTTTTGTTCACATCTTGTACTTACACATGACAAACCTTCCATGTGATTTTTTTATTAAAAAAAACAAATTAATATATGCTTCAACTGTCCAAAGTCTTTCAGCCAATTAAATTTGAGAGAACGTTGTTCTTAACCATTCACTGCATGTCTTGTTGAATAGGACAAAATACACCTTTATTCATTACTTTATTTACTATATGTGTGTTAAATGTAACAGTTGTTCTCTCCGTCTGCAGGGGTGGTCTGATATGGAGGCTAAGGAGGATGCTGATCTGGGTGCTGGGAATCTACATCGCCATCCCTGTTATCATCAAAGTCTGTCCATCAATACAAGCAAAATTAGTATTTTTAAACTTTGGTGAGTATTTGCAACCAATTTTTATTTAACTGCAGAATATTTTGGCCAAAAACTGTGTGTAAACATTGATTTTTATGCCAGTGTTTGTATACTTTGGCATTCAGACATGTCAGAGTTATTAAATTTTTTTTTATTTTTATGGACATACTTTTGTTATCTTTGACAAGTGACTTGGTCAGTCTTAGTAAACTTTGGTATTTAGGTCAGTGTTTTTAGCACTTTGAGCATTTAGTCTAGTCTTTGTAAACATTTGTGAGTGTCTTTTGTTAAATTTTAAAAGTATTTAGGCCTCTCTTTGTAAACTATTTATTTATTTAGTGAGTTTTTTTTTTTTTTAATCTAGCCTGACCTGTTTAACCTTTTGTATTTAGACCAGTCATTTTGCCATTTGCATTTTGTTTATTCAAGCTAAACTGCCATGTAAATTGTCATTATTTTGGATTTTACGTATTTCCTGTTGATCTTTAAATTTAATACTGTAACATGAGTCAGTTTCTATAATTTTCTGCTGCTGCATATGTAGTGAAAGGACAAGCTTAGGGCGTTTAGCCTCAAGGGAAATGTAGTATCCAAGGAGATTGTTACACTGCATTTTCCCCTGTGAAATATTCAGCATGCTCAGAACAGCTCTTAGACACATTCAGTCAAGCACGCTTTTGTATTCAAGATATAATAACTACACACTGTAGCATCTGAAAATTAGTAAAGAAACCTTTCGGGTGCTCACCTTTGTAACAATGTAAAAGTTTTTACGGTCACTTTTGATCAATATAATGACCAACATTCTCTACTTTGTCCTTGAGAACTGATGCCTCAGCACCTGTTTTGCAATATAATGTGTTTTGGTTAAAGCGATGTCCATCACAGAACAGAATCTGCTAGACCTCGTGACATTTAATAAGACATTTTGAAACATTAAAGTTTGATGTACAGTTGCAGTTTGCATCCATCATCAGCCTTTTGCTGAAACGACTGAACAGAGCCATCATTCATCCATCAGTCCAGATAAATGCCCACTCTGTTTGCTGCTGAGGTCCTGTCTCATTTCAGCAGCCTCTCACATACGCCTCTCAGTTTTATCAGATAATTCCTATTTTGTCACATCATAGTTTCATTTCTGTGATATTAGTCATGTCCTGTGGTGTTTTGGGCTGATGTTAGCGTTAGCATTGTCGGCAGTGTCACGCTGTTTCTGTCAGCTGATGTGTTTCGCCACACTATATTGTGCTTCGGTTTGCAGTCTGAGCTAATAATGGACCAAATGTGTGTAAAAGTGTGACTGTAAGCATCCACATGTCTGCTTTACTCAGAGAAATCTGTGACTAAGGTCTATGAACTTAGTCAAGTCATCAGTCTTCTGAGAGAGCTTGTGGCACACTTTCGGTTCTTAAATTGCAAACGTAATGTTAGTCAGCCGCAAAAACCATGCACGACTGTTTTCAAATTCTCAGAGCAGACACGGCAGGTTGGAGAATTTACCAGCATGATAACTTTATTTGTAATTTAAATGTTTTTTATTATTATAAACACTTTTGTTATTTCGTCAAGATGCATCTTTATTGAAGAGAATGTAAAGTTAAATCTCACCCATCTTAAATCTCATCTGGAGCTGACTGAACTGTACTTTACAGAACAGCTTTGTACTTTTTAGCATTGTATAGAACGGCGTGGACTTTGTGTAATTAGAATTGATAATTACAGTAGAATTGAGCAATTTTTTAACTGTATCTTTTATGACCTCTTTGTGTACCTACTGATAAAAAGTTAGAATTTTTTTTAATGTTTTGGAAAGAAGTCTCTTCTGCTCACCAAGGCTGCATTTATTTGACCAAAAAAAAAAAAAAAAAGTAATATTGTGAAAATATCGTATTGTAATATGTGACCCTGGACCACAAAACCAGTTTTAAGTAGCACGGGTATATTTGTAGCGATAGCCAACAATACCTTGTATGGGTCAAAATTATACAATTTTGTTTTATGCCAAAAAGCATTATGATATTAAGTAAAGATCATGTTCCATGAAGATATTTTGTACATTTCCTATCGTAAATATATCAAAACTTCATTTTTGATTAGCAATATGCATTAAGAACTTCATTTGGACAACCTTAAAGGGGATTTTTTTATTATTATTTTTTTTGCACCCTCAGATTCCAGATTTTGAAATAGTTGTATCTCAGCCAAATATCGTCCTATCCTAACAAACCATACATCAATGGAAAGCGTAATTATTCAGCTTTCAAATTCCAAAAATTGCCCCTTACGACTGGTTTTGTGGTCCAGGGTCACAGACTGTAAAATGTAATTTATTTCTGTGAGCTAAATTTTCGGCATTCATTACTCCAGACTTCAGTGTCACATGATCCTTATTATTTATTATCAATTTTAATAACACTTGTCAAACAGTTGTGCTGTTTTGTGGGAACCATGTTACATTTTTTCTGGATTCTTTGAATAGGAAGTTGAAAAGAATTGCATTCATGTTAAGTAGAAATCTTAATTTAAAAAATTACCATTTCATAATCGAAATACAATAACTTTATCAATCCCATCAATTCCCGATGGAAAATAAAAGTTCTGACCTACTTTTTTTTTCCTGTGGAATATCCTGTTTAACTCAGAAATACATCGGATTCAGTTTCATGTTGACTGTTATCTTTTTGTCTCTCTCTTTCAGTGCGAGTGCCGTATTTTATAGATCTGAAGAGACCACAGGATCAGGGCTTGAATCACACTCGCAACTTCTACCTGCAGCCAGAGGAGGGAATCAACATTGGAGTGTGGTGAGAGCACAGACACAGACTATAGCTAAAATACAGACACAGCCTGGCCTGCCTCCACCCTTCATCTCTCTGCCTGTGCCTTTCTGTCTCTCTGTCCTCACGTTCTCTACCCTACAGTTTTCTGTCCCTCTTTATCTGCCTTATGGGCATGGCTGTCTTTCTGAAGGGCGTGGAAAAAGTGCTGCGCTTATTGAAACACAGCCTGTGGTCCAAAGTGTGTAAATCCGTGGTGACAGAGGACTGCACGGGCCTGTGGCTGCTGGCCATTGGGTGTGACTGTGTGTGTGTGTGTGTGTGTGTGTGTGTGTGTGTGTGTGTGTGTGTGTGTGTTTGACTTTTACTGAGTAACAGTCGGAAGGGCCACATTAGCTTCCTGCAGTAGTTTTCTCTGCATAAATAAGCTTGTCTGTGCACTGGTCAGATTCAGTATTGATAATGAAGTCTTGGTAAAGTGAACAGTCCTAAAAGAATACACTAGTCTGGAGTAATGGCTGCTGAAAATTCAGCTTTGCCATCACAGGAATAAATTACATTTTAAAATATGTTAAAATAGAAAATAGTTACTTGATATTGCAGTAATTTTTCACAATATTACTGTTTTTACTGTATTTTTTTAACAAATAAATGCCTCATGAACAGGAGACTTTTTTTTTCTTTTTTTTTTCAAAAGCAATGAAAAAAATTGACCAGGCTCAAACTTTTAAACGCTACCACATCTACTTACTGTCCTCTTTTTCACCATTTCATGTGTAGGTAGCAGCTGCGTATCTCTTTTGTATATCCTGTTATTTCTCTTTCCATCTCTCTCTCTCTCTCTCTCAGGCACACAGTACCTTCAGTGATGTGGAGGGAGGCTCAGGCAAAAGATGCTGAATGGTATGACAAAAGCTTCCAGTCCAGTCATCCAGTCGTCCTGTATCTCCATGGCAATGCTGGAACAAGGTACACAAACACACAGGGACTTGTGATCAATACTTAATAAAACTAACTCCGTGCACTTTTGCAGACTGTACAGATTTTTGCCCCTGTCTGGAAGAGTCAGGCTGCATATTTGACCACAAGTTGCGTAATGTATGATGTGCACAGATTGTGATTGTATCCATTCGTCGGAGATAAAACCTGATTTTATAAAACATGTTTCCTTCATTTATCATGTGTTCTAGCAATGAGGCCATGTTTCTGTGTGAGTCTGTTGTGTTCGGAATGATTTGAAAGTCTGGTAGTATGTGATCCTCAGGGGGTTAATGTATGAACTCTGTAACCATTTTTATTTTGAAAGACTTGCAGTTCGTCAAATGCAAATCTCTAGTCACTTTACTTAAGCTTGGTTGTATGTGTTTCAGAGGAGGGGATCACAGAGTCCAGCTGTACAAGGTAAAAAATTTTAATTCAATTTTTTAAATTATCATTCAAAAATTTGGGATCAGTAAGTTTTTTGCATATGAAAGAAATCCGTTATTTATTCAGCAAAGAATTGCATTCAATTGAAAAAAGTGGTAGTAATGTTACATAAAATTGATATTGCAAATAAATGCTATTCCTTTCCAACTATTTCTATATTCTTTCTATTCATTCTGAAAAACGATCATGTTTCCCACACACACAAAAAATATGACTTTCAAAATACATAATAATAAATGATTTTGAGCACCAAATCAGCATAGAATAGTTTCTGACAGAGCTACATGTGACACTGAAGACTGGAGTAATGGCTGCTGAAAATTCTGATTTGCCATCACAGGAATAAATTCTAATACATTCTAAAATATATTTCAACAAAAACAGTTATTTTAAATTGTAAACATCTTTGACAATATTACTGTTTTTACTGTATTTTTTGTCAAAGAAAAATAAATAATAATAAAAAATCTACCAATCCCAAAAATTTGAAAGGTTGTATACATTTAAGATTTGGAAGAACTCCATTTGTCTGAGTTAATGTTAGACACTTTTTTTAAATATATATTCTTGTCTCTGCAGGTTCTTAGTTCATTAGGCTACCATGTAGTCACATTCGATTATAGAGGTATGTTGGGTGTCAATTTTAATGCACTATCCCATCGTTCAAGTCAGAATCCCATTCGCGGTCTCGGAGTGAAGCACCATATGGGTTTGTTTATTTGTGCAGGTTGGGGGGACTCAGAGGGCAGCCCTTCGGAGAAAGGCATGACGTCAGACGCTCTCTTCCTCTACCAGTGGATAAAGCAGAGGACTGGCCAGAAGCCACTGTACATCTGGGGTCACTCGCTCGGCACAGGGTGAGATGAACTCGCCTGAGCCATCTGAAAGAGCACGGTTGATGTGTTCTTTTTTTCTAGATGTGGATTTTCTAGTTCTTGGAATAACATTTTAGTTTTCCTTTGACATAAAGGAATTGATTGTGTAACTCCCTGTGGTATTTTTGAACTGTTGCTGATGCTGTACATTCCTGTTTTTCCAGAGTGGCCACTAACCTAGTGAGACGTCTGTGTGACAGGGGTACGTGAACATACATTCATGTTTTAACTGAAAACAAATAGTAGCCAGCAGTGTGAAAATAAATACAGTTTAAAACCAAGCAGAAACTTCCAACAGTGGCTTTATCTGTAAGTGGCAAGCAGCCATTTACAAATCACTTTGAATACACTTTGAATCACTTTATTCATCAGAACAAGTTATAAAAAAAATAATAATAATAATAATTGGACTAATCATGAAAAATTCAAATTTGAGTGTAAAATAACTGAAGTTATATTTTTGGTTTAAAATTGGTTGATGATAATTACAATTAGTGAACAATTAATGAATTAAAGTTTCCTAAAGAAAGAGTTTAGTACAGTGCATAAGCGTCGCCGCTGTGTTGATGTTTCAGAAATAGACAAGCTTTCATTGGCACTGTCTTAACTAGATTAAGAGTGAACTAATGTAATTGCCAAGCACTTCTAATCAGTCTTTAAGTTACATAAGCCTGTAGTTGAGCCACTGTTAAACATGAAGTTTGGATGCAGGCTTCCTTCCTTTGTGCTTACAGGAACGCCCCCAGACGCCCTAATTTTAGAGTCACCCTTTACCAATATCAGAGAGGAAGCCAAGAGCCATCCCTTCTCTATGGTGAGAAACCAAGTTCCTGTTCAATCTCACATAGCCTATTGCATTTGTGCAACAAATAAACATAACCTTGAACATTTCTAAATGTACATTTGAACAGGTTTACAGATATCTACCAGGCTTTGACTGGTTCTTCCTGGATTCTATAACTGCAAATGGTATCCGATTTGCCAGTGACGAGAAGTAGGTTTAGTTTCATACAGTATTTCTCTCTGTAAGTTGATGTGCGTGTGAGTGATTGTTCACTCTGTGTCCACCTGTGAAGACTGTTGTGTGTTTATACAGCACGGTGTCCTTGCAGCTGTGTTGAGATAATCAGCTCGGGTCTCTGTTCTGTAGCGTTTTCACACGCTAGCGGCTTCATCTTCCTCTGAGAACTTGTTTTAGAAACAGAATTAATGTGCATGTGTATAAATAGATCGCTTTAGTGTTTAGCCACACGTTGAGTCATAGATGAAGTGATCATGTAATTCATTACACAAACCTCTAGTGGAAGGTCCCACACTTCTAAAAAAACAGATCTATGTCCTGAATCCCTAAATTATTTTGAGTGTGGAGGATCTCGGAGCACTGAATTGTGTCTGTTTGTCTCTTAGTGTCAACCACATATCCTGTCCGGTTCTGATACTGCACGCAGAAGATGACACAGTCGTACCTTTCCAGCTGGGAAAGAAGGTAAAACATCAGTGTCAGACAATGAGAGGGTTCGTTTAAAACCGTAAAATGGATATTTCAGACTCAGATTGGATGAGCCATATTCAGAGCTATTGTAAAATGGCTGATAGGCTAATTATACTTGGACCGCAATAATTTGATCACTTGTTATGATGAAACCTGATCGAGTTGATGCTGTTCTTCTCTTTTCATCCACAGCTATATGATTTGGCGGCTCAGAGCAAGAGTCTGAACGGTCATAAGGTTCAGTTCATCCCGTTCCCCAGCTCTCTGGGCTACAGACACAAGTTCATCTACAAGAGCCCACAGTTACCAAATATACTCAGGTGTGTACGCTTTACAAACTGCTGCTATTCGTATTTTTCCCTCTGCTCAGTGCTGACCAAACAGTTTGGCTACATTCATCTTTTTATTCTGTTGGTTGGGAATACAAGCTATTTTTAGGATTGTGCCAGGTGGTGTAGTTTTTACATTCTGCTCCAGGTCCCTGACCATCAGCTGTAACGATAGTAATTCAGACTGAAATCACAGTCTTTATGTTCCAGTCTGTGCTGATACTGAACCAACAACCTTGTCTGAATACATATATGACGCATATATGTTTTTATTTGAGATGAGGTTGTTTCTAATGATCTTTCAGGGAGGCAAACCTGGACATTTCTTGAGGAAATGTCTTTAGGAACACAATTTTGTGAAATGAACTGCTGTTATCTAAATTATTTATATGAAGTAGTCTGAGATAAATCATTATTAATTCAGTTTAATTATTGTCAAATAAGATATAAATTAACAAAAAATAAATCACAACATTTAATACATAAATTTAGTTAAACTATATATTATATAAAATAAAAAACTTTTGGACAAGGAGTCCACATATGAATTATATGAATTTGCATTGGACAACAATATACATTTTTTCAGAACTAATCACCTCTCTGATTACTTTTAACCAACTGGTTGCAAGGTCTTCTTAATTTTGAACATTTATATTTATTGTTTTATAATTGGAAATATATTAACTCTTCATTATATTTTTTAGAAAAGTGTTGAAAACTCTGTCAGGAAATGCAGAGTTTGAGATTAAATGATTAGTAATGAAATTGGTTGCAACAGATGGGAATTTTAAGAAGTCTAATGTGTTGTTCTCTTTGTCTCTGTCTCTCAGTGATTTTCTCAGTGCGCCGCATCCTCACATGTAGTCAGGATCATTTCAGCCGACTGCCCTCTCTCACACACTCTGTTAAACACACACACACACACACACACACACACACACACACACACACACACACACACACAATCTATGTGATCTGCACCGTGTACATCATGTGTACAAGCACACACGAGCATGGACTGAAGATGCACCATCCTTTGTTAACTTCAAATCTGGAGGAAGAAAGTTATTCTCATTAAGAGAGTGACAGGGCTGGGTGATTTCTTACACCGCCTCCTGTTGCCATAGTAACAGATCTGAAGGGGCAGCTGGAGCACAAAGTATGCAAAATAATATGCAGATATGCACTTAAATAATGCTTAAGTCAACAACCCTCTTCAAAGGAGAAGACGTACTGATGAAGTTTTAGCGATAGCACTGCAAAGACCACACGAGGGTTACGGTCAAAGGGACGAAACGGGACATGCTATAATGATGTCATTGTCAGTGCTTGCTGACTGCAATTCACTCCTTTTTTATGAACATACAACATTGACAATATCATGGACGTTATTTCAATTCTGAAATCCACTCAATGTGAACAGCAAGGTGTTTTAGGTTAAACTTGAATCGTGTAGAATAAAATGTCTTTTCTTTTTTTTTTGTCTTTATTTTTCTCCCATTTTGAATCATGATTTAAAATGCAGAATTTTGTGCTGCTTGGCATTAAAACTCTGATATTTTTATGCGACGTTTTGTGTATTGTGCTTATGCTGTTGTGTTTGGTTGGTGCAAATGCAACTCAGCTGCATCAGAACTGAATGAGCTTTTGAAATGACAGATGTTTTATTATTTTAATGCATTTGGTTGCTCAATACTAGTTTGCATGCCTGTTACTGGAACAAAAAAGATTGTTGCACAGTCAAAAGACAACAGAAAACTGTATGGAAAAAAACTTTTTCTTTACTTGGTCATGTGGGTTACATATTTTCTTTGGTTTTTATACTCTCACTTTGCACATTCCAAAAAATAAATAAGATTAATTATTACCATAATATGTTTAATACCAAAATCAGAAACCTTAGTGATAAATGTTAAAATAATGACTTGATTTATTTTTATTAATATTACAGTTTTAGTACCCAATTGCTATACATTGTTCAAAAAGTAGTTAATGCTCACCAAGGCTGCTTTTTAATTGATCAGTAAAAACTAATGTTGTTAAATATTATTACAATACCAGTTTTTTTTATTTAATATATTCTCAAATGGAATTTATTCCTGTGATGGTAAATCTCAATTTTCAGCATAATTACTCCGGTCTTCAGTGGCTCTAATCATTCTAATATGCTGATCTGTTTTTTTATTATTATTATTTTTAATATTTTTTTTGTGTAAACCTTGATGCCCTTTTCAGCATCCTTTTGATTAACAGAACAGCTTTTTTGAAATAGAAATGCTTGGTAACAAATGTCTTTACTCTCACTTTTGATCAATTTAATGCCTCCTTGTTGAACAATTTTAATTTCTTTCAAAAAATAAAATAAAAAATCTTAATGGCCCCAAAATTTGTAACTTTCTTTAACAAGCCCATTGTAATTGATCCAACGTTCACTTTTGTTTCTTGCAATGTTTTGGTGGAATGTGTGTAATGGATTTTAACATGCACAAAGTGAATGAGGCAATACTCAAGTCAAGGATTTAGTTGGATGCCAAGATCCATGACTCTACGAAACAATGAGCAATAATGACACATCTTTGATTTGCTCTGCTGTGTCATGTATATATGATGAATATTATTTTCTTCACAGTGTGCACTGACCATCTAACATATTTAAAGTAATTTTCACTGTAATGCAGCC
The DNA here is from genome assembly GCA_036784905.1 of Acrossocheilus fasciatus. Taxonomy (NCBI): domain Eukaryota; kingdom Metazoa; phylum Chordata; class Actinopteri; order Cypriniformes; family Cyprinidae; genus Acrossocheilus; species Acrossocheilus fasciatus. The sequence continues at coordinate 11,103,307 of CM071954.1, read as the reverse complement.
CTTTTGAGATTCAAAATCTGCTGTATTATTGCTCTGTGTGTCAGGTTATACTTGTTTTTTTCTCAAATATTTCTGCTCAATTTTATGTTTTTATGTTTTTTTTTGTTTTTTTGGGGGGCTGATAATAATAAAGTCATGTGTGCATGCAAGCTTCAATGGTAGATCTAGGCTCTCCACGGATGTTATTGATGTTATTCTCAGAAAGAAATTGTATCATAATTTTTGTTTTCCTCTGCTGGCATGTGACTGCACTGAAAAAATGAACACAACCAAAATCTCTTAGTTTGTGAAGAACTATGTAGAAAGAAATGACCATTTTAGCGAGACCACCAGGTCCTAGAGAAGTGCAATAATACCTAAAGCTGAAGGACAACCATATGTAAGACCAAAAAAAAACAAAAAACCTTTATTTATATATATATATATATATATATATATATATATATATATATATATATATATATATATATATATATATAAACATGAAGACGCTCACTTATATATTCCATTGTACTAGAATGTAAAAATGGACCACAGAATATTCAGTTACGGACCTGAACACAGATTTTATTCTGCCGTCTTTGTTGATGTTGACCAAACTTTGCATATTTGAATTCAACACTTATATTTTAAAATTCTTTTTTGTAATGAAATACTGCCCAGTTATTTCAACAGCAACTGTTACTTTTTGCAGAATATATCATGAGTGGTTTACAATGTTTGTTTTCTTCTAAGCTGCTAAACCTTACCGGACACATGCACAGATGTAAGTACAGTATGTTTGTTTGTAAACAATAAAAGACTGGAAAAGAAATGTATGCTTTCTGATATCCATTATTTAAAAGGCTTTTATACTGAATCCCAGGAGGACAATTCTATTTTTTAGTTTATTTTCTTATAATTTCCTCCCTTTATAAATTTATGTATCTATTACTGTATATTTAACACTTTTTTACATACATCAGAAAAAATGGGAGGCTATAAACTAAGGTAGGCAATAAAAATAAAATTAAAAAGAAAACCTTGGACTTGGATCTCAATTTGGAGAAAGTTCAACCGTCTAGCGTTAACCTGCTCTTCTTGCAAATGTAATCCCCTCACAAACCATAATGACCGGTTTAATTTTACTAAGTAGGGACAGACTGGTCAAATCCAGTTAAACTAGTTACAGCAGTGCAGGAAGCTTGGGGTGTTTTTGCTGAATTAATATGCTGAGAAGCTGTTTACTTGGTATCAGCCTCAATACCTCATTCATGTGTTCACTTTTACCTCACCTGGCACCTGTTCAAGCCATTCTGAATGATATGAATGCTGCGTTACAACATAACATCAGCATTCAATCTTCAAAACAATGAACAGATTATACCTTTAGTTACCTTTAGTCATTTTAAGTCAACAACACACTGTTTTTGTTTTCAACATTTTTATTATTTGTTAACATGGTTTTAACACCATTCATTGTATACAGTACTTGTGTAAAAAGTAGCAAGAAAACAAGGCCTCAGTACAATGTGTGAATGTTCAAAGGCACATCCATAAACATACATTCAAACGACAGACCGCAATCTGAAATGCCGTTTAGAGTTCAAACTCAAGCCAGGGTTTGCTTTATGAATTTCCATTTGCCAAAGTTCAAGCTGCTTTGTAAAATGAACAGCAGGACAATCATCTCATAATTTGTTAATGCTATGTGAAATAGTAGAGGAAATTGAGGAAAAAACAAAAAAAGCAACTGTAACACTATTTAAAGGACACACATGATGAATTCCCATGAGTTTACATCAGCCAGCTGCCATATATCCTCTATTCTCATTATTTCATGTCATATTTACAAAGGGATGTGTTCTTTTATTGTTGTTAATATTGCACAGTGTGCACACAAGGCACTCTTTAACCTGCATTTGAAAGCTTGAATAAAAAGATCATTTGGACATTCTGGAGTCATTACATCAATGCTGTTTGCATGTGTTACTATTAAGGCTATTGTTTCTGACTGCTTATATCAAGTATTTTAAGGCAAATATACTGCTTCTACTGAATTTTAACAGACTAAATGTGGTTGCAGGTCAAATATCTTGTCATATTTAAGAAATATTCTAGGACATGAATGTTACTCAAGTCTCCAATGGTTTCCAGTTGCTGATTTGGCTTTACAAAATACTCAAAAGGCTCTTGTTCGGTCCCACCATGTTCTCTGTTATAATCAGTCACAACTGCCTCTCTCAAAAGTGAAACAAGGAACACACAAAAATTTTGAATTTACACCAATTGATGCATCTCCGAAACTGAAGCTGGACTAAGTTTTGACAAAATGAAGAGTCTCAGATGACCAACAAATTGAATTTTCATAAATGGAAACCATGATTGATGATAGATAGTTAAGTATAGGCATGTGAAAGTAACAGTGATTTAAAACCTACTACAGTGTAAGTGCACATGGAAGAGTTAGTTTTTTTGTGTATGTTGAGGGTACACTACAGTAATGAAGTTCAAAGAGGCTCCACATGGCGTTATGCATAGCGAGAGAAACCTGAATCTGAATCAGGTGAAGCCAGTCAAGGCACACCGGCACACTGGGAAAGGAGAGCAGACCCAGCGGACACTCTCTCATTCACGTGGTTCGTTAGGTGGCGGGATCTTGACGTCGGACGGCTCTACGCCCCAGATCTCACGTGCATACTCTGCAATGGTGCGGTCGCTGGAGAACTTTCCAGAAGCAGCAATGTTTCTGATGACCTTTTTGGTCCATTCTTTTGGATTCTGAGGAAAAGAAAGGGGAATTTTACACATAACGAAGGAAAGCGGTTTTTACCAATATGTCCGTTCATCAAGGTCAACTACACATTTTGAGTAGTGGCAGAATGATATATAGTCCAAGTATTGTAGCTCAATCAGACATTTAGCGCCCCCTTGTGACAGGTACAAGACACTTCCAAACACACTTTCTGTTATCAAATATTTTACGGTTTATAACAGGGGTGTCAAACTCAGTTCCTGGAGAGCCACAGCCCTGCACAGTTTAGATGCAACCCTAATTAAACACACCTGATCCAGCTAATCAAGTCATTAAGGCTTATTTGAAAACCACCAGTTACTATCCAAACATCTCAACTCACCCTGTAGAGTTCATTAACCTTTTCTTGACAGCTGATATATGCTTCATAGTCTGCAAACACCTTGAACCTAAGAGAGAAAAACAGAAGTCAGACATCTCCACTACAACGACTAAAGCATAAATAAATCTGATAATTGTTACATAAGATAGCTATGAATTTTATAGACGTATTAGGGTAAAACTGAAAAATAAACCTGTAGCAAGTTTCCCTTATGTATAAACAAAACTTAAATGTACCTGTATAAGCCACACAAGTAAATACAAACTTTTTTAAAAGGGAGTAAAACAAGTTTTATATAGAAAACTGAACTCTGTAACACTCACCTGTCATGATTCATGAGCATGTTGACGATGTCTTTGAAGAGTTCAGGCTCTTTGGGGCTGAAGAATCCAGCGCCGATCTGGTCCATCACCTGCTTCAGTTCAGGCAGACGCTCGTAGTATTCCCTGGCAGTGTATCTAGATCACAAATAGTGCTGTTATTATAAACTAAATATAAAAACCATTAAAATTGTTTTTGAAAATAAAATAGATACAAGTTATATAGAATCAAAAAAAGGAAATGCCAAAAGCACATAAAAAGAGAAAACTGAAAATATCCAAATATTGATCAAGTCAGGAGGAGTAATTACTCATTTTAGCTTAAAATGTTCTCACAAAGACAGAATCTAGACTTGCATCTATGTTTCTGCTTCATTGTTTGATTCCATCAGTCCTCCAGCCTAAAGCTTCCTTGTTCCATTTATATCCATTCACTCTCTCTCACCCCTTTTTGTCCATGGCCTCCACATCCTCCACCCTCATGCCAAAGATGAACAGGTTTTCCTCTCCTGCTTCTTCTGCCATCTCCACATTAGCACCATCCATGGTGCCGATGGTCAGAGCGCCGTTAAGCATGAACTTCATGTTCCCTGTACCGGAGGCTTCTGTGCCTGCCGTGGAGATTTGCTCGGACAGGTCGGCAGCAGGGATCACTGGAGAGCAAAGCATATGACACATTCAATCACATACTCAGCACATCATTTGTAACATTAAAAAAACCATAATGCATCTATAGCAAAAAATATTTATTAATCATTGCATGTTATCTTAAATCGGTTTATGAATTTACTCACCCTTCTCAGCTAATGAGACTCTATAGTTCTCCAAGAAAATGACCTTGAGTCTGTCTCCCACCACAGGATCATGATTCACCACCTCCCCCACTGAGGTGATCAGTTTAATGATCATCTTTGCCATGTGATAGCCTGGTGCTGCCTGCAGGAGGCAGTGCAGGACAACAAAAAACACCTTTTAGAACTTTTAGGACCCTTAAAGCCTCTCAACCTTTTTGACTTGAAGGCCTCCCATTGTCAAGCACATTATTCAAAGGCCCCTCATATGAAAAAATAGCTAGTTTTCAAACTCCAACAGATTCTATATTAACCATTAAATTAAATAATTAAAAAAGTATTCCATGATTCCAGACGGTTAAGGAATAGCATGTTCTTTAATGAAACAATTGCTGCCAAGGGCGGAAAAATCTGTTTTTTTTTTTTTTTAACCATTTTCAGTTAAGTTTGATTATTTTATTATGTCTTCATTTCATATCATTTTAAGTCAACCTGTAGACCCTTTAGAAGTTTGCTGAGGCCCTCTAGTGGTTTGAGAACTCCAGCTTTTGTCAAATACAGTTATGACCATTATCTACATATCTAAATAATAATAATAACAATAATTATTATAATAATTTAAAAAGTAATTTTCAATTGAATTAAACTGAATACACATACCTTTCCTCCAATCATTACTGTCCTTGGAACAAACTTCTTGTTTGGTTCTTTCTTAATCCCTAGAAAGTGCAGAATAAAAAATAAATAAATTTTTTTTTAAAATCAATCATTTATAAAATCACTCACTAATTACTCATTAATTGGAGTTATTTAAAATGGAAACTCCTACATAATTCTGATAAACACATTTCTGTGTTTTTCTGTGTGTAATTCTTACTGTTGTATAAAGTGATGACATGCAGGCAGTTGAGCAGTTGTCTCTTGTACTCATGGATTCTTTTGACCTGGATGTCAAAGATGGACTCAGGATTTATCTTTACTTTGTACTCACTCTCCAGATATGCTGCAAACTTCAGCTTATTCTCCTAAAAAATTAATAAATAAGTCATAAACAAGAAAACGAAAAAAAAAAAAACCCATCATAATACATAAATTCCAAACAGCAAAAATCATAGAAACAACAACAAAAGTAGACCTGTTTCACTTTGGCCACATCCCGAATGAACATTTCATCATTGACAAAGTCCAACAGTTTTTTTAGCTGGAAAAGATCTGTCAGGAAGTCCTCACCAATTTTCTGAAAGGAAAACAAGCACAAGACAGTGAGGGACAGAAAGAAAACCTGTGGGGAAGAGCAAGAAAGAGTTATTCGTTAAGAAGGTCACCTCAGCGATGATGTCAGCCAGGCCGGGGTTGCAGAGCAGCAGCCAGCGACGAGGTGTGATGCCGTTCGTCTTGTTCTGAAACTTCTCTGGCTCAATGTCACAGAAGTCCTTAAACCTTAAACCACAAAAATAAAAAATGTCTAAAATGTTTAATATCAAAGCAATATCAATGGGGGAAACAAGGTCAATATATAATTAACCTAACTAGCATCTCTACACAAAAATAAAATTGAAACCAACATTAAAAAAAAAAAAAAAAAAAAAAGGTTCCCTGGAAAAGATTCATTCTGCTATAAATATTTTTGCATAACAACTGATGCACTCTACTCACACAGTGGTTTTGACAATGTCTGAGTGAATCCGTGCGACTCCATTAACAGCGTGCGAGCCGACCACACAAAGGTGGGCCATGTTGATCCTCTTTGGATCGCCCTCCTCGATCAGAGACATCCTGCGCAAACGATCACTGTCGCCTGGATACAGCGCAGCAATTCTCTACAACAGAGACTCAATCAGACAAACTGGTTCATTTAACAACATCTTGATGATCTTGAGTTAGTGTATGTGCGTATCCTCACATCCAGATGTCGCTGGTTGATCTCATAGATGATCTCCAGGTGTCGTGGCAGAAGCGTCTCAAACATGTAGACGGGCCAGCGCTCCAGAGCCTCAGGTAGCACTGTGTGGTTTGTGTATGCACATGTCTTTGTGGTGATCTCCCATGCCTACCCACATACATACATAAATGCTCATTTTGATAACTTATCAAAAATAGAAATGATAGAAATCAACAAATAAAATAAGTTTCCAAGAAAATTTGACAAATTCCATTATTTTGAATTGGCTGGTTGTATGCACAATACTTTCTTTTCATTAGCATTACTATGCCTATTACTCAGGTCAGCATGACTAAGCAGAAAAATGCAGCACAACAAAACGACCAAGGGATTAGTTTGCTTTTCATTTGTGCTATAACGCATATCAACTAATTTCAGTAAATGCATGTATATGAATAAATGAAATTTTATTTAAACAGTTAGACACCCTGAACATCACACCTTTTCCCAGTCTAGCTGCTCTATATCCACCAGGATCCTCATGAGTTCAGGAATCGCCAGAGCTGGATGAGTATCATTCAACTGGATCGCCACCTGAGAGAGAGTTATGAAAGCATTATACCTTGAAGGATATAGATTGATTCGAACAACAATTTTCTGTCAAATTTAAAAACAGCAACCAATTGAAGGTATTTAAAGTAAAGTAATATCACCTTTTCATAGAAGGTCTCAAAAGAAGTGCGCACGGGATCCCGGCAGCCAAACTTTGAAGATTTAAAGCGTCTGATGATGTCCTGCAGAGTAGCAGCCACCACAAAGTACTCCTGCTTCAAACGGAGCTCCTTCCCTTCAAAAAACTAACACATGCATATACAAAGAATTTAATACATATTAAAGATATACACACTGAAAGCTTTACAAATAGCAAAATATTTCATTTTCTATCATTTTTTCTGATAGAATAACCATGCTTTGTGTTTTCTGGCAGTATAGTTCAGTAGCTGTGTGAACAATAGCTATATACACTAGTGTATCGCTCAGGACTCCATATTACAGTTTCATACTTCCTCATTGCATTACATATATCTGCGGTACTGTTGCACAAGATAAGAGTTTTCAGTCTGCTTGTGCCAGGCCGCTAAAGCATATGTTGCATACCAGCATCTACATAGTCTAAATATACACAAGTGATATTTTGGTAACTAATACACATATCGTATATCACAAATTCTTGTTCTCTGTTCTCCCTCTCTGCACATTCACTCCATCTGGCACACACACACACACACATCTGGTTTGCTATCCTTGTGGGGACTCTCCATAGGCGTAATGGTTTTTATACTGTACTTACTGTATGTGTTATTGCCCTACACCTAAACCTACCCCTTACAGGAGACTTTCTGCATTTTTAGATTTTCAGATAAACATCATTTACTATTTTTAATAAATTCTTTCCCTCGTGGGGACCGCAGGCCGGTCCCCACAATGTCAAAAATTTCAGGTTTTACTATCCTTGTGGGGACATTTGGTCCTCACAATGTAGCGTAAACAAGGACACACATACACACACACACACACCTCACTAAGAGTTTTATAGTATTGAGAGGTGTGTGTACTTACATTGTCATTGGGGTAGAGCACCCTGGAAATGTTCTCTGCTAGGTTTCGGTCCAGTACAGCCTGGATGTAATCTCCCACATTAACTACAAAGGAAAAAAAGACAGTATGTTAAAACCATACTGTATTTTTTGCATTATAAATCAATGATACAACAGACAAAAATACTCTCGGGATGTACAGTAACATTTTAGCCACACTACTTGTTTTCACAGATTAGTGGTCATAGACCGTGTTTTTTTTTGTTTTTTTTTCAGGATTTCTAAAATAAAGAGTTCAAAAGAACAGCATTTATGCATCAATTGTAACCGTATACTTTATTACCACTTTTGATCAATTTAATACATCCTTGCTGAATAAAGTTCATTTCTCCTCAAAAATAAAAGAAAAAAGTAAAGAATTGTCTCTTACAACTATTTGCAGAGGACACTCTACACACTGGGAAAATGATAGTGTTTTATGCGGAAACATGACTTAATTTGGGCACAAAACCATAAGAGTACCATGTCTATTATAGAATGAGACGTCCTATGTAGAGGCCCAACAATCATGAAGGACCCTCTCAAAAGCAGGCGTATCTATGGGTAACGCTGGCCTGCTGCCAGCTGCTCTCCTGTTTCTGTGCTGCTGCAAGAATGCTATATTTAGTATTCTACACAGAAACCATTCTCCCAGGAAACAAGTTAAACTCAAGAAAGAAGGTAAGTTTAGACTAGTTCACTCTAACAGTAATACAACACACTAATTCAGTGATACAAGGAAATTTCAAGCATACCGTAATGAATTTTAAAGGAACACTCCACTTTTTTTGGAAATAGGCTCATTCTCCAACTCCCAGAGTTAATAAGTAGAGTTTTACCGTTTTTGAATCCATTCAGCCGATCTCTGGGTCTGGCGATAGCACTTTTAGCATAGATCATTGAATCCGATTAGACCAGTAGCATCGCGTTCAAAAATGACCAAAGAGTTTCGATATTTGTCCTATTTAAAACATGACTCTTCTGTAGTTATATTGTGTACTAAGACCGGCGGAAAATGAAAAGTTGCGATTTGGCTAGAAACTATACTCTCATTCCGGCGTAATAATCAAGGAACTTTGCTGCCGTAACATGGCCGTAGCAGGCGCAGTGATATTACGCAGCGCCTGAAAGTAGTCCCCAGCTATATTATAACTAGTTACCTAACTGGGGACTACTTTCAGGCGCTGCGTAATATCACTGCGCCTGCTACGGCCATGTTACGGCAGCAAAGTTTCTTGATTATTACGCCGGAATGAGAGTATAGTTCTTAATCTTATCAGCCTAGAAAATCGCAACTTTTCATTTTCCGCCGGTCTTAGTACACGATATAACTACAGAAGAGTCGAGTTTTAAACAGGACAAATATCGAAACTCTTTGGTCATTTTTGAACGCGATGCTACTGGTCTAATCGGATTCAATGATCTATGCTAAGCTATGCTAAAAGTGCTATCGCCAGACCCGGAGATCGGCTGAATGGATTCAAAAACGGTAAAACTCAACTTATTAACTCTGGGGGAGTTGGAGAATGAGCCTATTTCCAAAAAAAGTGGAGTGTTCCTTTAAGCATAACAATATTAGCTCCCACAGAAGCAGGGATCCTCCACCCAAACCAGGACCAAGGGTGTCACTTACTTTCCGAAAAAATACCAAAACACAGGTGTGACATACTGGACCAAGGACTGTGTAAATACACATTGTGTAATCATTGTGTGGACTCACATTCTTGCAGGTTGAAATCATTAGGAGCTTTGGCAGACCACAGTCTCATAGTATTCACAGTGTTGTTTTTATAACCAGGCACAGGAGTGTCATAAGGCATCGCAAGAATCACCTGCCAAAGAAAAAATGGTATAAATAAGACGTAAAAATCTAAACTGATTTCAATTAAGCTTAACTCAATTTAATTACATTTATAGAGAGAAAGAAATAACACACACTTAAGCTGATTTTGCTTCAGGATCTAATTTTTTTTTTTTTTTTTAAATCAACCCAACCCAGAGCTAAAATTGCAAACAAAACGTCTTAAAAAAATAAAAATAAAAAAAGAACAAATTAAATATATTACCAAGAAATTATGAACTTGTGCCTGATGCGGCAAGTAAAATTTGATTGCACACAACCTTTTTTGTCTTTCCCTTGTCTTTTATCTTTTAGAAATGTATAAGTGCATTGCTTTTGCCAACCTAACGATCCATGATTACACTACCATCCAAATGTTTGGGGTCAGTGTGATTTTAAGAAATTAATATTTTTATTTAGCAGGGATGCATTAAATTAATATAAAGTGACATTAAAGACATTTATCATGTTACCAAATATATCCATTTCTAATAAATGCTGCTTTTTTGAACTACATATTCATAAAATAATCAATCATAAAATTGTCACAATTTTCACAAAAATATTAAGCATTACAGTATATTAATTAAATAAATGGAGCCTTGGTAAGCATAAGAGACTTTTTCCCTACAACAAATCTAACAGTTAACATTAGCAAAAAAACTAACAGTTTATGGGGTCACATTTTATTATTTTAATTTTGATGGTTTTTCTCCTACTATTCTATCAGAACAGAATAGTTTCAACAATTAGTTGAGAGCAATGATTAGATCATGACTGACAGACCTGGGTGTCAATCCACTTTGGTCCCTCATGTGTATGCGCCACTCGGCCATAGAAATGTACAGGCAGCATGTACTCCGGACGGGCCTTCTCCCAAGGGTTACCATAACGCAGCCAATCGTCAGCTTCCTCCACCTAATAAACAGAGTCCCAGAGTTAAATGGTTTTGATATTTAAAAGAAAACATTGAGGCTTTTTGTCCAACTAACTCAATATAAGGCTAAGGTAAATGTATATTCGTGTATGAATATATTTTAAAGTTTTGGTTTACCTGCCAGCCATTGGTGATCTTCTGATTGAAGATGCCAAATTCATAACGAATGCCATACCCATATGCCGCCAAACCCAGAGATGCCAGAGAGTCCAAAAAACAAGCTGAAGGAGAAGGTGAATGCCCATTATGATCAGGCTGTGTTCTCTACCACAAGTGTAGTTTTTTTTTTTTTTTTTTAAGTTTGGTACCTGCAAGACGCCCAAGCCCTCCGTTTCCTAATCCTGCATCCTCCTCAATCTCCTCCAGCTCTTCCAAATCTAGTCCAAGCTGAAGATCAGCACCATCATGTAAAAAAAAACAAAAAACCTCATTATAAAAACACATACACACAACACAAGTTCAATATTGGGCAACAAAACTTTAAATGATTATGCAAACTTCGTACAGTTTAAAGTTTCAGCAACTTCTGTGTTTTCACATTTAGTAAAGGAAGGGTTTAGACAGTTTTGCAAGCCTGTAGCAATTGGTCTACATCCCCAATGAGCTCTCTGTGGGTGAGCAGGGGGAAAACAACAACAGCTGTTCCTAATGTATCAGGATGTTTAAGTAATAGAGCTGTGGGCCAGTTCTGCAATTAAATAACAAACGCTCTACTAAAATATTAAGTTTGCAAAGTCATAGCGATGCACTTTACCTGGTAGATGGCCTCGTCACAAGCATTCTGCAGCCCGAGATTAATCATGGTGTTCTGTAGAGTTCTGCCCATGTAGAACTCCAAAGACAGATAGTGGACGCGCTGCAACAGAAATCACAGATAAATCTGAATGCATGAGTGTTCATGTCTACAAAGAATCTGTCTCTGAAGCAGATGATGTGGGGAAGAAAAAAAAAAAAAGTAGTATGATACTACTTATGTAGTACCTACTAGTAAGGTACAAAGATTAGAAGATGCTGTCTGGAAAATTCACCCTTCTAACATTCTAGAGTATATTTTCAAAGCAAAACAGGAGAGCAAAATACTGAGCTCTAAAGTTCAGTTCAGTTCAGAAATATCAATAGAATTATTTGTAATTCAATCACAAATAAAAAGGACACATTAACATACTCTCCCTCTTAACAAAGTCAAACTCATGCACTAGTCATGTCTCTTCCAGGTTGCTCAAGTGCAACATGCTTAATTTGATGTCTTTGGCTTGGGATCAACTTTTCATAAGAGTACATTCATCAGATGTCTGCAAAGGGAGGAGTTCACAGCCTGCTGAAGGCCTCAAATCCACAGTGGACAACATTTGAATACCACAGTAATAAATAAATCCTTTCTTCGCTTTCATGTGCTGAGACGGTGCTTAATGACAGCATATTGTAGGTTTAAATAAAGTGACAGTGTTTTACTGTTTTTCCAAGGGTCTGAACCTCAACAAGCCTAATGCTTTACAAGAGTGAAGTTCCTGGAAACACTTCACGTATTGGTGTGCTGTGCTCAACCATATAAAGCTATCGGGTTCCATTTAGAGACATCTAGATAGGAGAAAAAACAGGCGTTTTACTGGTTCAAAGGACTGCTGAAATAAAGCACAAAAATGTGTCTGGAAAGCAGTCGAACTCTCTTGTGCACATAATAATAATAAAAATAAAAATAAAAATAGTTAAATAATAAATTAATAAAATCCCAAAAGGCATAAAGTATAGAAAGTTCCCATGTAATGCTGCTTTAACTCAAAATACATGGCTATATTTCATGTTTATCAACTAACAAGTAACATCAAGTTTCACAGAAACATGAGTACATAGTGCAAGCCACACTGGAGAAACCACAAAAGGCCGGAAGAAAAAACACTTTCAAATTGTTACTCTCCAAAAACCCATCATTACCTCCCAAATCATAATAAAGCACCCATGTCACAGGTGTCTATTAATAGCCATGAGTGATTCTGCACATGGACCATTTCAGTACATTAGATAAGGCCTAATACATTCTACTGGGTTTGACAGCATAGTGTAATCTGTACTTGCTCTAGAGAGCACACATCATCAAGTGGTTGCAAAATACTTCTAATGATGGCCTAATGTGACAAGGAACAGATCACACTTTGCACAGGAAGCACACACTAACAGCTGACCCCATGTTAAAGGACGACCAAATGGATGTCAATGCAAAGAGCACAAAGCTGAGAAAACAAATGAATGTCCAGGTTAAATTCAATATGAATATTCTGTATATCAGAATATATTCTGTATTTCAATGCACTATGAATATGATGGTTTATGCATCAAACTATTATTCATTTATTCAAATAAGCATTTATGACTATTATGCAGTTACGAACGTATGTAAAAACAGGCAATAATTAATTTACATGCATTTTTTATGTATCTCACTACTGCACAAACATGCCACTTCCTGGCTGCCTGCACAGGGAAGAGGAGGAAGAGGAAGAAGAGATCCGTACGTACCTTCGGGTCTTTCTCGTAGTAATACTGCTGAGTGCGGATCCAGCGGCCCACCAGGTGATCCCGCACCGTGTGCGCCAGCGCGAAGTAATAATCCCGCGGGGTGGCCACATTGCGGTCCTTCACTAGGGTGAAGTGAAGATGCCTGTTGAAGCTCTTTTTGATTTCGGCAACATCCCCCAACCCAGCTATACCACGAACACTGATCTGCTTGCGCTTTTCATGGTCGGTCAGAGGTTTGGACATGTTGACAACGCGTTTAAAAGGCAAAGAATGAAAGTTTGGACCCCTTGACTTGCTGTGCCCAGGTTGGAGCGGTGTGCAAGGACTTTACACGCACTGTTCCCTTTGAGACACACCCCTATGTCAACTGGAGAACAAAGTGGGCGTGGCTTTATATACTGTCTGTTTATTGGACAGTGACGCTTTCGTAATTGCATTGTCATTGGCTACGTGAGATGTCAATCATCTTAGCAACGCTAACTAGCAACAGGTTTATGAATATATTCAGACCTGAATTCTGTGCCCGGAGTTGGACCGAAATTTCCGTTTTACTGTATAAACAGCTTTGGCCTGCAACTATTAGGCCAATGTAACATTTTAGCATTTTAGCTCTAGTAAAGATGACTTGAAAAGACTTGCCTACTTCCTTACTTTTCATAAGAGCTGAATTTCCATTGTTATAAGACTTTTTATTGATAGCAACAATTCTGGATTGAGAGCCAGAATCTGGCCGTATATGGAACGAGAAACATGTAAAAGTGGGAGGAGTCTGATTTAGAAGTGAAGACTGAGTTCCAATGTGCATACTATCCATCCTAAATTCTGTGATATTGGTCATTTTCAATGCTATTTCAATGCTATCCGCCTATTTAGGGCGGATAGTGTGGATAGTACGCACATTTGGACGCAGGGTGAATACTGCACGTATGAATGTGAGTAACATGCAGTGACAAACCTTTCTTTATTTAAAAGGGATACTCCACCCCAAAAATTTTTGTCATTAATCGCTTACCCCCATGTCGTTCCAAACCCGTAAAAGCTTCGTTGGTCTTCGGAACACAATTTAAGATATTTTAGATGAAAACCGGGAGGTTTGTGACTGCCAAGTAAATTACACTGTCAAGGTCCAGAAAAGTATGAAAAACATCGTCAGAATACTCCATCTGCCAACCGTAACGTTATGAAGCGACGAGAATATTTTTTGTACGGAAATAAAACAAAAATAACGACTTTATTCAACAATTCGGGACCGTAACATTACCGTAGCGCCATTTTGGAGAGTATTGCTGCACGCAGAATGCGTAACGTTACGCTCTTCCGTGTCAACCGCGATACGTTTTCTGCGTGGATTTACGCTTTGATTTGATTTGAACGCAAACAGCTTTTATCCATCTTATTCATTTGGTTAATAAAAGTTCGGTGTTTGATATATGCCAATATGCCATTGTAGCTACTATTTTATGGCTGATGTGTTTTAATTAATAAGATAATAAAGCACAAACTACGATCGTTTTAAGGTAGCCTACGGGGAAATCCATATTTAGCCAATTTGTGTGTTAAACGTGTGTAAAACATATCCTTATTCATCTTGTTAATAAAAGTACAACTTTTTTGCTGTCTCTTTGCGATGTCTGTAGAAATAATCGTTACTTCTTAATTTGGGTACGGCACACATTACAGGTAATAATATAGGGCCTAATAAAAATAAAAATAAAAACATGGCATCAAATGATTTTTTAAGTCAGTTTGATAAGTTTAATAAGTTGAAACGACTTTCACAGTCCATTTGGTTCAACTCATGTTTAACCGTTGGTCATAGGCTCAGGCTACTTTTTTTCAATTAAGTTTAATGAATATACAAATTAATAAAAGGAATTTTATTTATTTATTTTTACAAATTGTTCATTAATTTATTTTTAACCCCGCACCCCCATTTTTTCGTGGGCTACACTCCAGGGGGTGCTGCAGCACCCTCAGCACCCCTACTTCCCGCGGTAATACCAATACCCAAGAGATAATATTAATGCAGTTAATTGTTTTATGGGGTTTAGAGAGGAATTGCTGAGAAAACACTGAGTTTTCATACTGTTTTCAATATTTATACACAACGGCTTCAACTGCCATGCTGAGATAGCCATCACTTGCCTCTTAGGCTTCCCAGAGATAGATAGGTTACTTCAGGTACACAGACAAGGAAAAGCATATTGTGTAAAAGCAATACGGATTTGGAAATGAATTGCAGTTTCTAAAAACCTCATCCTATGAGTAACATTGAGTAATAAATTGTGACATTTGGGCTGCCCATTGTGTGCCCAACCCCCTGCATGCTTTAGTGCTGTGACACCTGCTGGTGCCAGTAAAGGACAGTAGCAAGTCTGAACAGGTGAAAGATGTGATGGGAGCGCACACAAGACAGACCACATCCTGCTGTCTCACTTTATGACCTTCTTGTGAACTTTATGTGCAATCGCACTTTTTAAATACTTCACACAGAGCACAGTTTTCAACTTTTTTTTAGATTATATTTATATGACATTTTATATAAACATATTTCCCATGTTTAATAATGGGCACATTTAGTTTATAACTACAAGAGAAAAGTACATGAACATGACAGTAACAGCTCTGGTCTGTTTTTCTTCCACCTGAGAACAGATAACATATACTGTACTAAGTGCATGATTTGTTTGAACATAGTATGTAATATATTAAATCAAACTAGAAACTAGAGAATAATTAAATATAAAATAAAAATGAAATAACTTGAACTTAGAGCTTGAGGCAATCAAGCGTTTTTGATCAGTTTTATATATTTAACCCTGACTAAAACGATTCTGACATGCTGTAAACACCCAAACCAGTACAAACATTTTACCTTCACTCATAGCTTAACATACTAGTAGGTAAACAGAAACATTCAGAAAGTCAGAGGTATGTATAATAAAACTCACATTGTGAATAAATTCAATTACAAAATGGCAAATACAATCAATGTTGATATTTTTCCCAGAGCATTAAAATCAGTCAGTGCTTTACTGGGTTGTGGAGCGGTCCAAATGTTGCGAGTGTCTATGTTTTCAGCACATCCCAAGCTTATGGAGTGACTCTATGCAACGGAAAGTGGCACCGAGGGCCCAGCTAGTCTCCACGTTATTTATTTGTCTTGCCAGCTGAAATTTAAACAGAACGATAGGGTTAAACAAAAATTACAGCATCACCATTGTTCTTCAAACTATTATAGACAAATCCCATACTCCTGCAGTTAACATGTTGCAATCTGTGTCCAAATGTCACAACAAAGTAACTATTTCAGTCCTTTTAAGTCAGGAATCATAAATCAAAAGTAGCACACCTTCAGCTCTTTATCAGGAGGGAAGTCAAGCTCCTGAAGAAGTACCGAGATGTAGGTCAGATCCAAACACAGGAACGGACTCTCCTTTATTCCTCCAGCTGCCATGTTATTGCACACTGGAGCAATAAGAGAGTTAGTTAATGTTTTGTTAAACAGAAAAAATTAAACAGAGTGGATTATTTATAAAATGATGTTTACGCATTCGGCAGATGCTTTTATCCAAAGTAACCACATTCAAGGTACACATTTACATTTGATCAGTTCTGAGTATGACTCTCTCTCTTCCTTCTGGCTTGCTCCCTTTTATCAGGGGTCGCCACAGCGGAGTGATCCGCACAGTTCTGAATATGACTAATAATCTAATATTATAGTAATAAATGACACCATGACATGTTATTTCTTTTGCAGAACTGGAAATTCTATTTTAAAAAATTGGGGTCTGTACATTTTTTTTTTTCTGAAAGAAATCTCTCATACTCACCAATGCTGCATTTATTTAATAAAAAATACAGTGAGAGATATTGTATATATTGTTATAATTTAAAATATGTTTTCTATTTTAATATATTTTAACATTTAAAATTTATTCCTATGATGGCAAAGCTCAATTTTTAGCAGCCATGACTCCGGTCTTCAGTATCATGTGACGATAAAAGATTTCTTTCTTGAAAATAATTACTGACCCAAGTTTTAAAATGATAGTACATTACATTTGTCAGATACTAACATCATAAAATCAGACAAATACATTCTGTTACAAGAACACACTTACCTTTTTTAGCACCTTCAATGTAATCATTGACTCTGACAGTCCCCCCTGTGCTTTCATCTGAGTCAGAGACAGAAAGTGAATTAGTGAAATTAAAGTTCAACTCATTGTTTGTTACTCTTAAATAAAAAAAAATCAATATTTGACTCAAATCAAATGATAGCAATCAGGCTAATCTCATACCAATGAGGCCCAGATCCACAGCCCTGTCGTAGTAATAGGAGAACGCATAGAAGTCCATGTCTTTTACTCCCTCAATTTTTCTCACATGTTTGTAGATCATCTTTTCCACTTTTGTAAGGCAAGTCTCATAGATGGGCTCCCCTATAAGAGAGCACACACAAGTGAATATAAAATCAAATATCATATTACAGTGATAAAATTCTGGGGAGTAAAACTGAATGTAAACAGAACTGAACATACAAAAACCTAACCCAGGCAGAGAGTGTTTTTCATACCTGCTTTCTGCCCTTTAACAGTATAGAGTACTTCAGCATGCTCCCACTGTCCAGAGTAATCTGGGGCTAGACATGGACTAACCAGCTCTCGGGGTCCAGCTACTGAACAGACACAAACACACAGCAATCAAATGATTTATTTATGCACATCACAGCATTTTTACTGCCACTATGTGGAATAACTGTGACACTGCTGGAGGACAAATCCAAACACGAGCTCTGCAGTGCCACCTGGTGGCCAAACATAAAACACGTTTACACAAACACATGCGTGTCTTTGCTCATAATAACCTTAGAACCCACTCAGAGAGAAGCGGGATACACTTATACAACACACAAAACTATAAACAAAGAAATCTGATTACATCTGTAGTGTACTAAATGTAAATCTCAGTAGTGAACTGCAGCCGGAAGCTATTGCACTGATGGCAGTTTCTCTCTCTGGCCTCAGCTAAATCAGTGCAACAGCTGGCCACCAAGGAATTAATCTTCAGTGCGTTATTAAGAGATTAGATAATGGCTTATTTATCGAGCGAATGAGGTCTTTAAAAGCCAAAGATGAAGAGAGATTGTAGACCACATACAAGGCTGTCCTTCAATCCCTCCTAACACAGCAAGTCTGGCTGACATCAACCCCAGGCCAAGGTAACTAAAGAGAAAGAGAAGAGACATTAATGGAATGAACATACAAAACATTTTTTATTATTTTGTTGAAATTAGTATAGAAATTAAAATATCTATGCACATATACATTAATATAAATATTAAACATTTCAGCATTTTATACGAGTGTATGATTTGAGAATTGCATGCTTCTGAAGCAACCGTCATACACCATAAGTGATCCCACATCCAATCCTCACCACCATCTTGCCTTTTAAACCTCAATGAGTGCAGACTTTGCTTGGTTGGTCCCTGCTGGAGGGTTTGTTGTGTCAAATCTCCTGCCATGAATAACTAGTAATTCTAGTAATCTGGAGATGAGTCCCGCGATGGGATTGTAATTGGAGGCTTGTGTGATTACGCTCTAATCAGGAGTGCGAGGCGAGGCAAACACACACTGCCTCATAAACACTTGGACTGCCCGCACTAAACGCTGAGCTCACATAACCTAGAAAGCCCTGGACGCCCCTGACCAAGCACAGGAACCAACGGGCGGTGGTGTCAAATATCGGGCAGAGGTTTCACCCTAGTGCTAGAGGACTGCAAGTCATGTAACGTCACTGGAAAAAGCCACAGAGAAAGCTGAAGTCTTTAAAGGAACACTCCACTTTTTTTGGAAATAGGCTCATTCTCCAACTCCCCCAGAGTTAATAAGTTGAGTTTTACCGTTTTTGAATCCATTCAGCCGATCTCTGGATCTGGCGAGAGCACTTTTAGCATAGCTTAGCATAGATCATTGAATCCTATTAGACCAGTAGCATCGCGTTCTAAAACGATCAAACAGTTTCGATATTTGTCCTATTTAAAACTCGACTCTTCTGTAGTTATATCGTGTACTAAGATCTTTTCATTTTCCGCCGATCTTAGTACACGATATAACTACAGAAGAGTCAAGTTTTAAATAGGACAAATATCGAAACTCTTTGATCGTTTTTGAACGCGATGCTACTGGTCTAATTGGATTCAATGATCTATGCTAAGCTATGCTAAAAGTGCTCTCGCCAGACCCGGAGATCGGCTGAATGGATTCA
This sequence comes from Acrossocheilus fasciatus, assembly GCA_036784905.1. Taxonomy (NCBI): domain Eukaryota; kingdom Metazoa; phylum Chordata; class Actinopteri; order Cypriniformes; family Cyprinidae; genus Acrossocheilus; species Acrossocheilus fasciatus. The sequence continues at coordinate 11,083,997 of CM071954.1, read as the reverse complement.
AAAACGGTAAAACTCAACTTATTAACTCTGGGGGAGTTGGAGAATGAGCCTATTTCCAAAAAAAGTGGAGTGTTCCTTTAAACGGATGGAGTAATATGGTAATACTGTATTTCTGAGTGTTGAGGATTCTTCAATGAGACCAGCCTGAGGAATGCATGATATTGTATCAGTTATTGGCTCAAATTGCGTGAGAAAAAAACGTAAAAAAAAATTAATATCCATTTTTGTTGCTGTACAATTAATAATGTTGTGATGCCTGAATTCACCTGTAGCATTAAAAATAATAGATTTTTGTCTTTAAGGTTTCATTTTTATTTAATTTAACAAAATAACATACAATTTTACTATTGGGAATTTATTCTGATCATTTATTGACTAGAAATTATTGTTTTTCTCTGACTGCTCAGTGAGATGACAGAAATAAGTAAAACTGGCATTATTTTTTAAATGTTTTTTTAGAAGTAGGGGTGTGGAATTGACAAAAATTATGTCTTGCCTCTTGATTTCTTGGAGGGATTTTTTTAGTTAATGATAATTTAACAATATTTTATGTAGTGTGTTTTTGTTCTTGTACCTTGGCCTATCATGGGAAAAAGATGACACTAAACCCGCCAGTAGGTGGCGGCAATCCTTAATTCATTGAATCATTCATTCAAACCATTCATTCAAAGTGGATGATTCATTTAGAAATGTCTACATGAATGGATCACTGAATCAAATGAGTTGTTCAAAAACTGCTTCAGCTTTGTTCGGAAATATTTTCCTTGGCGAAAACAGAAAAAAACAGACAATATAGTCTCTAAAATGTAAGACCCACTTTACAGATCTGCACTCACTTTACCTGTACGAGTAGAGAGCGTGACTCATGTTGAACATCTGAAACGATGTCACGTAATCAATGGGTAAGGTCTGGATGGTTTTCTGCACAGGAACAAAACACAAACAAGCAAATACTGATGCATTAAAGGTTGCTCTCGTCACTTCTTAAAGGGTTAGTTCACCCAAAAATGAAAATTCTGTCATTAATTGCTCACTCTCATTTCGCTCCAAACCCATGAGACCTTCGTTCATCTGAACACAAATAAAGATATTTTTGATGAATTCCGAGAGCTCTCTGACCCTCCATAGACAGCAAGGGTCCTATCCTGTACAAGGTCCAGAAAGGTACCAAGAACGTCGACAAAATAGTCCATGTGATATCAGTGGTTAAACTGTAATATTACAAAGCTATGAGAAAATATCTGCACAAAAAAACCCCCAAAATCATGACTTTATTCAACTATTCTTCTTCCCCGAATAACTATCTACCACCCGTCTGGAGTGTACTACGACACATATGTGTGGTGCTGCTGACACAGAACATGCACGCGCTGAGCCTTGTTTACGATCAGAGGAATAAAGCTGTTATTTAAAAAAAGTATTCTCGTAGCTTCATAAAATTATGGTTGAACCACTGATGTCTCATGGACCATTTTGTCGACGTTCTTGGTACCTTAAACGTGGAAGGACCCTTGCTATCTATGGAGGGTCAGAGAGCTCTCGGATTTCATCAAAAATATCTTAATTTGTTTTCCGAAAACAAAAGTTTTACAGGTTTGGAACGACATGAGGGTGAGTAATTGATGATAGAATTTTCATTTTTGGGTGAACTAACCCTTTAGGTGGGAATTTGGTAGAATGACAAATATTACATTTATTCATTTAGCTGACGCTTTTATCCAAAGCGACTTACAATTGAGGAATACAACAAGTGATTCATCATAGAGAGGCAAATAAACAAAGCAAGTGCTCGTAATTCAGACATTGTTCAGATTAGTAAAAGCTAGGGATTACAGAAAGTGAAAGCAATGTTTTTTTTACTCTTCTAGGGTGTATTAATCTCATCATCGCCTGCTTCTGCAAGGTTCTTGTCCAGTACACTTATTTAATACAACATTAGTCAGCAATTGCCTACTGTGGCAGTTTTAAGTGCGTGCTATTTATTTAACACAATATCTGTCAGCAACTATAACTAAGCTGCAATCCGCAGGGCAGTTCTCATCTGAGCTCATGTCTGGAACTAAAGCTCTCAGAGAAACTGTGTAATGACATGATAAATTGGTCCTCAATCCCCCTGTACAAGACCTGACCTAGTTCAAGACCAAGAATCTCTCTAACTCTCTCAGCCCAATGTACAACAAACTTTATTTACCAGGCATATAGGATTAGCAGGACGTTTGCGAGACCATCATGGTAGTTTGTTAGGAGTGTCATGGCTTCATTACAGGAGGACATGGCTATATGTGGGTAGTTGACAAATAAAAATTGGACTGTGTCCTATGGCGTGACAGCAAAAATGTAGAAAAAAAATAACTTAACATACAAATAACATGAGAAAAATGTATCTTCATTCTTAGAGTTACAAATAGCATGAGAGGTTTATCTTCAATATTAGAAGGTTTTTTTTTTTACATTTTTGCTGTCACACCATTGATATGTCAACTACCCATGTGTGTATATATATATATATATATATATATATATATATATATATATATATATATATATATATATATATATATATATATATATGCGCATATACATGGCTTACTTCATCCTGCAGAGCAAAGGTGATCTGGGTCGAGCCTCCTCCTAAATCCAGCATGCCTACTGTAGCAGTCTCAGTGACATGAAGAACACCTGTGAGAGGTAGAGAGACTTTTTTAAAGCACTTCAACTAATTATACTGAGATCAAACCAAACATTTTCAAGTAACATTAAAAAAACAAAACAAAAATGGCATGTGGGCAGGGATATAAATTTGTGTCCAGATTAATGCGTCATTGTTCTGTTGCTGATGTCATGAAATATAATGTGACTACTCAAATTTGCTTACCTAATAAAAAGTTGATGGTAATCCATGCTGACATTCCTGTGTAAATACAAATGTGCATTATTTTTAGTACAAGAATTCTGCATACCACCATTGACTATAAAGGTCATATCATTGAGCAGTCAAATTTTCGTAAAAAGATTTTAATGTACTATAAAAAAATACTAGCTTCATGGTACAAAATGTCATCCTAGCCCAAAAAGAACATCTACTGAAGCTGGAAAAAAATAAAAATCTTGTTTTGAACATGTGAAATGTTGTCATATCGGTCAAAATATCCCAACCTCAGAAACTAGCAGCAGACATTTTATATTTAACAAGATTCTTCAACATTTCAGTCTAACCATAAGAGTTTGTATAGCACATTTCAGCACACATCTTTCTGAATCTTTGAGACTCCACTTTGCAAGAGATTGTCATTAAAGGATGGGGACCATTTTCATAAATATCCTGAAGACACAGCATCTTAAAAAAACAAGATTTTAATTTTAAGGGCCAGAAACCAACATTATCAGTGTGCCTTTAGGTAAAAAAAAAACTAAGAAAAAGATCATCATATGACACCTTTAACGACTCAAAGCTACACTACCATTCCAAAGTTTGTGGAAGGTAGGATTTTTTTGAAAGAGTCTCTTATGCTCACCTAGGGTGCAATTTATTTGAAAACACTGTAAAACTGCTGTGATGAGCAGCCATTTTACTCCAGTTTTAGTGTCACATGATCCTTCAGAAATCATGCTGATTTGCTGCTAAAGAAACATTTCTTATTATTGCTAATGTTGAAAACAGCTGTGCTGCCAAATATTTTAGTGGAAACCATGATACATATTTTTCAGTATTCTTTGATGGATAAAAGCATTTATTTGAAATAGAAATCTTTCATAACATTATAAATGTCTTCGCTGTCACTTTTGATTAACAAAAAGCATTCTCACTGAATAATTATTTTATTTTATTTTTTTAAATCTGACCAAAATGTTTGAACCGTAGTGTACAACACATGCTGGTGAATTTCAGCAGTATAGCATTAACATAAAGTTAAGGTCCAGCCAGATCGCAAAGACTCTCTGAGTGAGTGCATCATCAGATCTTTATGCTAAAACTCTGTTTGTTATGAATGTAGGTTGCATCTTAACAAAGTAAGGGGCTTTAGCCCTCACTTAATGTCTATAAACTCCATCCCTGCCGTCTCCCTCACATATACCACTTACGCACAGCATTAACAATAAGTCTGTATGATTTGCTGTGATGGACTAATCTGGTTGGGTAAGCTTGTGCGTTCAGGAGAGTTCAGACTCGCACTGATAATGAGACTCAGATTATCCGGTTATGGGACCTGCAGAGTTTAAGTATTAATTTTACAACAAAATCTCAAATATAAATTGCTACCCATTAAGCAAATAGAACTTGTATATCAACAGAAAAGTAGTATCAACTTGGCTTTTGCTAAACACTAGAATTGACTGCATAGCAAATTAATGGGTGCTAATCTGTTTGCTGAGATTATAGTGCACACGGGACATTATCCCCTGGGCTCATTATTACTTGTGTGAACTATTTTAAAGGATTGGATTAAAGTCCCATATACGCATTATCTATCGTTAATATACACACAGCTCAAGCTATTACTGAAGAAAATTTCAATTTACAACTTATATCTTTCTGCCAGAAGCGCAAATGCTTGACCGCAGTGACCAGAGGCTTTTGACAAGCTAGAGATGTACAGTAACATCTGCTGATTTCACATTCATGGCAGACAGGCTTCTGCATGGATCACAGCACAGCAAAACACTGCATCATTACAATCATCTTTCTGAATAGAAACCCTAAACTACCCCTACTTTTCTTTTTTTTTTTTTTTAAGAATTTTACCATCTTTAGTAACAATGGTATTTTGTTGGGAAATTAAATTTAAGTTTAATTATTTTGTTTTGTACATTTGGCCGATATATTAATGTTACAAACATATATTATTAAGGTTGTTTAGTCTTTATTTTCACATTAGACTTCAAAACTGCATGAAAGTGCTATTACTATTCTGAAAAATATTTTAATATTAATTATTCAAATAATCTGACTGTCAAAATACAGTAATCAAAAGCGCTGTGTTTATAAATGGATTACATGCTTAAAAAGTGACCGTGGAAATTCAATCAGGGCAGATACGGTAGGTTACGCAATGCTTAAAAGTTGCAGTACAATCTATTACAATTTCAAAATAAGTGCTCTTTTTATTACGAACCTGACATTATTAACTTACAGTATGGCAAAGAAGTAATTGACACGGTACCTTCATCTGTGCCATCCATGATTGACACACTGTCTGGTCTATACAAGAACAAGGATTCGCTAAACACCTCCCTCACCTGCAGAAAAGAGATTTTAGATTTAACACAGCATGACATGTTACAGATACTGAAAACTGTGACATAATTAGGAAACAATAAGAGGACAGGTTAAACAAGAAATAACCGAAGGCATAGCTCTCTTCTCAATAACCTTTAACACACTTCTATAACCCTCCCTGAATTAAAAAAAAAAATCAACAATAGATTTTACTGCACCCTTGACAATTTTACTTTTGCTTTGGAACTGTGCATCACAGCATTTCTAATGTTACTGTGTCATTTAACACCTCCCAAAATGATGTTGAAGTATTTGTAGTATTAAAACTATATAGTGAATGTTCACTTGGCGGCTGATGGTTCTCTGACCTTGTCCAGCAGGATCGTGGCCTTCTCACCAGGCAGCAATCTGAGCCCTGCCGTGGCTCTGAGCATGAGCGGGGAAGAACTCCATAATGTCTCAGGAACAGTGTCTTTAGCAACATTTAACAGTTCCAACAGTCCTTCCTTACTCTGTGAAACAACATTAATATAATCATTAAACTGAAGACAAAAATGATACTATCACAATCCTGAGGCATTTGTGATGGGTTCACAATTATAAAACTTGAACACATTTTACTGGTTACCTTTTCTGGGTCATCAGCGTATGCAGACAGTCCAGGTTTTATAGCTCTAAATGTCTCATGGGCTAATTTAGGAGCTTCTGTTAACACACAAAGATTTTAAAAACAAACTTTTGACACTTTTGTAGTGTATATATATATATATATATATATATATATATATATATATATATATATATATATAAAGACATTCATAAATATATATGTGTAACATTAACTGCAGTAGTAGTGTTTCAGCCTCTGATAAAATCCAACCATACTCTCCATTGTGACCTTTGACCCATGAGGCTTAGCTAGGATGTGAACATGCATGTGTGTGCATGAGAGAATGTGCCTAATAGCATAGACTACTTGCTGTCCATTATAATAACAATCATAGGTTTAACAATAAAGGCTAAAGCAGCACTTAACTGATTTAGCTCTGAATTGGGATACGATAACTAAGCCATTAGACGATCAGTGCTGTTCTATCTGTGGATAATGGCCAAACAGTCAACATATACATGGTTTTTACTATAGTAATACTATGGTATTTGGCAGTCAGGTTACTTAATAAATAATTAGGTGAGTAAGCATTATGGTATTTCTATGACAGCCACAACTGTCGAAATACGTTTTGGCTACCATTAGTTTTCAAATATCAGTTTGTTTTATATAAATAGTTAAATTAATCTAACCAGCCAATACAAAAATTAACCACCATAACTTCCTCCAAAATACCATAGCTATATTTATTGATACTACCATAAAAATCATCATCAGTTAATTTTTTTCAGTGAGTTTTACCATTTACCTGTAACTTTAGTATATGTATTTTGGTGGGAAATATATTTAGTGCTATTTTATTATTATTTATAAACGATTGTAGTATTTTTTGTGCCTTTGTTCTTTTTATTATTATTTTTTAACATTTCAATTTCAGTTTAGTAATTTTAGTTTTTCATCTAACAGCTTTGTATCAGTTAACAAACATATTTTTTCAAGTTTTAGTTAATAACACTAACACTGCTTGCTAGTTTGTTTGTTGTTATACATATTTAAAGTTACCAGACTACATTTACAGAAGAAAATTCTGTAGTCATTGTTATGAAAAAGCTTTTGTTATGTGGAACAGCCCGAAAATTTGGCAGTGTTTCTCTAAGTGGACTAAAATACCTCTTAAATTTTAACATACCATTTGGCTCGATCTGAAATTTGAAGATGTGAATCCGGGTTCCAGTGCTTCCAGCATCAAACATAATACCATACTGGAAATTTTCACTGACCACCTGAGCTGAGGTCGACTGTTTACGGGTGTCTATCTTGTGCTGGGGCAGCCAGTCAGATACTGGTACTTTGGAGTCATCATAATGGCGTTTGACGTAGGTGAGGTAGACCACCAAGCAGCCCACAAACATGAAGACGAAAGCTAGCTTTGGGAACCTCATAATGGCAGCCAGAGGTACATGATGTGGAGTCAATTTCCAAATGCAGCAGGCTTCTCAGCGCTCTCCACTATCTCCCGAATAAAAAATAAAATATCATCATAAAAATTTGTTTTAATTTGGTACAAGACAAACAAGTATGAAATATCACTAACCCAGCTGACTTACAACTAACAAGGATTACATGTAGACATATTTATATACCTGTTATAACTCAATACATGAATAATTCAAATATATGTGACCCTGGACCCCAAAATCAGTCTTAAGTCGCTGGGGTATATTTGTAGCAATAGCCAAAAATACACTGTATGGGTCAAAATTATTGATTTTTCTTTTATGCCAAAAAATCATTAGTGAATTGGGATGATTCAAGATATTTTGTAAATTTCCAACTGTAAATATATCAAAACTTAATTTTTGATTAGTAATATGCATTGCTAAGAACTTCATTTGGACAACTTTAAAGGCGATTCTCAATATTTAGATTTTTTTGCACCCTCAGATTCCAAATTTTCAAATAGCTGTATATTGTCCTATCCTAACAAACCATACATCAATGGAAAGCTTATTTTTCAGCTTTCAGATGATGTATAAATCTCAATTTCGCAAAATTGACCCTTATGACTGGTTTTGTGGTCCAGGGTCACACATAACAAATTCTACTTATATTTTAACACAACTATGATACGTCAACTTCATCACACAAATTGTAAATAATTTTTTGGGGTTTTGTAGATAACTTGTACCTAGCAACACCTGAAAAACAAACAGCTGCTCCATCTAACGTTAATGTATGCGTGAAGAGTCATTTTGTCAGCACTGATTTTCTGGCAGTGACGAAAATTTAACCGATAGAGCTATAGTTATACATTTAAGTGAATTCTAGATTTGCCAATATTTATAATGAATATTTAACACATTAATTTTGTATCTGTCTGTGTTGACCCAGGTTTTTGGGCGATATAGGCGCACACACACACTGTACAAGAAAATACCAGAGATGACCCTAAACAGTTATGGTGAGCATAATAATTCAAAATAACAACTTTATACTTTACTTTTACTTTATTAAAATGAAATGTTGTCTCATTTCTCAAGAATATTGTGAGTATCAATCACAGTATTATGAGTCAACAATGTAGTAAATATATTTAAGAACGTTATACCTAGCTCTCTGCGGCAAGATCATATTCCTTCGAGTGCAAGTCGTATTTTGGGGGACGATGAATACCCATGATGAGATTTTGACACGATATTCCCTTTGAAAGACTGTCAAAACTCTTCTTGTCTCGTTTTGATTACGTCAGAAACGTCCAGCGTGGAGATGACGTGGAACGAGGCGAGCACGCACAGGCGCGCGCAGCACGTCACAAATCGGCTTCAATGTTTTTGTTTGGTTGCTATGGCTGTTAATGAAGACACGCCAAAAACTAACACAGTTAATGCTACAATTTTTTTTTTTTAGTTTAGATTGTAAGAAAAGATTGTAATTCGTTCACTGATACTTTTCCCCTTTATTATGCCCATTTGAGTCTCTTAGTTTTGGTTGAGAAAAGTGATTCACTAAAATGAAATCCCAAGGAAAGTGGCCTAATTGGCTCTAAATTGCAGTATACAAAGGTTTTCCACTCACATATAATGGTTTTGCTTATAATTTGAATCCGCTGATTCATTTTATTTGAGCAGATTTCATCTGAATCAAGTTAAGTAGACATTATGTGGCCCATAAAAGCATTTGGTCATTTAGTAAAATTTATGAATGTCACTGGATTAGAAAACAAAATATAAAAGCACTGGCATTAGTCTGAATATGTTTGTTTTAGTTTTGAACAGTACACCTATTGTTTTATAATTTACAACCACACGATCTTCTGTTTATTAAATATTTTGAAAAAAAAAAAGTGTGCTTGTTATAAGAGCAACAGGTTCCGCACAAATGCTTTAAAGTTGCCATTTTCAGCCCATTTCCACTATTTAATGCTTCCCTCTTAACCCTCCTGAGACCCAGAAAGCCAATTACACTTTCATTGTGCTGTTTTCAATATGGCACCAGCTGGTCTCTCCACCATGGCCCTATGAGTTTTGTTAAAGTTTACCAGGCTGTGGCAGCTATACATGACCTGTGGCACATCTCCATTCATTACCTTAATTAACCATCATTAGGCCTGCTATATGGGCCAATCTGTGGTTCCCTCCCACACTTTCTCATGCAACATGTGACGCCCCCATCTGAGCGCGAATTTCAGCCAATGAGTGACCCATAATGAGGGGGATGGAGATGGTTTTGATGATATTCATTTGACGCTTCCCATTGAGTGTGTCTGCACGCACAGTGCGAGCTTGAAAGGACCATATGCTCTCATTTTACATGCATGTATGTGTGTGAGTGCATCTATCTAGGACACAAGGTCCTACAGGGGTGAGGGGCAATGGCCCGCCTAATATAAGACCATTCTCACTTATCAAAAATCAGTGTGGGCGGACTACTTTGAGGGGGAAGGGGACGATGGCCATCCCTCCAAACTGTTGCACTCTGACCGCCCCCCCTCAAAGAGCGATGTATACATGACTTCCCCCATTATATCTTAAACAGTCCTTACAGATGTACCTCAACAGTTGCAGCAGAAAGCACAACGCCTCCTACTTGTCCCCCTCAGCCCTGAATAAATGACCTGATCTCTGTCTTTTTACTCACCAATAATGGGTTGAGTGGCAGTTTGCATATTGCACAGGGTTTCTAAAGAACTGAGAGAGATCAACAAACAGCCATGCATTGGTGATAAAAAATGTTTTCACAAAACGTCTGCTGTTCATTTAGCTGAAGAACCGATGTGCACATTCTCCAGTCTTTTCAGGTCATATATCTTCCAATAACTGTGTTTGTTTGAACTTCTCAATATAGAGTATATCAGAATATCAGAGTTTTGGAATTTATTATGTATAAACATGCAGTTTTTACAAAAAAAAAAAAAAGAAAAAGTTGTGGTCGGCAAAATAATTCAGTAAAAAAACAACAGAAAACATTTACAAAACAACCTCTAAATTTTACATTTTAAAACTGAATAAATAAACAAACAAACAAGTAAATCTGCAGCAGATCCAATGGCAATGGTATTTTACTGTAATATTACGGTTTCACATATTATAAGGCAATTTACCATTAAGCAGGTTTTTACTGTTTTACAGCATTTTTATAATCTTTCACAATTAGAATGATTTTTTTTTTTTTTACAGTGCATGTATAAGCTCTTAATAGCTTTTAGCAATTTAATGTTAAATGGTCCCTTAATCTCCCCTTCACATTTTTAACATTGATGATTAAACCATTAGTTATGTGGTCTGCATAACCATTTAAAGCAAATTCATAACAATTACATCACATTATTAAGAGCCACTCTATAGTAAGACCACTAATCCAGTCACTTGGACTCAGCTGATGTAAAATGGGTGGAAATACACAGACAATCACGGATATATCCCAAACACCCTGCCCTATCAACCTGCCTTGTAGTTTTTAAAATAAGCGGCAATCTAAATTTGTTAAATAAATTTAAATCATATTTGATTTAATTTCCTCATATGTGCATGTTGCATATTTATTCTATGCAAACATATTTTTCTCTTAATTGAATGGCGTTCAAAACATGTACTTAATTCTGTTTTGTAATAGCATAGATTACTTTTTTCAGGTCTAATGTAAACACGAAAAATAAGAAATCTAAGATCTTCCTAGAATGAAACAATAATTTAACCTTTCTCAGTTAATCTGAGAATACAAGACCCCAGAGCATGCAAAATAACATTAGATCTACTGTAACGGAATTAGTTATTGTTCCTTATTATCAGAGTGTTTTTTTTTTCAAGCAGCATTGCAGGAAATTCCCTGAAAATCCTATTGAACACACATTTTAATTTCATTTTTGTAGCTTAATCATGTAGAAGGCAGCGTAAATAATCCAATGGGATTAGGTCATGTTTTTTTTTTTGTTTTTTTTTTGTCTTTTCAAATACTTTCATTTTGGGCTCTTAAGAAAGCATCTATCACTGTTGTAACAGAATGAGCAGAGACTACTAACGCAAAAGCAATTACAACCAAATTTATACTGTATCTGAACAGAAACAGGCCTCCTTGTATGCTCACATTTAATCATACTGTATATATGTCCAGCATATATACAATAATTTGTGGATAAATGGAAGAAATTAGACATTTCTCGCTGTCCAGATGTTCTTGTAATCCAACTGAAGATTTAAGAGATGTAATAGGAGTCATCGATTGACAATTATTCTAATATACTTATTGTGAATAAAATCCTGCTCCAAATCCTTCCTAATAATCCTCTTTATACAGCATCACGTGTATTACATGTATGTGAAAGAGTGTACGTAGAGAGGGGGGAAATCACATGGTATAGCCTGTCTTTCAGTATTTTCTGATTAAGGCAAAGTATTAGATGTATTTAAAAATTCTGAGAGATTTTTAACTAGAACCCATTCTGAAAGCATTTCAAAGGTTTTAGCCACCATTACTTACATAAAAAGAGATCATTCAAGCTCCTTTATGAACTAAGAGTCAAATAATTCTTGCAACATTCAAAAATCATGTTCATTGCAACATAATAATACATCACAGAACAATAAGGTGAACTAGTTAATTAATTATTCATGACTGCTGAAAACCACTCATTTATGCAACCTTACTTTTCTTGCGGTTCAAAAATTCAATATCTTTTAAAATTGTCTTCAAGATGCGGGAACTTCTGAAAGTGTTCCTGAAAGTTGTAGACTTAGACTAAAAAGTAGACTTAGACTATTTCCTTGATGATAGAATCATTTTTGAAGTGTGCCACGATATGGTTTTTGAGGGAAAAAAAAAAGATCCATTTGTCCTTAGTGAAGGTAACAGCCCTGAAATTTCCCATGATGCTCTGCTGCACGTTAAAACCTCATCCAGACTCTCATTTGTTATGGATGGCATTAGCCTGTTCAAATCCAATTCTCATCCACCAACATACTACCTTTTATAGATGGAATATAAAAGGATAAAGGAGCTAATGCCTTTTTTGATTCATTATATAATGTTTTTCTGAGAGCAGACAAGGGAAATTATAATAATAATAATGGAATAATTTAAATAAATTTACTTTAGTTAATGTGCTCTGCGTGGGCTGGCTAATCTGAAGGAAATGTTCCGTAAAATCACAAAAACAGGGAGAATCCCAACTAAAAGCAAATCCTCTCTGACTCCCTCACCACCAATCACTTTAGTTCATTTGGACAAGAGTAGAGCAAAAATAAATAAATAAGTCAAATAAAATCATGCGCATTATCTATCCTACTACCAAAAAGCCTGCAACACAGAGATGTGCGTGAAGTTTAGCATGTGATAACGCTGATGCTGAAACCATCAGGGACATTGTTTCTTGGCCATGCAGGGACCATTTGAAAAAGAGACACCCCCCCCCCCCACATTATGCACAATAGATCTTGCAATGCAGCTCAACCAACCAATAACTAGGATCAAACAATAACAGTATTCTTATGTTTTTGCAATTAAGTTACAGTTTAATCTGATTAAATCAGAAATAGTATGTATAGTTAAAATACATTTATCGCGAATCAGTATTCTACACACCCAGTTTGTTAAACCCTATAGGCACTTTAATAGCAATTATAATTTTTGGATGGATTTTTATGCTAAAAGTATGTAGAAATAAATGTAGCTGCTAAAATATCATTTTTAAACTTTTAAATAGCATGCATCCGTGCATAACACTCATTTCAGGGACAATCTGGTATTTATAAAAACAATTCAACGGTCTGTCCACTTTAACATCTCTGCTTTACAACAAGAAAGAAAAGAATGTTTTGGTTTTAGCAAGAACTTTGATGGTATGTCCACACCTTTCAGTTTCATGCTTTACAACAAGAAAAAATAACAATGCTTTGGTATTAACAATAAAAATTATGAGGATTAGCTGTTCTTTGTTCTAAAATGAAAGGACAGTCAGTGATAAAGGGGATGATTACTGTCACTGTGTAAAATCCCCTTCGCGTGCATCAGGAAGCCAGCCGGCAGAGCAAAGATCAGCGCTAAAGCAGCAATCATATGATCTCAACTTTAATCAGAAGTATAACAAAAACATATTTCTGCTTTATCATTGTAAAGAGTCCATAACATAAGCCTGTCACTGTGTTATAGTGTTTATTCAGTATTAAAAAGCGACAGGAGAGGAAAAGCTGTTCCGATCAGATTTGAGAGAAATAGCATTCAGAGCTCGTTAAAGACATTGTACAGTTCAGCTGACATTTACAGCAGTGGAACAAGAGCTCTGGAGGCAACTTTTGCTCATTTTTCCCAAATCTTTTGAAAAGCCAGTAAATAATAAATGATATCAAGCCCTAAATCTTACAGCCTTCTCCCAAAGTCTTCATTCTTTTGTTCAGCTGGCTTTGCCACCCTGTTGTCATTAACCCTGATTGAGCTCTGAACAGGAACTGTTTAATATCCGGATAACCTGGTCATTTCATTGTTTTGCCTTAACAGGGCATTATTACAGTAATGAGAGCGAAATCAAATCACTTAATGCGTTATGTAGTGGGACAGGCTCTCAGCAAGCCTGCCAAATCACTCTTCACATTTGCTTTTAATTTAAGCAATCCAGTACAAGACTCATTAGTGGGTGAGAAGATTAACTCATAGAGATGTCTGCCTCCTGATGTCTTTCCTTTGACAATTTAATCCGTGTTAACTTGGATTTCTGGCCTGCGATGAGATTCCATCAATAAGATACTCTTTCCTCATCATTGTGAAATGATATTTAAATATTTCTAGACATTTCTAATGCGTGCCGTCATGATAGAATCTGCTGAAGCACAGGCCTTTAGTCTATCAAATGATAATGCTTGTTATATGTTTAACTGTACAAAAAAATATCAAATTTCATAATCAATTTCCATAGTGACTTTAGAATTCAGATTCAAGCATTCTTTTGAACAAAATGGACATACATTATAGATCACTGGTGCATTCTTGTACTTTAAATTATTAGAGCAAGATACAAGCACACATTTCAAGAAAAATGTTTCACAAAAGTAAGTTATTATTAATGCATAGATATTAATACAACACAATACTTTATGGGAATATTGTATAGCCTTCAAAAGTTTGGAGTCTGTAAGATTTTTGTAATGTTTTTGAAAGAAGTTTCTTATGCTCACCAAGTATGCACTGTTTTTTTTAATCATAAATAAAAGAGTACTGTGAAATATTATTACAATTTAAAATAACCATTCTATTTAAATATACCTTAAAATCAAATTTAATCATTTAAAATGTGATCTATCAACAGTTTGATGTCTTCAGAAATCATATTTATATGCTGATTTGGTCCTCAAGAAACATTTGTTATTATCAATTTTGAAAACAGTTGTGCTGCTTAATATTTTTGTGGAAACTGTGAAACATTTTTCTCATTATTCTTTGATGAACAGAAAATTTGATTAATAAAAAAAAAACCAGAATTTTTTAGTTACAATGTTACTTTCACTTATGATCAATTTAATGCACCCTTCCTAAAAATAAAAAAATAAAAACCTTTAACTGTATAGTGTCTCAAAAATCACTATACCCAATGTGAGTATTTCAGTTTCTCCTGTTTTGAAGTCATATCTTCCAAGGCCCATGTCATATTAGCAACAACAGAATGTCCTTCAAGAAAAAAAAAAAAGAAAAAAAACTCATAAATTGCCTGATCACCATCTCTCTATCCTGGCAGCTGCAGAGGACGCCGGCTGCCTGTCATCGAGCATATGTGCAAAATTAGCCACAGAGTGCCTGTCTTACCCCAGGGAGGGAGACAGACGGGTCTCTAACGCTACCATATCTGCATGCCCCACTGCACCCTCATGCCAACCCTGCAGACTGCACTACAGACATGCAGACTGCACCAGTGCCACAACTAGTGCTGCCTCACTGGAAACATGAAGAGGAACCAGATTTATTCTCCAAACAGTCTGCTGATTTTTCTTTACTTAGTATTTTGAGCTGTGGAAAAATGGCGCGCTGACACGCGATTAATTCTGAAAGTTTTGCCCGTAGCCTATTTTTTCGCGTTTAACGCGATTAACAAGTTTTACATTAAATTAATTTTAGTCTGCTTCATGTAAACGCTGGTTGCGGCGGAACTCTATAGATGTTTTTTCCCCCTCTCTCTATGTTTTTGGCTTCATAACGTTCATTGTAGGGACATATAAACATAACACACCACAAATAAACAACAGCGATTTCGGTCAGTTATTGCGTTACGGAAGGACACCTTAACGGTAATAAAATAGCCTACTTTGCAATTTTTTGAGGCAAATAAAATTCCCCACGAAGCACATTCTTCATGATTAACTCTGAGAATTGTGATTAATCGTGATTAAATATTTTAATCGACTGACATTGTTATGCATGTAAACAAAAAAAAAACATCTTATTATCTTAAAACACGCATATATATATATATATATATATATATATATATATATATATATATATATATATATATATATATATATATATATATATATATATATATATAGGCTATATATAATCAGATTTTAGTTTTTAATTTTCAGTAATCATTTCCAATGATATTTCCTAATTGTTATGTTTTCTCCCAGTTTCATAAATCATTCTTTTCTGCAGAGTTCATTTGACCTTAATTTGTTTATATGTGACCACACAAGTTTAACCATTTATCATACAATTAGTTAAGAATACAAATAAATAAATGTAGTTTGAAGTGTAAAGAATAAGCAGTGTCTTACGTTTCACATATAAGTTGTGTTTGTTTAGGACATACTGAACTTTTGATCTCAAATGAGAGGACGGGTTAAATCATTTGTCATCTATTGTGAATCAATGTTTGCATTTTTTAAAACCGATTTTCTTCTTATTTTCCTTTTCCTCCTTTTTTTCAATCTGTTCTTAGCCTCATTTGGCCTAATCCTGCTGCTGCAGAGGGTGGGGTGGCTGCGGCGGGTGAGTGGATGGTGGTTGGTGGTAAAGCAGGGTGAGAGGGACTCAGAGAACCATGGGGACAGGCGCTCTCCCGCGCTTATGGTGGATTATGGGTAATGGCACTTAGCTGAGAAAATGAGCTGAATGTATAGTATGCCCTCATATGGGTTGTGGTTGGTTTAAATGCAAGAATTCACTTGCAACTCACCAATTTAGTTTTTTTTTTTTTTTTTACATAAAAATGGTTGGATGTTGCCATATTTACTATTCAGATATTATTTATTTTAAAACCGTCATCACTCCAAGCCTCTTC
This sequence comes from Acrossocheilus fasciatus, assembly GCA_036784905.1. Lineage (NCBI taxonomy): Eukaryota > Metazoa > Chordata > Actinopteri > Cypriniformes > Cyprinidae > Acrossocheilus > Acrossocheilus fasciatus. Next base: position 11,067,407 of record CM071954.1, on the reverse strand, counting down.
CTTTTATATTCATTGTTCATTTCCATATAACATATCCATTGTTTTTCATACATTTGTTCTTAAAATGCACCTTAAGTGAATTTTGAGTCTCTAGAGAACCTTAATCCAAAGGCAATATAGTAGTTATATTGTCATTCTTGAAGAAAATATGCTTTTATATCTTTTTTAATATAGTCTTTAGGGCATACAGTATGAGGATGAGGCGGATGGGATGGCCTTGGGGAAAGGGAAGCCTGTGCACTCATGGAGCTCCACTTCTGCATCCCTGTGACAGATTGGAGCCAGATTGGGAGACGTTCTGACAAGGGCTAGGAACTTGCAAGGCTGTCCCACTCCTCAAGGTTAGTTATTGAATGTTAGCACATGACATCTGCCACTCAGCACCAAACGCCACAGGGCTTAGGACACTTCATCAAGCGCCATGTTTCCCTAATTAATGGAGTTAATGTGTATTTTTTTTAAATTCCATAAGATTTCTTATATCTTGCAACCCTCAGAGAGGTGATTTTATATAATTATTTAGAAAAAATATTATCTTTATATATATATATATATAAATGTGAAAATATATTTGTTAACCCCTCCACATGAGAATTAAATACTTACATTGTGACCTAACGTGGTGGATGTTCAACTATAATGTTGAACTATAATCATCATTGTGAGAAAAGATACTTGGAAATATAAGTTGGTAATCCATGTGCAAGATTGCTCTTTCCTTTCCCCTCCACCCAGATTTGAACCATATGCCTCATAACATATGTGATTATTTTTAAGATGGACATAAAAAAGGACAATAGTCTCTCCACTTTTAATAATCCCTTCGTCCGATTTAATATCGCAACTATTATTCAAATCAAAGGCAGATTTTGTTTTCATTGTTCTTTTATAATACTCTTATGATTTCTCCCTATCACTTTCAGAAAAGTCCTCTGCCAGTTAAAGCTAAACCCCTCCTATCCATCCATTGAGGACAGGGGGTGCGTTGGGTCGAATTAAGTTCAGCGTTTCCAAATTTCTAATATGGCGAAAGTGTACACGTGTTATTTCAGTCTGTTTCTACATCTTTAGTTCATCTGATCTTGTGTTACAAAATTTAAAGCCACAAAACTCTGTTGGCTTCCGGGTTGTGCCTCTAAAATATGAGGTTACTGTGACCCATGAGAAGCCAACAGGATTATTTCATTTGAAAAATGCAGCCGGCACCACTAAGGTCATGGGTTTGATTTCCAGGGAACATAAACTGGTAAAATATGTATAACTTTGCGTAAATACACTGTTCAGAGGTTAGAGTTCCATAAGTTTTTGAACAAAGAAATGCAAAGAAATGGATTTGATAAAAAAAATATATAATAAAACAAAAATATTGTGAAATAGTATTTCAATGTAAAATAATTGTTTTCTGTTTTAATAATTTATTCCTGTTATGGCATTCATTACTGCAGTCTTCAGTGTCGCATGATCCTTCAGAAATCATTCTAATATGCTGATGAAACATTTCTTATTATTACCAATTTTAAAAACAGTTGTACTCCTTAATATTTTTATGGAAAGCGTGATACATATTTTTTTTCAGGATTCTCTGATAAATAGAAAGTTCAAAATAACAGCACCTACTTGAAATTGACACTTACTTGAAGATTTTATTTATTTAATCTTTTATTAGAAAATCTTACTGACCCCAAACGTTTCTTTTGAACAATAGTGTATGAAAGAAAAACAAAAATAATATTGATTTGAATTGATACCATTTTACCGTGTGACACAAGAACACAGAAATCAGTTGCCTGGGTCATTAATTAATTATGGTTTAGTGGTCATTATATGAAAATATCCAGCTGCAGAATTCCACAATTGAACAGTCAGAATCAAGCATTCCCGAGCGTTATTGCCTCATTTAGGTAAAGAGTGCATTGGCTCTTTTTCTCCATGGCGCGGCACAGTGACAGTTGGTTGTCTGGACAGTACAATGTGTCATAATGAGGCCCCATCTTTTAATTGACCTGATTCCTTCTAATTAGCACACTTTAAGGAAGTGGGGAGGAAAAAAAAGAGAAAGAAAGAGAGAGCAAGACAGGAGTGAGGGGGAAAGGGAAGGAGTGGGAGAAAGAAAAGAGAGTGATCACTGTCTAATAGGTTAAGTGAGTCAGACAGGCCTGTGATGGCGTGTGAATAGTGTCTTTGTTAGCTAAGCTAACTGAACAAGACACACAAAGGTCATTAGTGGACATACTTACTCATTACACAAACCTAGCGCTCAACTGGTGGTTAGGGGCATCGTACCTCCCACTGTTAACCTTTATCTTTTCCCTTCTTCTGTCTGACCTTCTTTCTTTTCCTCCTCTAATAGTTTTTTTTTTAGTCTGAAATTATGAATCAGGTGTCTAGAAACTATGGCAGTGATGTAGCTAAACTACATTTATTTTGATCTTTTCCAAAAATAAGATACTTTTTCCTACAAATAGCTATATTTTATTGTGTGTATAGCTTTACAGTCACTATCGTTCAAATTTTTGGGGTCAGTAAGATTTTTGAAGAAAATTAATACTTTGATTAAGTCAGGATGCATTAAATTGATCAAAAGTGACAATAGAGATATTTATACTGTTACAAAAGATTTCAATTTCAAATAAATGCCTATTCACCGGAAAATCCTGAAAAAAATCACAGTTTCCACAAAAAATATTAAAAAGCACAACAAGAAATGTTTCTTGAGCACCAAATCAGCATATTAGAATAATTTCCGAAGGATCATGTGACTGGGGTAACGACTGCTGAAAATTCAGCTTTGCCATCATAGTAATAAATGACATTTTAAATTTATCAAAATAGAAAGCGCTTTTTTTAAACTGTAATTATATTTCACAATAATACTGCTTTACTGTATTTTTATTGAATACATGCATGTTTGCTGAGCATAAGAGCTGTCTTTCTGAAATCATTTAAAAATCTTTCTGACCCCAGACATTTGAACGGTAGTGTAGCCTCAGTGTTGTTATGCCCTTTTTGTTAGTAGCTTGTAGCTAATAACTTTTCAAAAAGGTGGTTTAATTGTAATTACACACTTTTCAATCATGATTAGCTTGTATCTTGACAATATCTTTCCAATACGGGCCGTAAAATACAGACATAGGGTCAAAACCACTTTTTCAGCCCTGATTATTTGCAGAAAGAAACTTTCCAGTATTGAATATGTGTGTTAATTATATCGGGGTCACAAAGCTTTGCTGATCATGTGTGACCCAAGCTGTGCAGTTTTAGCGAAAGTGTTGAAGATGAGACTCTTGATGGACCAGAGGATTAAGATCAAAACTAATTCCTTGTTTAACCTGTGAGTCTGACTTATGATATTTCATATGTTGCGATATAAAAATGAACATATATATTGATAATAGTATATATATTTAAAAGTAGATATTTAAAAAAAAATTTTTTTTGTAAATATGAAAACTTCTTTTATCCATACAATGAAGTGGTCCAGTTGTTAGGACCCAAGCTTCTTTAAAATATCTTCTTTTGTGTCCCACAGAAAAATGGTAGTCATACAGGTTTGGTATTTAAATGGTGACTGAATTATCTTGAACTATCCCTTTAAATTTCAAAACTAGCGTCTTGCCAGAATCTAGCTTTGTTCGGATGGCACGTGGCTTATTTGCATACAAACACATACATAATTACAAAGGAAAGCTAATAGAGGTTTAACAATATTTACAAAATGCCTCTGACCCTTCGCATCCCCTAGTAAGCTTTAATCCTAAACTGTTACGCAAAACGGCGAGTACAGTTACATTGTTTACACTTTTGACAGATTTGTAACGTGTCTTTCGCGCTGCGTGGCGTGGCCTCACTTCAGACGTGAGATTACCACAAGACTATAAAGCTCTAAGAAGACCACAAAACCCCAGACTTACAGACATCAGAGATCATTAGTGGTTTTGACTAATTTACAAAACTTTAATCCCACGACTACCCATTGTTTACATCACTGAATTAGGTTAATCTACAAGGAGGGCTATTTGCATAAATGTGCATTTTTGAATAATTAGTGGGCCAGAGGCGGTGAATGGGGTGTGATTGGAGGGGGTGACGCGTGGCCAGACTATTGTTGCCCCCTTATCTAGCATAAACAATGGACCAGCTAAACAATTAAAAACAAACTCAGTTGGGTCTGGTGTTTATAGGGCATTGTTGAAGATGACCCAGGACATAATCACTGTCTGGATACAGAATTATAGCAATTACTGCTATCATTTACAATGTGCCACGCAAACACTCAAGATTCAAATTATGAAACAGTTCCTTTCCCATCTGCCAAATTGCCTTGTCTTTAAACAATTAAAGCTTTTGTTGATTCTGTTGAAGGATATTTTATTCGAAATCATCTTGAATTGTCAACTCAATAATAAAAATTCTGTCAAAATGTATTCACCCTCACGTTGTTCCAAACCCATGGCTTTTTCCTGCTGTGGAACATGAAAGAAGATATTTTGAAAAAATATTTTCAACAAAATTTTGCTCCCATTGATGGAACCAAAATTTTGGTTATCAATATTCTTCCAAATATCTTTTTGACTAACAGAGGAAAGAAAGTCATACAGGTTTGGAACAAACATGCTGTTCCTCATGTTGTTCCAAAGCTGTATATATTTCTTTCTTCTGTGGAAGTCTAACTAAAAAGACACTCAAAGGTCTATGACCCTATTGGTAACACTTTAGATTAGGGACTAATTCTCACTATTAACTAGTTGTTTATTAGCATGCATATTACTTGCATATTGCCTGTTTATTGGCACTTCTAAAGCACATATCAATGCCTTATTCTGCATGACCATATTTTAGATCCCTCAATCCTAAACGTACCTAAACAGCTACCTCACTAACTATTAATAAGCAGTAAATTAAGAGTATATTGAAGCAAAATTTGCAGTTAATAGTCAGAATTGGTCCCCAAGCTGAAGTGTGACCAAACTATTAATAAAACCCCTAAAGTCTGCAACATTTTCTAAAACTAGTCGCATTGCACTTTACTAACCCACATTCTAGTATTACCCAGCACAAGAGCACAAAAATCCATTTTAAAGCAGCAGTTTAGCTTCATTTGGAGTGTCTTCCCAAGGGGCAAATTCACATAATATAAGTGATTCATAGCTCAACTGACTGGCCAATTTCTCTTTGCTTTTGAGTGTAACTGATCAGATGACCTCTGATATCCCTTCTGTGTCTGTGTGTGAATATGAGTGTGTGTGCAGAAGGTTTTTAATTAACCCAGCTCTCTTAGTCCCAGGTGGGCTTTTCCGCGCTTTTGTACTTATTCCCCAGAGAGGGAGAAAACCGCGTCCTAACGCCTCACACGCTCTCTGTAGCACACGTCCTCGTACAATGCACCTATTTGAGTATGTGAGTGGGTGTGTGTTAGTTATTTGCCTTTATTGCTCTCAGTGGTTGGTAACAGATTCTAAAGATGTTTGTCAGGAGCAAGAAACGCATTTAATACTGATTAACAAGTCATAAGGTTTTCAGTACCATACAATGAAGCATTGATTCAAATTTAAAAAGATAGTTTACCCAATAATTAAAATTTTGTCATCATTTACTTGCCCTTGTGTTCCAAATTTGCATGACTTTTTTTTTTTTTTGCTAAAAATTTCAGGTTTTTTGCCCCCATACAGTTGTGTGTTAGTTAGTGTTGTTTAAATGTCTTCTCTTGTGCTCCACAGGAGAAAGAAAGTCATACAAGTTTGAAACAACATGAGGGTGAGTAAATGATGACAGAATCTCTTTAAGTAAACCTTTACAAATTTGTTTACTGTTATTAATTATATGTGAAACAAAATTGATACTTTTTAAAAGAGTATATTCAATTCATTAGAGCGTGTTTGAACCTTGCAGGGTTTTGTGGCTTTTTTCACCCAGAAAACTGGAAACATCCAATGAAAATAAACATCAGGCGCAGACGAGCAATTATTAGAGTGAATGTAAGGATAGTGAAGCAACAAAAGGCAAACCAATTTCAAAAACAGAGAAAATGAATTACTAAATCTCATAGATTTGTGCATCGACAGATAAGCTGCCAGCGGAGCTAAGAATGCAAAAACCTAATCTCAACATAAATTATTTACCACTCGAGGATGAATACTTCTCTGGTGTGATTACAATTCACGGCATTAATGTGGCATACGTTCCAAAAAAACGATCAGCAGCTTACAAAATATTACCCCGTCAAAATGCAAATCGTTGCCCTTAGTAAGTTCGAAATTTTGTGCACAAATGTTGTTAAGCCTGTTCTCCTCTAATACAGCGAAATGATTATCTGGCTGGTCTCTCTTTGCATGTTTGAAAGCAGCCGAATGGACATCTGCATCGGTTTTTCATTATTATTATTATTATATAAAAGATTATATAGGGTTGGGATGAGGGCATTTCATTTTGCTTACAATTAATATACGCTTTATTTTGTCCTGGTTTGGGACAAATAGGATGCTGGGTTACAGCTTGTTTGTTTGCTGTTTCAGGATGAAGCTTATGTGCAGCTGACCTTGATGGTGCAGCTTTCTTCTGACTGAATTTCTTAGACTACTAAGTGATCCTCGCAGTGTATTTGTGGGACATTAAACAAGTTGTCTAGAGGGATCATCCAGTGTTGTTGAAAAGCAACGAGGGCCAGAGTGATGGGAAGTTGTTGTGCACTGACGATTGGTCAGATTGAGTTTAAGTAGCGGTGTGTCATATTCTTGATGATTACAAATCAGCTGGGATCTTAATAGACTGGGTGAAGCATCTGGAGATCTAAGGGCCCAGATGTTTGCACAACAAACACATAAAACCTTCGACCCTTGAGCACAGATACACACAGCTACCCAAGAATCGAGGATTTGGATTTAGATTTGAACATCTGCCCAGTGTTGTAAAGTGACAAAAAGCATCCTTGACATTATTAGGTTTTTGAGAAATCTTGTTCCTCTAAAGCCATTCAAGGAACATTTGAAGGTCCTGTGGTCCTTATTCTGGTGTGCGCTGAAAAAAATGTACTTAGACATTGCTAGTACATTTCACAAATAATTAAAAAACAGAAAAAAATCACATTAAGTATTTTTTGCAGTGCATGCCAAACATTCGTCCTTGTGTGTGTGTGGGGGTGGGGGGTGGAAATCCTTTTTTACCTCATTTAACTTCTAAAATCTATTTTTTCCCCATCATATTAAATGTAAAATCTGTATGAAATCCTATTGCTTAATAGCCATTCTGCTGGCAGCTAGTTTCTTAGGTGGGTGGGTGATGAGTGCGCGTGCGGGGCTGCTGCTATTCCCAGTGGCGGGATCCTGCTCAGAATTAGGGCACGTGGCATGTCTATTAGTCAAACAACCTCCATGTGCCTCGCGCCACGGCCAGAGAAAATTAGAGCAAAGAGCGATTTTTTGATGTTATACGCTCTTTAAGAGATTAATAATCTTGGCGGTGGAGAATCGGCTGGAAATCTTCTCTGGAAAATAATGAGCGGAGAAACATTTACTGATTAGTTTAATCCAGGATTATCCTATCTGATGACACCATGAAACCCAGCCTTGTAATCTGGCCCTTAAAATAACATAATTTATTTCCTCGCTTTACCGCAAGCGCAGTTTAAGTTTGTTGTTCGCTTCAGTTACTTAGCGCCGCGATTTCTATAGAAGGATTTGTTTTATTTGTCTGTTTCCGTTGAATTGTGTTTGATCCGCAGGCTTACTACCTAAAAACAAAAGCAGGACCAGAAATCAACGGTCAAGTTTTTTGTTTACTCTGAAGGATGCGTTATAAATGGTTTCAGAATTATTTAACAGTAATTGAATTTATTATTTATTTATTAATTTGTTTTATTTGTTTTTGACAGTTTACATGGCTATTTATTGAGTATTGAACTGCAACCTGTTGGCCAGTATAGGCCTACTATGAAGTTGTAGGCTATTAAGGAATCAACCTACAATTTACAGTCTAAATAAATAGGCTGCACAAAAACAAACAAACAAACAAAAAACACACAATAATAATTAAGGGTTTGCGTTTAAAAGGAGAAAACAGATTCAGGAAATAGCCTAATAGGCCTATAACACGCAGTAGTAGAAATAGTAGAAATAGTTTAACACGCAACACAATTTTTGTAAATTCCATAATGCAATTATGTGAAATAATGTCTGCTAATAAACGAACAAACAAATAAATAAGAACGTTTTGGAATTTTGCTGATTGGTTAAAGGAACAATAAAATTAAATCACATTCGTTCATTATGTGTTCCTAATTTCTTATAATTACAACACAATACAAACAAGATATTGTTGTTACTGCTGCTGAAATAATAATAATAATAATTCTTATTATTATTATTATTGTAGTTGTTGTTGTTTTTTGTTATAACCTATTATTATTGAGAAGAAGATGATGAAGAAAATAAACGTGATGGCCAAAAATGATTCTACAGCGTGATCACTAATGATCTCTCTCCCTCTTTTTTCTCCTGTATGATCACATTTAGTTTTAGTTAACGTTATTTTACATTAGGCTACAGTTATGAGGATTATGTAGAGCAGCTCTCTTAACTGCCAGTTAGAAAGCTGGAGGTCGTCCTGGTGGAAACGGGCCCTAAAAGCAGATTTTAGAGTCGAGCTCTTTATATGACAGATTAATGTTGTAAACGAATTTAATGGACTTCGTTTAATTATCTCGTGTAAGACGATTTCTCTAATTGCTTCTTTTTGAAACAGACTGGCTGAGATGTTGCCCGTTTTTCCCCCTGTTTTTGAAACACCTGGCCTCTACTGTACACTGTCAGGTCGACATGATGTAGGTTAGCATTACCGTAACGAAACTTGACCTCATTTTCCAAACTCTTTTACGCTCAAAGAGCTTCATTTTCCCTCATTGCAGACGTAAAAATTTAATGGACAAAATAAAGCATATTCCCTGTGATCAGGTCAAGAAGTTTTTTATTCCAATATCTTCCATGCAATTTGGTGGAAGGTAGGAGTAGGCTACTAGATCTAGGAGACATGAGTCAATCATGTTGCGAATATTAAAAACATAAATGCATTTTATTCATTGGTAAAAGTTGATTAGCTGTTTTCTGGTCTTGTATAATTGAATGCAAGATCGAATATGTTATTGATTTAAATTTCTCAATGTTAAAACAACATTTAAGTTTAAATACAGCCTATACTAAAACAGTCTTAAGTCATAATTTAGTAATAAGTTGACACATTATAGTTTATATTTTGATTATAATAATTATAAGTCTTATATACATATAAAATCATTTATAAAAATGTAGGCAATGTTATCATAAATATAATAATCATATTACCTAGCCTACTACTACTACTACTAATTGTTATTATTATTCACCAACCTAATCTCATGGTCTTTAATGTTGCCGTTGTTGTTATTGTTGTTGTTGTTTTACATAATGAAAATAACTGACTCGCTTTTAATGCGTTTTTTTTAAGTAAATAATTTCAAAGAAATTAAATAATTTCTTAAAATAGCAAAGACGGCAAATTGAGAATATATAGCCTATATATTTTTTATTTTCAAGCAAACTAGCTATAGTCCAGTGCAAGCTTGGCAAAAAAATAATTAGGTTTTTTAATTACTAAAATGAATAGTTATGGTTGTATTTACAGGAGGAATTACGTTTTTATTTTTTTTATTTTTTATTTTACAGAGAATATAGGCTATTTTCTGTCTCAGTTTTGGCTAATTATTATAGCAAGTAATTCGGACATTATTTAGAATTAGATTACGGCTATCGAATGATAAAGAAATATCACGAAAGACTAGATAGTAGCCAAAATCACTAAAATTTAAAATATTGACCTCGTTCTGGTTTCTCGTTACTAATTAAATTAGCCTATGTTCTGACTCCAAATGAAATATCACGTATTAATCATTTTCAATAACCCACCACAACTCGTCGCGTTACAGTCTGAGCATATGAGTGAAATCTTCCATCTAAAGGGAAAAAAACTACTTAGGACCAATTCAGATAGGGGAGGAAAATCCTTATCGGATTAAAGGGAAAATTGGTGGCAATTAATCCTTTGTGATTGAAAAAGGGAAACGCCTCTTCGTGGTTGACATATCTGACGTTGAATCTGATTGGACAGTGCTGGATTGGACAGAAGGATAAATGGTCCCGCCAGAGCGCGTAACCGTCCCACCAGCACGACCTCCTCAGAGAGAAAGTGAATTACACAAACTGCCACCATGACGGGAAGAGAAGAGGCTATAGACGAAAAACCAAAGGTTAAATTGTATCCCTCTTTCGGAATCGACAAATCACGTCTCAATGGATCTGGATTTAGGTCCAAAGGGTTTGCGATCACAGACCTGCTCGGTCTGGAGTCGGATCTCCAGCCGCATCAGTCCGGTTCTGGCGCAGGGGCCAATGGAGAGGGGCAGAGCGCGGCGCTCGGAGGATTTGCTTTCCCGGGAGGCTCTTTGCCGCTCGGCTTGGGTTTTCTCTGCAGTTTGGCGGCTCAACAACCCCCCGGGGCCCCGTGTTTTCTCCCGAGCCACATCCCGCTCCTGCAGTCACGGACAGAGAGCCACTTCATGCAGAATCTGGAACAGCAACGGGAAGCTTATTCCGGTACGAATTACTTTATTTGATCATGGAATGAGTCGAAGAGCTGTTCCCAGAAGTTGGTGCTGAAACTGATCCTGAAATAGGCGTTTCTCTATTTTTCAGTGGAAACTTTCGAATTAACTGTTAATTTTGTGATTTTATTTACTGATTTGATGGAATCGAAATAATAGTATTGGCTACTCTTATAAAGAGTATAAAAATACGCTTTGGATTCTGAACCTGTTAAACTTCAAGAACATTTTATGTTACTTGAAAGAGTACATTTTTAGTCACTTTTTATAATTTTTTATTTCTTACGTATTTGTATTTATTAAATTGCATTGTGCTCCTTTGACCCAATTTATGAATTCTATGTTAATCTGGCAAGGATTTTTATTTTTATTAAAAAAAAATTTTTTCATTACAGATGATGATTGTCTTTCCGGGGATCGCAATGATGGGAAAAACTCAGGGAACTCACAAAAGAGGAAGAAGCGAAGGCACAGGTATGTACTGAAATTAAATGTTACTTTAAATGCTTAATCTGTAAGGGTTTAGTGATTCGTTTTATCAACCGTACATCTCGTTTTAATTTTCAGGACAGTTTTTACCTCTCATCAGCTCGAGGAGCTGGAGAAAGCCTTCCATGAAGCACACTATCCAGATGTTTATGCAAGAGAAATGCTGGCCATGAAGACAGAGCTACCAGAGGACAGAATACAGGTTGGATGATTTTCACAGTTTTTCCCTCTCTTTTTCTTTCTTTCTTTCCAATAGCTAATGCCCAGGTTTGTTTTTGTCCAGGTATGGTTTCAGAACCGCCGTGCTAAGTGGAGGAAAAGGGAGAAGTGCTGGGGCCGCAGCAGCGTCATGGCGGAATATGGGCTGTATGGTGCCATGGTCCGTCACTCCATTCCACTTCCAGAATCCATCATCAACTCGGCCAAGAATGGCATGATGGGCTCCTGCGCTCCCTGGCTTCTAGGTGAGCCAGCAGGTGGTTTTTCTATTTAGTACTCAAAGACTCAAATATGTATTTGATCACTTGAATACATAGCTGAGGTGTCTTGTGAATGTCTGTCTGGTGTTGCCCATATTTTACACTTAAATGTACACGAATTGGGCCGTTTTGTAATCCAGCTATAAATATTCAGCAGTTTAAGGTCAATTTTTAATCACATCTGTATTTTATTCTTTCAGGAATGCATAAAAAGTCTCTGGAAATCGCAAAAAAACCTCCCGGCACACCTGAATCAACACACTCTGATTCGTATTCGGAGGAACACAAGGTGAAAGACAGCGACACGACGTGGTCGAGTGGAGCCAATGGAGCAGACGACTCAGAAGACATGGCAATAGATTTGTCCAGCACTTCAAAACAAGAGAGTAAAAGCACTTTGAAAAGATCACCACCTCGAACAGAAGACAGCAGTGATTCTGAGACTGAGAGTTAAATATGCAAATGAATATGGACAATTTTAAAGACCACATACAGTGTAAAGGACTATCGGTTTATACAGTATCTCACCTTTTGACAATGGTTTTGTTTGTCAGCTTTCCTGTGGATTTTTTTGTAGTTGTTTATCAAATATTTGAATACTAGAGACTGTTCTATTCGGAATAATTTATCTTTCATGTGTAAAAATGATTCATGTAAAAAGTGTTAAATAATGTTTTATGTTACGTTCATGGGAATTATCCATAAATTTTCTTTTTCTCTGTCAAAAAATCTGCAGGGTGACCACTTGTTCTACCACTATTGTGAATGTCATAATATTTCCCTATTGTAATACGGTATCTGTCTGGGGAACAGAAAGTCTCCAGAAAGGATTCTAAAGCACTTTACCTGCTGGGATGATGAATGTTTTGCATCGATCAATGTCATCAACAGAGCAATATAATACCAGCAAAAACAAATCCACATCGTGACAAAAAATAAAACATATTTTATGCTTTTGAGTCCTGCCTTCTGTTTCTTTGTTTCAGCACACCAGATCTAAAAATATGTCACCGAAAATTAACTTGACTTGTCACACAGAAGGAAGAAGTTTAAGAAATTGGCTCATTTCATCACTGGTCCCAGTCTTCTCGCTGTCAAAGACATGAGAACAGTATACAGATGTCTTCCAGTACAGATACTGCTGACCTGTTAGATGGCCTGTTAACATTTCTACCATCTGGGGGGAAAAAAGTGTATTTAAGCCAAACAACAACAAGGTTAAGCAGTTTGTTTCCCAGAAACTGCCAGACTACTCAACAGCCCAATCATCTTTAATTCATGTCAGCCTGCTTTTATAATCCATACCCAGATATTCTTATTTAAACGAGCTCAACAAAGGCTCTGCAGATATGCAACCGTGCAAGAACATCACCTGCAGATCTACAAAATCATGGTCATTTTTAAAAAATTCTATTGTTTAGATCTCCGTGTTTGAAGTCACATGGTCAAAGGAAACCGACAAACACAGTGTTTTGTTATATTACTATTTTGTTTATCATTATAAATTATAAAATCACTTCATTATCCAATTGTTTACTGCAATACCTTAGCTCTAATATGTATAGCATAATCACCATAATTCATATTCTATCATTTTACACAAATGTCTTTGTTTTAAAAGCAACCATTTACAATTCAGTTTAAAATCTATATAAACAGAAATAATTGTAAACAAACAAAAAATGTATTATTATTACATGTTTATTACATGTAATTTATTAACATGTATTAACATACATTGGCATGTTTGCATCGCGGAGGTAAGTTATTTTCTATGAATGTGCGAGACTCTCGATTCAATATAGGCGCATAAATAACTGGAGGAAAAAAAAAACAACTAAACGATCTGCGCGACAAACCAGTATGTTTATGATTACGATGATAAATTTAAATAATATGAAAACAAGTTAGCAAAATCAAACAGCTTAACGGACCGTATTTGTACATAGATTTTATAGATAGCCTATATGTTTTTGTGCCGTTAAAAATAAGGTGGATAAAGTTTATATGAAATTTCCTGTAATTTGGTAAAGGGTAACTATATAAACAATTTGATAGTATATATTGTTTTCTAAAGGTAATCTCAATAATATGACATTAGGAAAAGCAATTGTTTTGTTAGGGGTTTAAAGAGAATAATAAAAAAAAAAACAGATTAGCAGAGGAGAGGGGCATGAAAACAGAGATTAAAAACACTTCAGCCTGAGACAAGCTCAGGACTATAGGAATTAAATTATTAAAATATTATCAATCACTGCTGATCCCAATAATCTTTCGTGCCAACTGCCCTTAACAAAATAACAATTATAGATGATGGGTTCTTTTTAAACTATTATGCCCAGGGTTAGACAAAAAGATTATCCTGCCCACTGTTGAAAATGGCCATTAATGAAAAACAAAATGAAATAACCTGATTTTACGGCATACCAAAGAGGAGTTACATAAAAATCACAGGGTGTGATTTATGACAAGGTGTGATTCTTTCTTTGTTTTTTCCTAACAGTTGCCCCCGTTACTTTTTGAATCATTTTTAAAGTGCAACATCTGATACATCGCTGAATGTCCCAATTGACCAATCAGAGTCAAGTATTCCAGAAAGCCGCATAATAAATAACTAACAACATCCACGTTTTAGCATTCCAAGAGATCTACAGAAAACAAAATAATAATAAAAATAATAATGATCCCATTTCAACATTTGTTCTGGTTATAGGCTTAACCCAACACAGGAGATTTTCTGATGCTTCGGAGCCAAGCACCACTTGTAAAAATTAGCCATGTTTGCGGTACTTTGCGTGTGTGTGTGTGTGTGTGTGTGTGTGTGTGTGTGTGTGTGTGTGTGTGTGTGTGTGTGTGTGTGTGTGTGTGAGAGAGAGAGGGAGAGAGGGATTGGCAGAGACCAAAGCTGTGATGTTTATGATAATGATGAAGAGAAAATATTATGTCCACTGCTAATTTGTAAGTAGCTTAGCGGTGCAGAGAGCTCCAAACATGCAGATGTGCATTTGGCACACAGCAGTCGTTTGGCAAGCCCTCTGGGATCACTGAACAAAGCTGATTTGGTTCAGCGTTTTCCTGATGAAGCGAGACCAGTTGGCATTTTAACCCATAAGTAAAGCACAGGCTCTAACCATGTTGTTATTGTGGTTTGGCTGCTAAACTTTCTCTGTCAGACAGAATCATCTGTGCAAATTCACCTCACCTGGTAAACAAATACACTAAATCTCTATGAAAATATTGTTTTTGCGATATTTGGGGTGACATATAATAGCCCATATTTAACTTACTGTACTTTTTCTTCTTTTTTTTGTTTTGGTGTCCTGAATCTAAAGGCAATAAAACGCACAATGTCTATAAAGATATACTATGCAGTAACAGGTGAACATGTTTTGATCGTGTAGTGCTTCCATCTAGTGGCCGTATGAAAGATGGCCGTGCAAGCTGCAATAAATCAAATAAATCAGAGCTAAACCCTTTGCTTCATAATCTGAGAATATGTGTATAATATATAATGTATAAAATAAAATAAAATAAAATAAAATAAATAAAAATTCTAAATTGTATTATATAAAATAATATAATATAATAATATATAAACATAATATATGTAAAACAATAATATTATATTATATTAGATATACTGTAATTACAAACAATATAAATCATATTAAATAATATTTTAATTAAATTATGAATTATTTAACACAATCAAAAATGTTTAAAATTATCCTGACTCTTCCCTATAAATTTACATTTACATTACATTTAGTCATTTTGCAGACGCTTTTATCCAAAGCGACTTACAATCGGGGGATACATAAAGCGATTCATCTTGAAGAGGCAATCCGACAAACGAAGTGCTTGTAACACGAAGTCTCAGGCGTTGTTTAAATAAGTGCAAGCTAGCAGGGGAATGAATAAATAAGGAGAAAGTTTTTTTTTTTTTTTTTTTTTTATGTGTGGGGTGTAGTCAAGTAGTGTCGAAAGAGATGAGTTTTCAGCTGTTGCTTGAAGATTGACAGGGATCCAGCACTCCGAATATGGGTGGGAAGATCATTCCACCAGCCAGGAATGGTGAACGAGAATGTTCTGGAGAGTGATTTTGAGCCTCTTTGTGATGGTACCGCGAGACGTCGCTCACTAGCAGATCTCAGACTTCTGGAGGGGATGTAGATTCTTAATAGTGAGTGCATGTAGGCGGGTGCTGAGCCTGTGGTTGTTCTATAAGCAAGCATCAGTGTCTTGAACTTGATGCGAGCTGCGATTGGTAGCCAATGCAATGAGATAAAGAGAGGTGTGACATGGGCTCTTTTGGGTTCCTTGAAGACCAGTCGTGCCACCGCATTCTGAATCATTTGTAGAGGATTGACTGTGTTTGATGGAAGTCCAGCCAGAAGAGCATTGCAGTAGTCCAGCCTAGAAATGACAAGGCCCTGGACAAGAAGTTGTGCAGCATGCTCTGTCAGAAAGGGCCTGATCTTTCTGATGTTGTGTAGTGCAAACCTGCAAGCTCGAGCAGTCTTTGCAATGTGGTCTTTGAAGGTCAGCTGGTCATCAAAGATTACACCAAGATTTCTGCCCAAAGTTGATGGGGTAATAGTTGATGAACCTAACTGGATCGTGATGTCATGCTGTAGAGTTGGAGCGGCGGGAAAGACAAGAAGCTCAGACTTTGCCAGGTTGAGCTGAAGGTGATGTTCTTTCATCCATGCCGAAATGTCCGCCAGGCAACCTGAGATCCTTGCAGCTACCGTTGGATCATCAGGTTGAAAGGAGAGATAGAGCTGTGTGTCATCAGCATAGCAGTGGTAGGAGAATCCATGTGCCTGTATGATGGGACCCAGCGATGTAGTGTATGTGGAGAAGAGGAGGGGTCCAAGAACCGATCCCTGAGGAACTCCAGTGACCAGTGTATGTGCTTTGGATACCTCCCCTCCCCAGGCCACCCTGAAAGACCTACCAGTGCGATAGGATTCAAACCAGCGAAGTGGAATTCCAGTGATGCCCAGTGATGAGAGGGTGGAGAGGAGTATCTGATGATTGACAGTGTCAAACGCGGTAGATAGGTCCAGCAGAATGAGGACTGATGATTTGGAATCAGCTTTAGCAATTCGCAGGGCTTCAGTGACCGAGAGAAGCGCAGTCTCAGTTGAATGGCCACTCCTGAAACCTGACTGTTTAGAGTCCAGTTTGTTGTTCTGTGAAAGGAACAATGAGACCTGGTTGAAGACAACACGTTCAAGTGTTTTCGCTATGAATGGAAGGAGAGAGACAGGTCTATAGTTTTCAATAAGAGAAGTGTTTAATGTAGGTTTTTTGAGCAGTGGGGTTACCCGAGCCTGCTTGAACGCAGTGGGGAAGATGCCTGTGAGGAGGGATGTGTTGATGATGTGTGTGAGTGCCGGTAAGAGCGTGGGAGAGATTGCTTGCAGAAGGTGTGAGGGGATTGGGTCAAGAGGACATGTTGTAGGATGGTTGGAGAGGAGAAGTTTGGATACTTCAGCCTCCGTCAGGGGACCGAAGGAGAAGATGGGAGTTTTAGCAGTGGATGTGGTTGGTTGGGGGTCCTGTGTGCGTGGAGGTGAGAACTGATCACTGATCGATCTAGTTTTGTCTGTTAAAAAAGTTGCAAAGTGCAAATGTGTGTATACAATATAATATTATAATAATATGCAGTCATGGCCAAAAATATCGGCACCCTTGGTAAATATGATCAAAGGAGGCTGTGAAAATTAATCTGCATGGTTAATCCTTTTGATCTTTTATTTAAAAAATTCACAAAAATCTAACCTTTCATTGGATAATAAAAATTTAAAATGGGGGGAAATATCATTATGAAATAAATGTTTTTCTCTAATACACATTGGTCACAATTAACGGCACCCTTTTATTCAATACGTTTTGAAACCTCAGTTTGCCAGTTTAACAGCTCTAGATTTTCTCTTATAATGCCAGATGAGGTTAGAGAACACCTGACAAGAGATCAGAGACCATTCCTTCATCCAGAATCACTCCAGACCCTTTAGATTCACAGCTCCATGTAGGTGCTTCTTCTCTTCAGTTCACCCCCCTCATTTTCTATAGGGTTCAGGTCAGAGGACTGGAATGGCCAGCAGAAGCTTGGTTTTGTGCTCAGTGACCCATTTTTGTGTTGTTTTTGGGGTTTTTGTTTGGATTATTGTACGGTTGGAAGATCCAAACATGGCCCATTATAAAATTTCTAACAGAGTCAGTCACTTGTTGATTTTTTGATCTGTTGGTATTTGATAGAATCCATGATGCCGTGTGTCTAAACAAGATGTCCAGGACCTCCAGCAGAAATATAGGTCCACAACATCAAAAATACAGCAGTATATTTCATTGTACACATTGGGTACTTTTTATCCCTGTGTCCACCAAACCCATCTTGAGTGTTTGCTGCTAAAAAGCTCATTTTTTAGTTTCATCTGACCATAGAAGCCAGTCCCATTTGAAGTTCCAGTCATGTCTGATAACTAAATATGCTGGAGTTTGTTTTTGGATGAGCGAGGAGAATTTTTCTTGAAACCCTCCCAAACAACATGTGGTGATGTAGGTGCTGTTTGACAATTTTTTTCTTAAGGTTTTCTGACCTTGAGACTCAACTATTTTCTGTAATCCTTGGAGAGTCTTTAGCCACTCAAACTCTCCTTCTCACCGTGCATATGGACGATATAGACACATGTCCTCTTCCAGGCAGTTTCGTAACATTTTATGTTGATTGGAAATTCTTAATTATTGCCCTGATGGTGGAAATGGGAATTTTCACTGCTCTAGCTCTTTTCTTAAAGCCACTTCACTAATTTGTGAAGCTCAATTATCTTTTGCTGCACATCAGAAATATATTCTTTGGTTTTTCTCATTGTGATGGATGATTAAGGGAATTTAGGCTTTGTTTTCCCTCCTATTTATATTTCTGTGAAACAGGAAGCCATGGTTGGATAATTTCATGCTCCATAGTCACCCTGGAGTGCTCAAAATTGTGAATATGAATATACTTCAGAGATATTTTACTCATAAGAATCTCTAGGGGTGCCAATAATTGTGTCTAACATGTATTTAAGAAAAACATTTATTTCATAATGATATTTCCCCCCATTTTAAATTCTTATTATCCAATGTAAGGTTAGAATTTTGTGAATTTTTTAAATAAAAGATCAAAAGGATTAACAATGCAGATTCATTTTCACAGCCTTCTTTGATCATATTTACCAAGGGTGCCAATATTTTTGGACATGACTGTGAATGTAATTTAAAATGCCAAAAATATGGAACAATTAGCCTGTATGAATTACATGTATCACATGAAAGTATCTCTGAACAGGCGTGATATGAAAGATATGGACACAAAACCACAAACAAGCAGATTATTTTCATCAAGTAAACATGTAACTCACACACCACAATGAAGTGGAGCCCACTGCAGATGATGCAGGCAGTAATTCTGTCTGATATGTTGTTTATTGGGATTAGCTCTAATTTGCGATTAGCACACAGAACATCTGCATCCTGCATCAAAAATGAATTACAGTAATCCTTCGCCTAAACACTCTGCCCTTCCAGTCCCCTTGCCTTCCTGCTTATTACATTTGGGGCTATATTTACAAGTATATTTACATTCATTCAGGTGCTTTTAATCACATCACTGAGTCTGTCCTGTGTTTGTCTGTAACTCTTTGGTTTGACTCAGCTACCGAATCAGACATCAAGAGACTACAGCAGACAGTCAGGACTGCTGAGAGGATTAGTGGTGCCCCCTGCCCAACCTCCAAGATCTTTACATGGGCTGGTAAAATCACTCTCTGGACCCCTCACACCCAGCACACTTCCTCTTTGAACTGTTGCCCTCTGGCCGGCACTACATAGCACTGAGCACCAAAACAGCTAGACACAAGAACCATTTCCCCCCCAGGCCATATCCCACCTGAACAACACATAACACACCTCAGTACTGTACATCTGTAAATAACTCATCAAAACTTATCTGTAAATAGCACTCATATACACATTCACAATTCTGTCTATTGATTTTTTCTTTTTCTTTATATTTTCATTGTTAATTCTCACAATGAAAGGTGTTTTTATTACCTTAAATTATATGTATGCCTGCACTATGTTTGTACTTTCTGTACTGGAAGCTCCTGACACCAAGACAAATTTCTTGTGTGTGTGAACACACTTGGCAATGAAGCTTTTTCTGATTCATAATGTATTCATTTATCATTCCATGGGAACATACATACACACACTTAGTGAAGGATTTTATACTTCTTATTAGTTGCCAGTACTTCAGTTTCCATGCAATCCTTTAAAACGAGGGCAAGTCCACCTGAATTTCTTAATGAACAGAAGTGTCTCTGTGTGTGTGCTTCCTGTTGAGAAGAGCCTGAAACCATCGAACATTTATTTTTTTCTTGTCACATTTCAGTTCTGGCAAGATCTTTACAGCTGGCTAATATATATATATATATATATATATATATATATATATATATATATATATATATATAAATTATTATTTAAAATTCATATTAATTCTGAATAAAATCTAAATAATTCGCATCATGGACCTCACAGAACGAACCGTCTTATACATTTTATTTTGCTATTTGAGCACAGGTCCAAGGCAGGTTACAAAGACTTTTATTTTGAAATAAACTACCCTCATGTCCGCCCTTATATTGTCGTTTCCTTCACATCCTCAGGCGGAGAAAAGAAGCGGAGATCTGATGGCTTTGAAAAGGATCCAGAAGGTAATATATTTATTTCTAAACAGAATAAATGTCTTGAAAGTAGAATAGCATTACGGCGATCCAAAAGATCTGTATATGACTGATACAGTGAGTCATCTCTCGGTCCACATCACTATATAAAGTCGGCAGGTTAGAAGAATTTATTTTTCGGCCAGATGAAAAGAGCTTGATGTCGAGAACAAAGCGGACTGAAGTCTTATAGGACATCAAAAATATTACATTATAATTGCAATAGGTATGCCATTGCATTGATTTAGATTGTCGACGAATGTTTTAACAGCTGTAGTTTAAAAGGTTATCCTTGTTTAAACAGTAACGTTAGGTTCTTCATAAAATAAGTCGCAATATGTACAATGTGAATGTCACAAGAACATTGATTATATAATATATAGTGTGTGTGTGTGTGTGTGTGTGTGTGTGTGTGTGTGTGTGTGTGTGTGTTGTTAGATTTAAATGTAAAAAAAATGTATCGTTAATTAAAATAAGGCTACAATGAAATGTAGATATGAAATTAAAAAAACGCAATGTTGCCTAAATAAAATAAATATTTAAATTAAATAAATAAAAAAATATATATATTTAAAAACAGCAACCAAATAAAGATGACAAACGCATGTAACAATGTTTACTTAAACAGGTATAACTGGAACATTTCAAATGAAAATGAATAAACTATTTTTATTACACACTCTTTATGACAAAACCTTGCATTTATTAGTCACTGGTTTCAGCTCATAAATTTTGACAATATCAAGACTTTATATTGTGTTTTTTTTCACTCTGAATTGTCAGCAACATGCAAGAAGCATAGAAATTTACATGTGCATTTATACTGTATTTGTAGGAGCTACAGGACTTGCAACGGGATCCACCCTCGCAGTGCTCAGCTGGACCACTCGGAGAAGACTGTAAGTGTGTCTGCTAACTAAATACTTAATACTGGCCTTTAATATTTTGACAGGACATTCAGTTCAGTGTATTCTATTTGCACTTTCAGTGTTTCACTGGCAGGCGACAATAATGGGCCCAGTAAGTACACATGAATAATTCCAGGTTAATTTTCTGAAATAAGTTATTGGCTCAGTAAAACAAAGGAATTGACTCCTGTCATACACAAATGCTCTCTTTTGATCTTCCCCTAGAGTGATAGTCCATATCAGGGAGGGGTTTTCTTCCTCACAATCCATTTCCCGACTGATTATCCCTTTAAACCACCAAAGGTGAGTAGAGAATTACATCTGTTCTTACCTTTTCCATAAATTATTTGTTGTAGATATTTGACACTATGTTGCTCACAGGTTGCCTTCACAACAAAAATCTACCACCCAAATATCAACAGTAATGGAAGCATCTGTTTGGACATTCTGCGCTCCCAGTGGTCACCCGCCCTCACGGTATCCAAAGGTTAGAGAGCACAAATATGGTCTTTTCATCATAAACATGAGCTTAGCATTATGGCACATAAATTGACTTTATTTAATTCAACATGATAAATATTCATGTTACTTTTATAAACACCACTAAAATGATTCAGTTGTTTTCTATTGCTATTTTTTCAGTTTTATTATCCATATGCTCCCTCCTTTGTGACCCGAATCCAGATGACCCTTTAGTTCCAGATATTGCACACATCTACAAATCGGACAAAGATAAGTAAGTGACCTTATGTAAATGTTTTATTTGTAAAATGGCTACATCTGTATGTACCTCCTTCTTCCGTCTGGTTTAATCAAAGCTGCATTTCTATAGATTTTCTAGATTTTCTTCTTTTATTACTATCAAGCAATATGTAAAATGTTTGAGTGCCAAATGACTCTGAATGCTTCACAAAGAGTGCTTTTCTTTTGAATTAAAGTGTCTACTCTTGTCTTTTAGGTATAACAGACTGGCAAGGGAATGGACCCAGAAGTATGCGATGTAACTGGATGGCAAGATTTTGAAATGGTTGCACATGGACACTATTACTGCACACGACTCTGCAACGCACCTGTACAGAGACGAGACGTTTACCAACTGATGAACCTCCCCCTACACAAACACACACACACACACACACACACACACACACACACACACACACACACACACATACATATATACATATATACATATATACATGCACAACCTTTCAGAAAAAAACTTGTTCAGGAGACTGAGTCACTTGTCCCTGTTCACAGAGGCATCCCAGAACAACCTGTCAGTTAACACATAACAAAAAATATTGTTTTATTTTCCAATGGATTAGTTACATTTTAGTAATTTTATTGTATAGAAATAAATACAATACTGGATCATTTTTATTGTTTTTGCATTAAAAGGTGTTATTATAAAATATGTGTCTCACTGCAGTTGTTTTATGATATTGTTTGAGAACTATATTTTTTCCATATCTGTGTGATTTTGGAATTAGTTGGCATTAGGGATGAAACTTTACTCACTGTGTTCACATTTAGTTGTGCGTCGTAGCTTTGTGCCACTAGATGGCGATATTCATCCGTTTTATCCCCACCATAAGGTTTTTAGTACTCCGTACTAGTACTAGTACTCAACACTGGCCTTTAATTCTTCGACAGTATTGTCTGCTCAACATATTACATTTGCACTTTTAAGTGTTTCACTGGCAGGCGACAATAATGGGCAAAGTAACGTCGATGTTTATTTTATAAAATTAGTTATTGGCTCAATAAGACAAAGGAATTAGCTTCTGTCATACACAAATGATCTCTTCCCATCTCCCCCCAACTTCAGTAAGGTCAGTAAAATTAAATATTTGGTTTAAAATACACGTGAAAATTTCCTACAAATGTAAACATCTTTGTCCATGTTTATACATTTGGAAAGAACTTGTTTTAGTCAAAAAGGTTGATTTGTTGACCAAAAAAAAAGTCAAAAGTAATGTCCTAATGAAATAAAGTTTATCTTACAGAAAATATCCTAAAAATACAAAGAAATTTAAGTTAATTTTTAAGTGAATTACCTTTTCTTAGAGTTTGCTCTATTTAATCAGAATAAAATGAGATTTTATGAAAAAGGTTTTGCTAAATTTTCTGTACTCTCTCTCTTTTTTTAAGGGTTTCAAGTCACATGACAACAAATGGCTCCCTGTATGATAGTTAAGTTAGGTCACACTGTAAAAGTTCATTGAAAAAAACGCTTCACTTCCTTTTTTAAAGGAAATGATAATATTAAAACATTACGCCAAGCAATACCAACATTTCTCCCGTCAAGAATGTCAATCTTTTAATTCTATCTATCTATCTATCTATCTATCTATCTATCTATCTATCTATCTATCTATCTATCTATCTATCTATCTATCTATCTATCTATCTATCTATCTGTCTGTCTGTATGTATGCATGTTTTCCTAGAGAGTTGCAGTAACTGGACATTTAAATGCAAGATCAAAAGTCATGTTTTTTGTTTTTAATAAAGAAATAATATATTTAAATAAAAGACTTTTAATTCCGGAGTTGAAAACTTGCATCATAGAAACAAAGAAAATGTAAACAAATAAAAAGTAACAACATTTCATAGTGTTTTATTTTGCGCTGCGCGTGCAGGGTAAACTGGATATGATGATGAGAAAGTTTTGGGAGGAGAGTGGGCGGTGATCCTGACACGTGAATGCTCCCGCAGGAGCATAATCCATGCATGCATCCATGTCCTCCAACTATAGTGTGTTCTGGTCTTGGAGCCAGAGGAAAAGTGGAGGGGTGAGGAATCTAGGGGCAGATTGATTTTCTCGGGGGCAGTAACTGGCCAGAGGGGCTTTAAGGGACTTCAAAGGCAGGATTGGAAAAACTTGCCTGGAAATCGGAATGTTTTTCTCCTAATGTTGACTTGCCGTTTGCCTCTTTCACATATAAACCCCGTTTAGTAAGTTTGAAACACTTCAAGGCGCAATGGCTGAGCCGCTGAGTTTCATGCATCATGATCAGGGCTCCAGCAGCGAGCGGAGTGACGACTCACCGTCTGCCGTGTCTGAGGATGACTCTAGCGGCCACTGCGGCCACATCTCCCCGCCTGATCCAGACTGGACCGAGGAAAGATTTCGAGTTGACCGCAAGAAACTAGAAACTATGTTACTGGGTATGTCAACATTTTCTTAAACATTTTCATTAAGAGCTGAGAACACAATTTGATATCTTGAAATTACTTTTAGCTAACCTTGCAGTGTTGCTTGGCGTCGAGAAGCATAAATAGTTCTGTCTAAAAATATCACTATGTTTCCTCGAAGTCCATCTTGAAAGAGATGTGTTGAGGACACTGCTTGTTGTGTAGGACATGAAAACCAGCACTGGGATATTATTTAGTAGCCAAATTCCTCAGACATTCACATGAACTAGCAACAATTTTTTGGGTAAATTTGCACTGAATTTAATAATAAGCTTAGGATGACGCATGGACTCTGTATATGGAATATTTAAGCTTCTTTTGTTCATTTAGAACAAATATGTGGATGTTAGACATTCATAACACACCATGGTTAAGAAATAAGTATATTATTGGAGTGTCATAAAAGTTTTACATGAATACTTGCCAAATTCCAATAATTTCAATGCATTAAGCAGCATCATCATAAAATGTCAGATGTAAGTTATGAATATGAGATCAGTATCATCGATCCATCACTGTCACAGTTACACTCACACACTGGTTTCACTATACCAGTCAGAAGATCCCATATATGCAATGGTTTTTATACAGAGATGATCAAGTTTGCTCTACCCTAAATTTAAAAGGATAGTTCATTGTGGCATCATTTACTCATACCAGAACTGTATGAATTTCTCCTGTGAAACACAAAATATATTTTTAAAAACCAATTACATTGCATGGACAAAACAAAACAAAACATTGAGACATTTCTTAAAATATGTTCTTTTATGTTTCACATAAAAAAGCCATACAGGTTTGGAATGACATGAGGGTGAATAAATGATGACTTTTCATTTTTGGTTGAACTGTCCCTCTTAAAAACCTGTTTAAGTCTTTAGACTTTGAAGCAGTCATATTTCACTATATCTGTAGAATATTTTTAATTTGGGCCATACACTATAGCCAAACTTGTGCATTCATACAAACACAGACTTTTGAAGTTATGTTAGTGAGGAACTCTCATAGACAAAGTGTTTTTTTCATACTAGGATACTAATGATATTTACTATTCTAACCCTAAACCAAACCTTCATGGAAACCTGTTGACATTACATTTGTAAAATATAATTTAGCTGATGTATGAGCATTTCAAATCATAAGGACCACTTCACACGTCGGTTTTCACCCTGTTTAACTGAATTTGTGAGGGCATTTTCACAAATGGGGCCCTCACAAGTACAGCCAAACCTGTACACAAACACACACAAACATTTTTCAAGCAACATCATCTGGTTAAAGCTTATAATTCAACACTTGCATCATATTTTACAGTCAGTCTGTCAGCAATGGACAGTTTACTTCACTGCAGAATAATGTTCAGTTCGTTTTGTTTTTCTTTTGTTGTAACTTCAGCAGAGGAGAATTTTAAACAAGTTTAAGTATTACAAGTTGAGGTCAGTGGTTTGGTATTGGCATATTCTAAACATGTACAAAATGTTTGGTCCTTTACAGCAGGCCCTCTAGTTTACAAAGTATCTGCCTTTAAACCAACAAAACTCAAGATAGTTATATGATTTCATAAATGGTATATACATGTATATGCATTCCTTTGTGAGTATTTTACTGAATTAATAAATGATGAAAGAGTTTTCATTTTTGAATAAACTATCCCTCACAAAAAAACACTTTAATTGTGCACGTTTTCAAATACTTCATCACAGGTATATCCAAACCTGTACATGAATACAAACACAGACTTTTGAAGTTATGTAAGTAAGGACATCTCATAAACAGTTTTTTTTTTGTACTAGGTAAATGATATCTGTTATATTCTAGTATTTTGTTGCATTTTACATAGACATGCATTCTAAAAACTGAGACCCTCAGTCCCTTTCCACCATGTCTTAATGTGTGTGATTGCATGAGTGAATGCATCCTTGATATTTGGACCCCAAGGTCAAAGGTCAGTTCAGCATGAGAAAGCTTAAGAGGACCAGGAAAACTTCCATATCCAGGCTACCACATTTTCAAGACGAAGACAACACCTTTCACATCACACACACTCATATACTTACTCTACAATCATTGTTGTAGTGATGTGGGCAGTTTTTCCCACACCTATGATTCAGTGACTCGTAATCATCTCTTTGCTCCGGATGACGTGCAACATCTGGAGGTGTTTTGAACGGCTGTTGTTTTGATTGGTCGGATGCAGCAGTAGGCGTGATCATAAATCCAGCGATGTGTGTTTTTTGTGTGAAGGTTTATTGTGTGGCACAATTTTGCTCCCCTTTTCCAGGAAATGGGAGAGAGCGAGCAAGAGAAACGGGACTGAGAGAGTTACAATTAAAATCATTTTTCTTAAAAATAACTTTGAAGAACGTGGTGAGGGAGAGACAGAGGGGAGACCCACTCTTGTACTTTTCCCCTTTGGCCAGACAACGACTAAATCAGCTCATTTTTATAGGTTTATTCAGAAAGACCAATGGAGAAAAGTGGATCACCTATGATTCATATTCACGTGAGGGAATCTGAGCGGCTTTAGGGTTTCATCGGAAAGCATAAAAGTACTCATACTTTTACATAGAAGTAATCACTAAAACAAGTGATGATTTGGAGGGAAAGGCTTGGAGATGCACTTTAATACTGCCTCTTCTCTCTTGCATTATGTTTCTCTCACTAACTTTTATGGGAATAGTTTGTATATTAGGATTCAGTTTTTTTCTTTACCCCAATGGCTGTTACATCAGATGTCTGGTTTTGATTTATAAACAAAGGAATGTGTGCTGGCCTGACCTTATATTCCGTGTGATAAGGAATTCTAAAAAGAATGCAGTGTTTGTTTAGCGGAGTTTATTCCGGCACTTTATGGAAATCATATGTCCCCCCAGTGGCTTTTTGATCAAGATGTGTGTTTTTGTAGGTTTTTCCCTGTTGCAGCAGGATGTGAAACTTCATATGTGACCCTGGACCACAAAACCAGTCTTAAGTCGCTGGGGTATATTTGTAGCAATAGTCAAAAATACATTGTATGGGTCAAAATTATCAATTTTTCTTTTATGCCAAAAATCATTAGGATATTAAGTAAAGATCATGTTCCATGAAGATATTTTGTAAATTTCTTACCGTAAATATATAAAAACTTCATTTTTGATTAGTAATATGCATTGCTAAGAACTTCATTTGGACAACTTTAAAGGCGATTTTCCTCAATATTTACATTTTTTTGCACCCTCCGATTCCAGATTTTCAAATAGTTGCCAAATATTGTCCTATCCTAACAAACCATACATCAATGGAAAGCATATTTATTCAGCTTTCAGATGATGTATAAATCTCAATTTCGAAAAATTGACACTTAAGACTGGTTTTGTGGTCCAGGGTCACATATTAAGATCTAAATTTCAGTACAAATCACATCTGTTAGTTAAAGGAATAGTTCACCCCCCAAATATAAAACTTTACTCACCCTCAGGCTATCCAAGATGAAGATGAGTTTGTTTCTTCACAGTTTTGGAGAAATTTTACATCACTTGCTCACTGATGGATCCTTTACAGTGAATGGGTGCCGTCAGAATGACAGTCCAAACAGCTGATAAAACATCACAATAATCATCACAACTCCAGTCCAACAATTAACGTCTTTTGAAGCGAAAAGCTGCGGTTTTTTTTATCTTCAAACTGTTGATTCTGGCTAAAATACAAGTCCTCTGTTTTTTTAATATTGCTTTCTCCGTTGAAAAGTTGTTTCTTCTGAATCCGGAGAGAAATATACACAGATCAAGCACTGTTTACAAGCAAAAACAATCCAAGACATTTGCAAACAAATGTATTGGTGGGTTTTAATGTGAGAGGACAACAGAAGCTAGACTCTTTCACCAGAGGGAATGTTATTATTGATTATGGACTCTTAATTAGTCCAGAAGTGACAGTTTAATGTTAAAACGCCTTAACGATGGATTCGTTTCTTACAAACACACAGCTTTTCACTTCACAAGACATTAATTGATGCACTGGAGTTGTGTGGATAACTTGTGGGTTATTGTGATGTTTTTATTAGCTGTTTGGATTTTCATTCTGACGGCACCCATTCACTGCAGAGGATCTACTGGTGAGCAAGTGATGTAATAATAAATTTCTCCAAATCTGTTCCAATTATGGACACAAATTCCTCTACATCTTGGATGACCTGAGTGTGAGTACACTGTAAAAAAAAACACAAAAAAAAACAAAGAACTTAAAACAAGAAGCTGAGAAAACTCAGAAATTTCCTAAAAAAATAAGTTAAAATCATCATTAAAATCTGCTGAAGCTGGTTGCCTTAAACTTTTAAGTTGGCTCAAGTTTTTTTTTTTATACAGTGTAATTTTTCCATTTAATCCTGTTTTTTGTGTGTGAACTTGTGTGTGGGTCAGGCTTGTTACCACCAAAAGTGTGCTGTGTGTTTTATTAATTTGCTTATGCATGCAGCGTGTTTTCTGATGTGGGTTTTATTTATTGAGTCTAATTTAGTCTGGTTGCATGTTCACTGCATGATTCTTAACGTGCTGCATGTGTCTGGGTTGGTGAGTGAAGCAACAGGAAGTGCGTTGTGTTTTGGGAATGTGCTCATGGCTCAGCACACTGTTGCCAGGGAAACAGGTCTTTTGCTTTGGATTTAGATTTTTTTTATGCATACATGTGCAGTTTGAATATTAAAGGCACACTTGTGTCTTAATTTAGACATTTAGCAATAAATCAATATATCAGATATTGATGTGTATTTACAAATTATAAATCACACGTTGTAGTATTAAAATGAATTTTGAAGTAGTGTTGTCTTGGTAACAAGAGTTTTATGGTTTGACAGATGCAACAACAGTATGCTGATTCTTTTTTTTTTCATTTTATATTATTTTCTTCATTCATTATTCAACTGGCAGGCCATTTTTTTCTAGTGCTATAAATGCCTGCACTGCCAATATTGATGCAGTTTTATTCCAAGTAGACTTCTGTTTGTATGTTTACAAATATAAATCTATTTCTTGGGTTTAAAACATCAGGTTTTACATTGTTTTTATGAAATACTTCAGACTTGAGTTATAAATCTTAAAGAACTTATGTATTGGATTACTAAGGTGAGCGTTTGGCAGAAATACTCCAAATGTTGGGAGAGTTTTAGTTTGGCTGTGTTCATAACCTGTCAGAAAGGGATAAAGTTCCTTATCGTCATGGAGAGATGAGATGTTCACATTATTTAATTCACATTACAGACGAATCCTTTTCACTCAGTACCTTTGGAGAGAGGTCTTGAATGTGTTTTCAGCACATCTGTAATTTATAATCCCAAATAGTTCTGCAGCTCATATTGCCTGATTATTGCTCTATTTTTCCATCATATGTTAAATAGTTTCGCAGACTTGTGCCGACCTTTTAGTGGTGGTAAGCATTGTTTCTGAGAGGCATTCGGGCCTAAGTGTTAGTTTCCCATGACCAGATGTTTCACTTGAGCTCTACATTTTGAGTTTCCTTTTCATACAGACTGCTTGCTTTCAGAAGTTGCAAAAGAAAATGTTACAGGAGATTGTACAACCAGTCTGCAATAGATGTGTTTGCGGCATGTGTGTGTAATCTCAAGTTATGACATGGCACAAAAACTGTCTGAGAAGATAGAAGCTCTGAATCATTTGCACAAGTGGCTGAGTACTTTAGTTTAGACACTGACAGGGTTGTGCTTATATATAGAGTGATTTATGTTTCCTGTTGTAAGAGGTTGATGTAACCAATTCAGATTACACTACCATGAACTACCAAAAGTTTGGGTCGGTCAGTAAGATTTTTAAAAGAAGTCTATTCTGCTCATCAAGGCTGCATTTATTTGTTGAAAAATACAATAAAATAAGAATATGCTGTGAAAATTTATTACAATTTAAAATAACTGATTTCAATTTTCATTTATTTTAAAATGCAATTTATTCCAGTGATAGCAAACCTGCGTAGCAGCTGTTACCTTTTCAGTTTCACATGATACTGATTTGGTGATGAAGGAACTTTTTTTTTTTTTTTTTTTTTAGTCAATGTTAAAAACATTTGTGTTTTTGTGGAAGCCACAAATGTTTTTTTTTAAATTTTTTTATAGATTCTTTGATAATTATAAAATTTCAAAAGAGCAGCATTTTAGTCAAATTATATGTCTTTAGAGTACAATTTACTTCCTGAACAAAATGATTAATTTCTGCCAAAAGAAAAAATCTTACTGACCCCAAACTTTTGAACTTTAGTGTAGGTTTCGATATCACTTCAGAACAGATGGCTTCAAATTTTAATAGTGAAGAATAAGATTTGAATCCAGATGCTAGTCATGGGTAAGTTTCTCTGATGTCTCGCCCACTCACTGAGCTCTGGAGTTGAAGGGAAGTTCCAGGATTATCCAGGAGAAATGCATTCAAATTATATAGTTTTGTACTTACACTCGCTTATTCATCACATTCCTAACACGCACATAGTTTACAGGAGCTGTGCTATAATCAAACACTACTCAGGACGTGTGTGTGAAGCTGAATTTTTCAGAAACTCAAAAGCTGTGGAGTTTTTCTGACCCACATCCTAAATAGAGCACAGGAAAGGCCTGAAATCACACACACACACACACACACACACACACACACACACACACACACACACACACACACACACACACACACACACACACACACACACACACTGCATTTAACATTCTGTCTGGTTTGAGGCTTGCTATTTTCATATTTTTCTCTGTGTGAGCCTGAGTATGTACATGTTTTCTATTGGATGTGTTTCAGTTGTTTTTGTGTATATGAGAAAAAGAGAATCAAGAGTATTTTGAAGAAACATTTTTGAAGTTAACATGGAATTATAAGCATTTATGTGCTAGTGTGTGAGTAGTGGGGACAAGTTTAGTTCAGAGGTGTTAATCTGTTGCATGCTGTACTCATTACAGATGAATGACCACATGTGTATCCGTGCTACAGAGATACGACATCTTCCAAACATCTCACGAAACTGTTGATTCAATTTACAGCATCTGATAGGAGAGATGTGAAGTGAGCTTTCACTGATTTCACAACTTCAGAGAGTGAACTCGGTCTTCCTCTGTCCTCACTTCACCCAGCATCAGACTTGTGTGAGCTACAGTGATGTGAATGGCACTTAGTTTTAAAGTGTGATTGATTGTGATTTAAAGTGTGAAGTGGGTTTCTGACTAAAAATCTATCTATCTATCTATCTATCTATCTATCTATCTATCTATCTATCTATCTATCTATCTATCTATCTATCTATCTATCTATCTATCTATCTATCTATCTATCTATCTATCTATCTATCTATCTATCTATCTATCTATCTATCTATCTATCTATCTATCTATCTAATTGCAAATATACAAAAAATGGTCTATGTTTTAAGAATTTTATTTATTTTTAACACTATTTGTGCATGTTGCCTTGAAGATAACTTGTTTATTAAAACCGAGTACAATGAAACTGTTTCTGCTTAAAATTTAAGTGGAATCAGTAAATGAAAGTATTTTAATGGATGTTGTTTTGGGAACGCAGGAGTTTCAAAGATTAAAACCACTTCTCTGTCCCACATGCCAGACGCTGTTGAGAAATTGTGAGGATATCATTTCTTTGTTTTCCAAAAGAATCTGTAAATTTCATCATTGCCATCTAAATCCCTGCATTGCTCCACTGACTAGTCCGTGCAATGATGTGCAGTGAACGAGGTTTCAAATCAAACCAAACTTTGGTGTAATGAGATGGGCGCTTCTTGTAATTGTAGCTCTTCCTCTCCTTGTTTGGATCTGGAAATGTAGTGAATTTCATGGAGAGATGGGTGGATGTGCTTTTTTGTGATTTTAGGGTCATTAAGAGGTTTAGATGACAAGATTGTCCCATTTCCAAGCCGTTTATTTCCTCCCATTTTGGGGTTTGTTGTTCTGACCTCTCTATGAAATCCATATTTCATCTTTAAAGGTAAAGCAAAGTGCAGGAGAGGGCTTGGCGCTATTAGATGAATCGCCCTCTATGTAGACACATATGCGAGAATGTTTCATTTTATGTGATAGGACAATCTCAACCAAACATCTGGAGACCCAGCGTCCCACCAAAGCAAACAAATTCTCAGATTTTCCTGTGAGCCCAATGTTTTCATCGCACCTGACTGGGAGTCTGCACGTTTTCGTTTTTCAACATCACGCTTTAATTACATATTTGAGGGGTCTGAGGTCTGATAATGGCTGGAAAAATGATGTAGATCATTGTACTAGTTTTAATGGTATTTTTCTAGTGTCAAAGAGTGGTTTTGACACATGCTGTACATGTATAACCCACATGCAAGCATCATACCCTGTGTGGGATTCTGTGAGTGTGTTTATTAAGATTTATGAACTGGTTTTTTTTGTCATCTATAACTAAGTGCATGAGTGTGAGCTTGCATACAGCTGCTTGCATGTGTAATTGACAAGCATGTGCATGACATATGAAATATATTTAGTTTCAGCAGGTTGTGAGAATGCTGCCTGATTCTCATATGTGTGTCTTTAAATACATCTTGAGTATGTGAATATGGCATTAAATCTTTAATATCGTCCCTGACATCAACCTTAAAATGTTATTCATTCACAATATAGCATGGCTTCTCATACCTTATTGCTTAAATATCGTTTAGGAAGTTAAACATTTTAGTGAACAGAAATAATTGTAAAATAAAAGTGTCTATTGCTAATGGTAATGTCTAATTAACGGTAATGGTAAATGTCTCTCTCTTTTTCTCACATAGCGGCCAGTGAGGGGAGGATAAATGGAGGAGAGGATTTTTTTCAGAAGGTAAGAATTTATTTATTATTGACTTTGGGGTCAGTAAGATTTCACTTTTTAAAAAGAAATGAATACTTTTATTAGAAATCATTTTATTAAAATATTTCAAATATTTTATTTAAAAGTTACAGTGAAGACATCTATAAAGTTTATTTATTTATTTATTTTCCAGGAAGATCATGTGACACTGCAGACTGAAGTATAATTCAGCTTTGCCAGAAACAAATTACGTTTGAAAATATGTTATAATAGAAAACAGTTATTTTAAATTGTAATAATATTTCACAGTATTAATGTTTTTACTGATGATTTTTTTTAATCAAATAAATGCAGCCTTGGTGAGCGTCAGAGACATCTTTCAAACACATTTGAAAATCTTACTAACCCTAAAATTATAAACAGTAGTTTCTGATGTTGCGATGTCCCACTTTACCTGTATACGTTGTTTGACGCACCAGCACTTTAAGCTTCACTGTATTATGTTTAAATGTTTAGAACTTGATTGTTGTGAGCAGTATTAGTTTCAAAGCAGGATGGAAGTAGATCTCCCATCTCCAGAATCACACACTGTAGCTATTGAACACACAAACACTATCAAAACTATCATCCATATTCCAGTAGCATGCTGGTCTTTCCAGCGTTTTTTTGTGCGTGTGTGAGAGTTTGTGGTGAGGCTTCTTCAAACACACAGTAAATCTAACCAAAGATGCTCGATGGAGGAGCCAATTCAGAAGTTTGATTGATTTGAGCCAAACAATTATCCCTGCTTAGGTTTCTAATAAACAGAGATAACAAGGGCCAATGAAATTGTCAAAATATTCTTGGTTTGGCTCAGATGATTGTGGTTTGTGTATAGTCTATGAACAGCGCTTCTCTGGTTGCAGTATTGATATGATCACTGTTTTCTGTCCTCACTTGCACTATTGCTGTCTTTCCATGGTTGATCCAGAAGGCCTTTGTGGTTATCTTTTTTAGCGAATGCCAGTTCTCAGGCAGTTCGGAGTGGTACATTTAGACATTTTTCTGCATCTGAATATATTTTCTTGTATTCATCTTTGTTTGAGATTAAATTACAGCAGACTTGATGATTCAGCCCTTCACGTATGATATATAAACAATTCAGATGCAGAGTTCACTCTCTTAGTTTTGTTTGCAGATTATTTGGTGAATATGTGACTTTTTTTAGTTGACATGAAATGGTAATGAAACTGGAGTAGCAACAGATCTTTTCTTCTTTACTAAATTATCAAGACATTCTGATACAAAAAAGATTATGAGCTTCCAAAAAAGTAACACATGTACAGATGAATCATTTGCAAAAAGATCAATACTTAGAAAATAGCTAAGGAATTAAGAGAATTTTAATTTCATGCCAACATTAAGTGAGTAAGAAATGGACTTTCTGTGTCTCACCTACTTTTACCTATATGATTGTGATGTCTTTTCCTTTTTTTGTTGTAATTTTGTACTATTTTGTTCTGTCTGACACGGTCTATGTTTTGGTCTTCTGAGAATCACCCACTAGTAAAGATAAATGTAGAGAGAGAAAGACAAATGTCTGATGCTTTTTGATAGTGGTGACATGGGAAGCCATATCACTGGGCTTTCTGGGAGGCAGGCAGTAGAGTCATCATTTCAGTGATTAAACCTTTTGTTGAGTTTTCCTTCCCTGCCGTGAAAGGGTTGGAATTACGCTTGTTGCTCATTCTTGCTTTTCAGCCATTCTTTGTGTCTCTGTTTCCATATCTTTATCATTATTATTATTATTATTATTATTATTATTATCTTGAACATCACCACAGCGGTAGTCTCTTCCAATTCCTTCACTGTTGTTTCACACAGTTCCTCAACATTTTCTCAAAAGTCACTCAAATATGTAAAAATAAACTGACAAGAAAAACATTATACTGCAGCCATAGTTACAGTTTCTGTTACACACACACACGTTTTATATATATATATATATATATATATATATATAAAACACGTTTTATATATGTGTGTAAAAATAATAATTATGAGTAAAATGAAATATTACAATAGGGGTGGGCAATATGACCAAAATCTTATATCACATTCACAATATGACTAATTTTATATCACGATAACGATATATATCACGGTATACTTATTTTATGATATTAAAATCTTTGATACCATAGAATTTTCACCAATGTTAATTTTCATCCTTGTCACCAATGTCAATATCAAACTAATGCAAGCCTAAAAAGAGACTAAAAAAACCCCTCAAGCTCACTGAAGATAAATAGACAGTGATGAAATAAGGATAAGAAACTAATTGCACGCAATAGGACAAAAAACTAGAATGAATAAGAAATGTTACATACATTGTGTAAATTAATTAGTCTTCACTGTGTTAATTATATCTATCTATAGATAGATAGATAGATAGATAGATAGATAGATAGATGTAATTTAAGGTGTCAAATGACGTTGCTAAAAATAACATTTTGTGTAATGCAATGTTCATGCGGTTTAAGGTAAAAAAAAAAACACATTATTTTCCACATACTGTACATTATTGTTGCTCCTCCGCCTTTCTGAAATGCTTTTTTTTTTTTTTTTTACCATATTGTGATGCCGTGTCCCGGAGAGACGACACAAAAACAATAAAACGCATTTATAAATGAGGTATTTGTTGCATCTAGTGGGGACATAATTCCTGATTATAATGACTTATACTGTCTTTTTACACACTGCATTGCATTGCGCCGCATAAACATTATCATGTCTGCATTTGTGATCGGAGAAACGACAAACAACAAGCACTACTCTACACAGCTCAAAACTCACGTTTGAATAGTCAGTGGCAGAAACGTACCTACAGGCTGTGAGTCAGAAGCGCCAGACTGTCCTTGCAAAGTTGGAATTGCCCCACTTTATAGAAACAGCCTTTGTGCAAGCCAGCATTGTAGGCTACTTTTCCAGGTTCAGGAAATATGCGCTGCACACAGTCTAATATTTGGGTTGAACTGTTCTGGAACAGTGTTGTAAATACAACTTAACCATTGATTTCTAGTTGTGTCCTCTTTTGGAAGCCCAAACAAAGTACTTTCGCTTTCACAATGAAACACACAGCGTCTCCAGGACATGGCACCGGCGGCAGCAACAATACTACAGCAAGAATAATAGTCCCGCCCTCTTTCATTGCATATACATTTTGGCAGTGTTTTGCAAATCTTCCCACATTGTGCCGTAGACATGTGGGGGCGTGTTTAAATGAGCCGTTTTAGGGGGCGTGGCAGAGTCTTAACTTTTATAAAGAATATCTCTTTGGTTTTGAGACTTTAATCTTTGCAACTTTAGGGATCTTATCTATGCACAAACGGCTCCATAGAGAAAGAAAAACTTGAAATCGCGTCATATGACCCCTTAAACACGTGTATTAAGTATATATAGATTCTATACATTTATATAAATATATAATTATTATAATTTTTTTAATTTCTTATTAAAGTTACAAAATTGATTTAGTCGAGCGGTGAGAGATTTTCTCTCACTGTTGTTTGATTAATATGAATGGCAGACAGGACGAATATTGGACAGATTCCCCTTTTAAGTCAGAAGTCCGGATCCAATATACTGTTACATATGCGTTTTCTTTTTTCAGCTGTTTACTCTCTCTTAAGACCTAAATCAATGTGTTTATGAGAATACTTGCAAAGACAGGGATTCTGACACATATAAGTGTGTTTATGTGATCGTTCAAAGCTAATAAACGAGCTCCTCGCTTTGTCCTGGCTGGTTGTTCTCCTGCTCCGAGCCACCTGGTTCTGTCTCCACTTCTCACCCTGTGGTGGACGTGTAAAGATCGTTGTCATCCAAATGATGAAAAAGTATTACCATAAACAACGTATTTTGCGACACCACGAAATAAACAATAGAGAATAATATGAAACGATAGACTTTTTATTTCATCCATCCAATATATCGTCATATAGCACAGCCCTATATTACAATTTAAAATAAATTAGTTAAAATAAAATAATAATAAAATGGATATATTGTAAAAAGTTATTCCTTTAATGGAAAAGCTGAATTTTCAGCAGTCATTACACCAGTTTTCAGTGTCACATGATATTTCAGAAATCATTCTAATATGCTGATTTGCTGCTAATTTCTTATTATTATCAATGTTGAAAATAGTTGTGCTGCTTAATATTTTAGCGAAAAGGGTTTTAAATGTCTTCTGTCACTTTTGATCAGTTTGAGTAAATGATGACAGAATTGTCATTTTTGGGTGGAGTATCCCTTGAGTTCCTATCGTGCCATCTTATGGATCAGTAAATATACTACAGAGTTTGTAATGGATTTTGTTTTATTTTTTCAGAGTATTGCACACACCTGTGCAGTTCAGCCTCCAGTCAAAGTGAAGGCTTTCCCAGCCCTTTCTCCTCCCCTCGTTCCGTTTCCCTCCTTTTCTCCTCCTCACACCTCTTTTCTTTGCTCGTTCTTCTGAGTGCTCCTCAGCTGAATCAACAAAGGAAACAGGAATCAGATCCCTATACACACGCTCTTGCACATCCACTCTCTCATACACATCATTTGTCAAATATAAACACTCTGTTCTCCATCACGGTGCCCATTTTAAATGACTTAATGAAGATCAGAGTTTGTGTGACTCCGGTACTTTGAAGTCACTGCCGTTTGAAACTTTCTCTCCTGTTAACGGTGAGTGTATACATTCCTGTGACAGGATGATATTGGGTGTGGGGGAAAAGGAAAAGACATTTTCAAATGTATAGTTAACCCAATTTTTCTGAAATCGTCTGACCCATTTGAGAGGTATGTGCTGGTCCGTCACAAAAATAAACCGCAAACCCCAAAACTGCTGTGTGGTCTGTCAGAATTCTCCCTCATCTGCAGATTGTAGCCAAAGAAAGCAGTCAAGAGAGAAAGTGAGAGCAGGTCGGGAATAAAGACCTATAGAACGCACAGCAGCGTGGCAGCACAACGCAAACACACAGAATGGAAATGGGAACTGGCGCTCCGCCTGTACAAACTTTAAGCACTGTTCACCTTTTCATCCCATCTGAAATGTTCGGGGTTTTACTTTACTTGGTTCAAGGTCATCAGTGTAGAGTGCTCTGACGTTGTTGCGTTGCTTAACGGAAACACTATATTTAAACTTGACTGAAGAGAATGTAGCAAATATTACAGAATGACTTTTCCCATTGCCGCAATAATAAAGTTGCTTTGTGTTTACAAGTGTCTTGTTTCTAGTGTGTGCAAGTGACTGATGTTTTTTGCAATAGATTGCAATACAGAGGATTTAAAAATAAGGATTTTTTGCCATCACAGGAATAAATTACATTTTAAAATATATTAGAATATAAAACTGTTATTTTAAATTCGAATAATTTTTCACAATATTACTGTTTTTACTGTATTTTTGATCAAATAAATTCAGCCCTGGTGAGCATAAAACACTTCTTTCAAAAACACACAGACAAAGTTCAGTAAACATAAAATGTAGTTTTTTTTGTCACATATTGAGAATGAAACATGAATTTTGGACACTTAAAAACCATGTAATTGCTGATGTGCATTTTGGAATAGTTGTTTGTGATGTTTTGCTTGTTATAACATGGAAGGAAACTTGATTCAGGCTCACTGTAGAAAGGGTGTGTGGATTGTTGTTTTATTGTAGCCTTGCTGAACTTTGCTGTTTTCAAGCCATAATTTCACAAATCTAAATCACAGGATGCGTCACAGCTGTGCGTATGATTTACAGACTTAAGAAGATCTGGGGAGATTAATAAACGTGTTCCCTTAAGTTAAAAAAAAAACTTTCTCATGTTTTTTTGTCCTTTAGGGTGTCAAAACAAAATAAAAACTGAGGCCTGCTGTTGAACCACAGATCCAAGACTAATGAAACCTGGAACAGTATGAGCCGTAAAATTTAGTAGAGCATGCGGGACTGTTTCCAGTTTATGAACAAGCACGTGCAGCCTGGGCTGTAAACAAGCAATAAGTGAAATACTGAAGTATTCACACTGTATGACCATAACCGTCATGATCACTCCCTGCTGCCAATCCTATCTAAGCTTCTCTGAAGAGATGACACTAAATGTCTGCTTGTTATATTCAGTCAATCTGTCAGAGACGAGCAGGTGCAAATCTATGTCATGTTTAATTAAAATAAATGTAATTCTAGACAGTATTAGTCCAGAGGCTGAAATTCTCCTAAAGGTCACATGGGAAAACCACACTGGAGGTTTTTATTTTTTTAATTGCTGCAGTTTCATGCTCAGATATTTTTTTTTTTTCCTGAAAGAAATTGGGTTCGTTGCCAAAACTTCTCATGAGAACTGCTGTACAGTAAAGCCTCGCTGACCATGAAAGCCAAGAGGTTTTTATAGACAGGAAGATAGAAAGTGCGCCACAAAAAGGGTACAGAAATCTGTTTTCTATAGAGACAAAGGAGTGTGTTGCCAAAGTTGAGGTTTGCTCTAAAAAAATGGATTTACATGAAAGACAAAACCACTAAAAATAGTGAAGCGCTCTGCCTTGTTCCAGAGGAGGATTGAGCTCCAGGCAAAATCACGGCAGAGTTTTAATAAACATTGAACCTGTGTGTTCATGTAGCTGCAAATTACCATAAGTTTCTCTTTTGTGTATTTTATATGCACACAAAACACATTACAATTCTTGTTTTCTCTCTCTTTCCCTTCACATATGCTACTGGTTAGCATACTAGGCCTGTCAAAGACTCTCTGCCAACTGGCTGTTACATGTTTCACGGGTTTTTGAGCCAGCTGTGTGTATATGTGTGTGAGAACGAGAAAGTGGGGCATGTTTTAGCCAGAGAGATGATTGTAAGACCTCTATTGAAACAGCCTGAACATTTCTGTCAATGAGAATATTTTAGCATAAGAGAAATATGAGTTCTTGTGTGTTTGTGTTTTGAAAACCAATTCGACCAAACATAAATTTGCTAATATTAGTGTAGCAGGCTTATGTGTTTTTGAATCCATATTTGGATTAACATGCATTTGCATCCACTTATGCCAGTGGTTTTTGTGTTTAAGGTCATGGATGAAACCAACACTCAGATCGCCTGGCCGTCCAAACTGAAGATTGGAGCAAAGTCCAAAAAAGGTATACACAAGACACACACAGACAGTAGTTATGGCAGAAGTAACTGTGGTAGTGTACTATGCAAAGCTACAATCTGCTCACAAGCGGCTGCCTCTGATGGAGAATTTGCTTGTATCGAGTATCTTGCTGTCTTAATACAAAATATACTTATAACTTTTTCAAAAATTATTTTTGTTTTAAGAAAGAATTTCATACAAGTTTGAAAGACAGGAGGGGGAGTAAATTATGTCAAAATATAATTTTTTAGTGATCTGTTCCTTTTAGACTTTCCATAGGTAAAGAACATTGATTTCCCTTTTTGAAACTGATCAAAGATTTTTGATGAACGATAAACTACACTGTAAAAAAAAAAAGTTGAGCCAA
Organism: Acrossocheilus fasciatus; assembly: GCA_036784905.1. Classification (NCBI taxonomy): domain Eukaryota; kingdom Metazoa; phylum Chordata; class Actinopteri; order Cypriniformes; family Cyprinidae; genus Acrossocheilus; species Acrossocheilus fasciatus. The sequence continues at coordinate 11,026,619 of CM071954.1, read as the reverse complement.
CTTAAAATTTTAAGGCAACAAGCTTCAGCAGATTTTTCAACTTGTTTATACAACATATGTGAGAATCTCCCACAAAAATAAGTTGAGCAAACTCAAAAATCTGCTGAAGCTGGTATAAAAAAATGTTTTAAGTTCGCTCAACTTTTTTTTTTTTTTTACAGTGTACCAACTACCAAAATATTCAGCAGCACAACTGCTTTTAACGTTGATAATAATTAGTGCTGTCCAACGATTAATCGAGATTAATCACATCCAAAATAAAAGTTTTTGTTTACATAATATACAGTATGTGTGTACTGTGTATATTTATTATATATTATTATTTTTTATAATAATTATATATTAAATATATTTATATTTGATATGAATTGTATGAATAAAAATATATACATGTAAATATTTTCAAAATATATAGACTACTGTATGTGTGTGTATTTATATATACATAATATACACAATAGGCACACATATATTATGTAAACAATATCAAATCAGCATATTAGAATGATTTCTGAAGGATCATGTGACACTGAAAACTGCAGTAACGACTGCTGAAAATTCTACTTTGACATCAAAATAAATGAAAATATATTCAAATAGAAAACATATATTTCAGTTTGTAATAATATTTCTTATAATCACAGTTTTACTGTATTTTTGATCAAATAAATGCAGCCTTGTTGAGCCTAAGAGAATTCTTTCAAAAACATTAAAAATCTTTCAGACCCAAATGTTTAAATGGTGGTATATATAAAAGGAAAATGGTAATTAGCATCTGATTTTGTAGAGGAGATTAGGTGGAGCAAGTCTGTGAGTCTAATTTTCTGTGGCAATAGTTCATACCAAAATGTTGGCTTTCAAAAGCCATAGAACATAATCAGGCCCTTAAGGCTTTTTCCTAAATGATTTATGTGAGAGGATATGGCAACACTAAATACAACTGAATCTAGTGTGGGTGAAGAGTGACATGAAACTGGATGGATTAGGAGTCTCAAAAGAAGTTAGTGTTTTATGCTACCTTTAACGTTTCTTATGAGTTTAAAAGACAGAGACCAGCTTGCTGTAAATCTCATAAGTCTCATTCAAAAGATGACAAGCCCTTAATTTGTGCTTTTCCATATAATTGATGATGAATGTACATGTGAATGTTCTTTTGAGGCTAATATTTCATGAACCTGTTTTTGTGCTTATCTTTATGACTGAATATTTGCACATATTTTTGTGTATGTGGCTCATTGCCACGTGACTGCAAGACTCAAAGAGTGTGTTTTTGGAGGTTCGGATCTCCTTACACTCAGTATTTTTTCTATTTAAAACCCCTAAAGAAATTAATCATAATAATCCTGCTTAAAATCACTTAACCCCCATAAGACGAAGACAGTCCTATCAGTCGACTTATGCTGATTTAGCTCACATGGTGCAGGTCACCTCATGGAGGCCGCCATGATAAGATCCCCAGCCAAATTGCTCATCTAATTTGTCATGGCTGACTTGTTTTCAGCATTTCTAAAATGATATTGGTAACTGCAATTTTTCATTTTTGTCTGATACATGTACATATCATTCTGTCTTCGTTTCTGACCTTAAAGTACCATGTCTCTCAACAGTCATTTACCACAGTTTATTCAGAATCAGTTAATATTTCCCTCTCATATATTCTTTTGATGATGAGCCCAAGAACTCTCTTTTCTTTGTTGTTGTTTTTTTTCATGCTTTCTGTATCTTCTGTAAAGTCCCCTGTTCATCTTGTTGTAAATAATGGTCAGTGTTTGTGACTCACATTCTAAACTATATTTTACTCTCCCAGCTCAAACGGTTTTCTCATTTTCTCTCTATTTTTTCCTTCTTTCTTTTTTCAGCCTCTGTAACAGATGTTATCAATCTGAGAGATGTCTGTTCCACTCTGTCCTGAGTCAGTAAAGCACTTTTAAATGAGGCTGTCTGTCGGACAAAAAAAGTCACTCAACTGGAGTGTAGAAAGGCCAGACAGTTTGGTTGAGAACAGAAATAAATAACTTGATTGAAGCCATGTCCAAGATACTAACATTCAAATGTTTGGGGTCAGCAGGATTTTTTTTAACATAAAAAAAAAATAAATAAATAAATAAATATATATATATATATATCATCAGCAAAAAATAAAAAAAAAATCTATATGTGTGTGTATTTTATATGTATACCAACTCAGTCTCATCTATATGTTGAGCACTTGAAATGAAAGACAGACATTGGCATTGATATCATATCCTCATATATGTGTGCATGAACTATTACATTCCTCACAGACATGCATAGACATTCTCCATTCATAAACATGCTGGCCACACATGCAACCCCACACACACACACACACACACATGCTGGAGTTGATGACTACCACATGGCAGGAAGAGGATAGTGGTGTGGGTTGGACAAGGAGACCCCTACTGGTGTTACTCTAATACCTCCCCCAATAACAATGTACTTTGTGTGTGTGTGTCTAAGACAGTGATCCTTCCTGTTTGATTTCCCCCCTGCTCTTCTAGGCCCAATCCTGAAGTTTGTGGGAGTGTTTTAGGAAGAGTGAGATAGTCAGAGAATATGTGTAGAGAAAAACCGAATTCCAAGAAGTTACACTACACAAGCTATTTTTAGAGAGTAGCAGTAAAGCAGCTATCTTTCTCATGATGTATATAAGGGTTGTCAGTGTGGTAAACTGACAGAGAAAAGTGTTAACTCTTGAAACCACTGGTGTTGAAACTGCAGTTGTAGTTTAATTCATTAAACTGAATGTAAGCATCTTTATTAATGTATAATTTTCTTCTCTTGTCCTGCACTCATCTGCTCGCTTCCTCTCCTTCTCACAGATCCACATATTAAAGTCAGCGGAAAAAGGGAAGATGTGCGAGACGCAAAAGAGAAAATAATGTCCGTTCTTGACACAAAGGTAACTGATAAGTTTATGACTGTCATGGAAAAGTCTGGTCTGGTATGGGCTTGCTACAAAAACCTGCTCATCTAAACCAGTATATTTTATTTTTCAGAAAAAAATCTAAACATCTTTAAAAGCTGAATTGCATAAGATTTTGGGAGAGAATGCTTATTTTTCTTATGCTAATTGCTTAATGCTTATTTACCCCACCGATAAATATATTTTTTCTTGTTTTAAGCATAAATATTTATTGCTTTAAGAATAAATCAAAATGTCTTGAAAATATGCTATGAAATGAGATACAGCCAGTCAGAATATATGTCATTTTTAATGTACAGTTATGTAGAGAGAAATGTATGGCCAATAAGAACTAGCCAGGCTGTAGAAATAGAAACTACACATATTTACATGGAAGTTATTCTATCTTAAGTCCTTGAAATACACAAATAGACATAGACTACCAGCCAAAAGTTTTTGATGAAGTCTCTTCTGCTCTCCAAGCCTGCAATTATTTGATTCAATGTACAGCAAAAACAGTAAGTTTTCTATTTGAAAATGTTTTAAAATGTAATTTATTCCTGTGATTTCAAAGCTGTATTTTTAGCATCATTACTCCAGTCACATGATCCTTCAGAAATCATTCTAATATTCTGATTTGCTGCTCAAAAACATTTATTATTGTGTTGAAAACAGCTGAGTAGAATTTTTTTTTCAGGTTTCTTTGATGAATAGAACATTCAGAAGAACAGCATTTATCAGAAATATAAATCTTTTTTAACATTATATATAATTTCTTTATCATCACCGATCAGTTTAAAGCATCCTTGCTAAATAAAAGTATTAATTTCTATAATCCCCCCCACACCCAAATAAACAAACAAACAAATTTTTATTCTGACTCCAAGCTTTTGAATGGTGTAGTGTGTAATGTTACAAAAGCTTTTTATTTCAGATAAATGCTGATCTTTAGATCTTTCTATTCATCAAGAATCCTGAATTTTTTTTTAAATATTGATAATAATAATAATAATAATAAAAATGTTTCTTGAACAGCAAATCAGCATATTAGAATGATTTTTGAAGGATCATGTGACACTGAAGACTGTAATGATGCTGAAAATTTAGTTTTGATCACAGGAATAAATTACATTTTAAAATTCAAATAGAAAGCAGAAAAAATATTTTACAATATTACTATTATTATCAAATAAGTGCAGGCTTGGTGAGCAATAGAGAATTCTTTAAAAAAACATTAATAATCTTACTGTTCAATAACTTTTGACTGGTAGTGTATATAGGCCTATTGCTCTTTTGATCAATTAAATGCATTCAAGTATTCATTTCTTTTTATAAAATTCTTTCTGACCCCAAACTTTTAAGTGGTAGTGTATCTGAATGCAATCTTCTTAGAGTTTGGAGCAGGATTAAAAGATTTTAATTCAGCTCTAATAGATTTCCATGAATGCTCTGTTGTTTTTCTAAATTGTGACCTTTGACACCTATAGAGTAATCGTGTGACCCTGAAGATGGATGTATCACACACAGAGCACTCGCATGTTATTGGGAAAGGAGGGAATAACATCAAACGAGTGATGGAAGAGACGGGCTGTCACATACACTTTCCTGACTCCAATAGGCACAGCCAGGGAGAGAAGAGCAACCAGGTACAGACACAGACACAGACACACACACACACACACACACACACACACACACACACACACACACACACACACACACACACACGATAATCCAACAGACCCGACCAAGATCAGCAGATCAGCCATATGCATTTTCACCTTAACATTTTATCATTGCTCTTTTCCTCACAAAAAAAGAAAACTAGTCATAACACAAGTCATAACATTTTATAGCACTTTTTGGTGTTTTTATGTGCAAAATTCATGGCTTTTATGTTCTATGCACAAGAGAAATTTAGGTTTTAAAAGACATGAGGGGGAATACATGATAGAATTTGTAATTTTCTGTGAATTATCCTTGCTATGGGAATACTGTATGTTTAATTTTTGTGGAAATTTTGCACAGCAAATTTCTTCCGTCCAGCCAACATTTACTATCCAGCAGTGGCTGAACTCTAGCTGAATCATTTTATTGGCTAAGGGACATGAAGCAGTTTGTATTGGCTGGAGGATGAGAATGGTTTGGAGTATGATGGATCTGATTGGCTGTTGGACGGCTCTCAGGTTTAAATAGACTGCTGAGTGGTCTGACGAGGCGTGCAGACAGTTTGGAATGTTAGTAGCGTATACAAGCGCACGCATGGACAAACACGACTTCAGAGCCAAACCAGATGGACTCTCTGAACTGGGCCGAATCACCTGGTTCCAAACCGGGGATTAATTCTCGCAGGGCGTGATTAAACGTGTGGTTGTCAGGATGAAATGATGGAAAGAAAAAAATAAAACGAGCTGGACTTTAATTAAGGTTTTTTGACTGGCGCACTGCCACACATATACTCCCATTTAATGTTTTGATGGGTAATAAATCAGGTTTCTGGAAGTGACACTGCGTCTTATTTAAGCTTAACAAAAATTCTTACAGGATGAAAGAAAGGAATAAACATCTGCACATGTTATGAAGAAAGATCATGAGGTACAATCATTTCTTTGTCTCTCTGTTTTTCTCTCAGGTGTCAATAGCAGGGCAACTGACTGGCGTAGAAGCAGCGAGAGTTAAAATACGGGTGAGAATTTATGCTTTACAAGCATTCTTTCTTCTGGACCCACATGTGTGATGATCCCTTTACAATCCATTTTTTCTGAGTGTATTTAAGTGGTAGGCTACTTTAGAAAGGAGCATTTAAAAGATGGAAAAGATGAATTAATAAATGATGAATAATTCATTGCTATTGTGTGAATAACATGTGATCATGTAATCAATAAAAAAGTAACTAGTCTGATTACGAGTATTTTAAAATGGAATTTAATCAAATTACAAGTACTTAATCATTGGAATCTGATTGTATAATCCAGATTACATGTAATCAGTTACTACCCAGCTCTGTCTACACTGTATATTTTCATGTATAAAAGGCCATTTATAATGTAGCAAGATTATATTATAAAAACAATGTCTCCAACATTAAATAATTGTTTTATTTGTGATTGTACTACAGCCCGCACAATTTAAAATATTATCTGTAAAGTATTGACTTGTAAATATATAAAGTTAAGTTGACGGCATATCTTTTTCTACCCACTATTAAGATATGCAAAACCTGAAGAGAAACTCTGTTAAATTAGAACAAATTTTACTGAGAATTTTGCCTTAAACCTTCTTTTGAACAATATACAAAAAAGATACACTTAGAAAATGCTGAAAAAAATTCACAAAACTATATATTAGGCTATTTAATTATTAACCTTAACCTAGAAAGCCTAAAATACACTGTTTTTCCTGTCTGATTTTCCGCTAGCGCCCCCTTGTGGTCCAGTTTTAAGGAGCCAACCATAGATTAGGAGCTTTATGTGCTGCACCCTAGTGGTTGAAATGTCATCATGATTTGTTCTATGTTGTCTTTGACCCATGTGTTGTTTTTCCTCAAAAGCATCATTGTTCCCCATCCTCTCTGTAGGAGCTGTTACCGTTGATGCTGATGTTTGAATGCAGTGGTTTGGTGCAGCATGTGGACTGTAGCTCTCCTGTGGTTCAGCATATCTCCCACACTTACAACGTCTCCATCTCCTT
>CM071954.1:10097500-10330000 GCA_036784905.1 Acrossocheilus fasciatus | reverse complement strand
AGAGCTGGCAGCTCAGAAGGCCATGGTAGATCCTCCATGCCCTTAGCCGGCTCAGCCACAGGCATATGGCCCACCCAAAAAAATTCCTTGGGGAGAATAAGGAATTCGGGGGGGGGGGTGCTCTGGAGGAGCCGACACTGGAGGGCACTCTCGAGGAGCAGAGCCGATTAACTCAGGACTCAGGAGACAGTGGGCTGGACAGGACCAGCGGAGGCGAAGGAGACTAAGGAGACAATGGAGGGCAGGATGGGACCAGCAGAGACTCAGGAGACGAAAGAGGGCTTTCTGGAGCAGCCTCCGGGGTGAAGACAGGAGCCGACAACTCCGGGGCTAGCGCCGTATCCATGAGCTCTGAGATACACGCCGGAGCAGATTCTGGAGGCAGGCTTGACAGAGCAGCAGCCGGCGGGCTTGCCACAGGAAATGCCGGCGGGCTGGAGAGAGCCGCAGCTGGCAGACTTGACAGATGAACAGCCGGGAAACTTGACTGAGGTTCAGCCGGTTTTGGATCGGGGCTGGACACTCTCCAGACACTCTCTTCCAGCTGAGTCCGGTGGTGTCTGGGAGGTCCTCGGGGCGATGGTAGTTGGCCCCAATCCAGAACAGAGAGTTGAGTGTTGCGTCGTCTAGCCCAATCCACACGGTGAGCCCGCTGAACTCTCTCGCAAACTCCAACAGCGGGAGCTCTCAGCAGGCCAGGACAGCAAAGCGCACCGCAATCTCCATTATCCATCTTTTTCTTTTGGGTCCTGGATTCTGTCACGGAATGTGGTTGTAGAGATAGCCGCACAAAGGAGGATTTGACGAAAGGAGTTTTTAATAAGCATCAACACACGTATTCCACTAAAATAACATTAATCCAGGACCAAGAACAGAAAGAAACTGAAGGTTTATAAGGACAGGGAAACAAAGGATCAAACGAGATGATTAATTCAACACAGGTGATCATACATATAACGCCAGACAGGTACTAAACAGAAATCAACACATAACAATTATATTATATTATATTATATTATATTATATTATATTATATTATATTATATTATATTATATTATATTATATTATATTATTATTTATTATATATTATATTATATCTAGGGATTCAGTCGATTCAAATTTTTAATCTAATTAATTACATGATAACATAAACTAGGCTATGGAACATAAAAGAAAATCATTTGAGAAACATCTCAGTATTTTTTGCTCATACAGTGAAAGTCATTTGTAACCAAAAGAGCTTTTACCAACAGTCTTCAAAATACCTTATTTTATGTTCCACAAAAGAAAGGTTTGAAACGATATGTGGGTGAGTAAATGATGACAGAATTTTATTTTTTTGGGTGAACTATCCCTTTAATATTTTTATTATTTATTTATTTATTTATGAAATGATACTCTAAATAAGAAACTAAATGTGCCAGTAGGTGGCAGTAAATGTCTTTATGAGTCATTCATTCATTCATTCATTTGATTCGATCAAATGTCTGATTCATTCAGGAATGAAGTAATGGCTCTCTTTAGGAATGGGTCTTTGAATCATTGGTTCACACGATTCATTCAATACGTGGATTCATTCAGAAACTAAATACCACTGTGTTGCTTGGAGACACACAACAATTCTGCTATGGCTTTAAAGGTAATATGTTCTCTGAGAAATTGGGCAAAAACACATAATATTGTGTTTAAAACAGCACAATATCAACTTCTTATTTACTGAACTGTTGTATAGAATCACATTTAAACTCATGATATTCAGGACAAAATCAGCACTCGTATAATACTGCTTGTGTGATATCATACGATATAAATATCAAAACTCATACAGGGGCATTTTTTGCACCAATATCAGGGCTTAACTGCATTTATGGAGTTCATCATATTGTCATACTGCATCATATTTGTCAACGGTCAACTATAAAATGTAAGATGATGTACAAGTCTGGGGGCGGGGCCAGTGCGTTAACTTCATTAAAATATTTGGTCCCACTTTATATTAGGTGGCCTTAACTACTGTGTACTTACATTTAAATTAATCATTTGGTACAATGCACTTATTGTGTACATACATGTTTTTACATTGTACTTATATTTTTAAAAATACCTATATGTAGTTACATCTGTAATTAATTTCTGTAATTACATTTATAATTACACTCTTGACCCATCCCTTACACCTTAACCCACCCTTAAACCTACCCAGACCACCAAACCTCTCCCTAACCTTACCCGTATCCCACCGCAATAGCAGCAAAAGTGTTTTGCAATACAATATGACCACAATAAGTACATTGTACTTATTTTTTGATGCAAGTACATAGTAATTAAGGCCACCTAATATAAAGTGTGACCAAATATTTTAATCTAGTTATTTTTAATAACTAATTAATTAAGTTAGCACGTTAAACTGACAGCCCTAATTATATCAGAATAGATTAGATTATGATAATTTTACAAGGTTACATTCATGAGCCAGTAGGTGGCAGCAAATGACAGTTTAGATGAGTGAATCACGTTATTAGTGAGTCACTGAATCCTTTACTCACAGGATTCATTCAGGAACACCATTGCATGTGTTATTTGATTCAGTTTGATTTCTGAGGGGAAAAAATGTAACCAAAAAAAGTTTATTTTTTAGTATCAGGATGGATAAATAATGTATTCTTCAGCTGTATTCTTCAGATTTTTTTAGCATTGTGTACTTTTTAGCCATTCATTGGTTAACAGGCGGCAGACGAGCTGTATTCTGTTTTCTTTCAGTAACATTTTTTCATGCATAATTTCCCTCCAGTCTAATCCACTGTAACAACAATCCTTTGTTAAATTCTATTTTTCTTTCTTCATTTTAATGAATCAGCAAAGCTGGATGCAGTTTTAAAAACCACATCACATTATGTTAATGGATACCTAATATTACACACACGCACACATGCACACACATCCTCAGTTAGTCTTTAAACTGCTGGCATTTGAAGAAATTTTTACTGGCTCTTTGAGAATTTATGGGCACAGTCCCCATCTATTATGCAGCTCAGTACCCACAATTCAGCACTGGTCGAGTCTCACTGGGTCTCGTTGCAATTCCTCCCATTGCAGAGGCCAGTATGTTTGGCCAGAGTAAACCACCAAATAGAAACAAACAGCTTCTCTGACAGAGCTATTTACCCAGAATCAATACATTCCTCAACATCACGCTTCACCACACTGACCTGGATCAGGCCCTTTGAGGAACTAGGAAAGAATTTCGTGAATTGGTTTAATTGCAGAGTTTAAAGGTTCATGCAAAGTTATGAGGCATTTATTACAGTCAGTAGAGAAGATGTTGCCCGTCTGTCTCTCTTTTCTTTCATTATTCAATTATCAGCCATCAAACAACATTAAAAACACTCATTTCAGGATTATTAAGGAAACTAAACCTAATCTAGTGCAACTCCTTGGTGGATTCTCACTGAATCGCTCCCTTTGTGTCAACTTTCTTGTTTCCCTCAGCTGGTTTTCATAAGATCTCATGTTTGAGCCTGAAAAACACTCCTGCATGATTGACTAGAGCACAGGCAGCTCTTGCACAAACACACTTGGTGACAGGCCTTTGATTTCTACCCATAACAGTCTCAAAGTTTCACAAGTCAGCTCAGAGTTTGTGCGTGTGTGAGATTGGATTCATCGGCGTGTGACGCCGACCCCCTCCGGACGATTTGTTTGTTATGTTTCTTCAATGACTCACACTCAGTTGTTCTGCAGCGCCATCTGTTTGGGTCTTCTGAACTGTCACAGGACATTGTTTTGTGGAAACATTCTGAATCATGGCAGCGATCACAAAGAAAGCAACCAGAAAACATATGTGCACAATCATGTTCTAATATAAAATCCTTCCTTCTCTTCTCTTTGTTAGCCAAACATTGTGCCGTTTTATACTTAGCAGTGTTTAGAGAGAGAAGGTGGTGTGTGTCCATACAGCTGAAGAATTGCAAACATGGTAGCGTTTGTTGTGTATTTTCTTTTGTCTGGTTGTGTACGTTTGGAAGATAGTAATTATGGAAGCTTGGCACGAACTGAACATTGTAAACCTGCTAAGAACTATGAAACTGCTTGGAGAAAAATATTTGGCCTATGAAATATGTAACAGAAATGTAGTTCAGTTCCAACCTGATCCATAAGCTACTTAACCCAAGGTTGCTCCAGGGGGATTCCTCCTGTAATAGGTGTTATTTGGATAAAAGCGTCATCTAAATGATGAGCTATATAACAGTAAGAGTGAGTGAATTTCAGGTGATTATAGTCATTGGGGTATAAAACATATATATATATAAAACATATAATTGCGTTTATTGTTTCAGAAATGTGAGAATTTTTACTCAGACACTATATCAAAACAAAAGATTTCTGAATGGGCTTAGTTATTATTATTATTATTATTATTATTATTATATATGCTGCCTGTCCAAATTAATTCAGAGTTCTTTAGTGACTCACATTCAGTTGTTCTGCAGTGCATGATATGATATGATATGATATGATATGATATGATATGATATGATTGATATGATATGATATGATATGATATGATATGATATGATATGATATGATATGATATGATATGATATGATATGATTGATATGATATGATATGATATGATATATGACATGACATGATATGATTTGATATTTTTAAATTACTATCCAATTTCTTTTTAATGCTAAACACATCTTTTGAATTCAAATGTCTGTTTTATAATAATAAAAAGAATAGTCAATAATAATAATAATAATAATAATAATAATAATTAATATTGACTTTATAATAGTAATAATTATATTAATTACATTATTATTATTATTATTATTATTATCAAATCATATAAAATATTATTTATTATTTTTATTAAAATTTATATTTATTATTGACGAACAAATGCTAAAAACATCTAACTTTAGCTCAATGTCCGCTACATACAAAGTCAACAAATTCAGTGCAAACAACACATTAAAATATGCCATTCATTGGTATCTATAATGCAGAGACCATAACTGACCATATAGTATGAAAACTTTGTTGTGCTGATTGCTTTTTTTTCTACAAATTTTTGAAGCTTTCAAAACGATCTCTCCCTCAGATTAAAGCAAGACCACCACTCTAAACTACTGTATCAGTGTTTTGGGGAAGCACAGAGCACATCCCTGGACATCAAGAGACAAATTCTTTGTTTGGAGACTTTGTTGTGAGGGTGTGGGGATTACGCTGCTGTTGTTTGTGTATGTGGTGATTGGGGTGTAGATCTGGTGGGATGCTGTTGTCAGGTTGATGACAGGTTAAATTACCCAGTCATAGACCGTGCATACTTTTTTCACTCTCTTTCTCGTTTTCTCTCTCGCTTTGTCATGTGTTTCTTCTCTTTTAAGGGTGTAGTTGCTCTCTTTGATATCTTTCTTCCGTAACAGGAGTAAAGCTTTGCTGTCTGTCTCCATTTTCTATGTCTGTGCATTGGCCAGATATGGATGTTTTTGTTATTCTTTCTTGTGCGGTTTCTGGAATGCGCCAGTGATCAATTTCTCAATTCCCCAAATGACTGAACACACAAAAGTTATCCCATAATAGCTCTATTTAGCACAGAAAAAGTGTTGAGTCTAGCCAGCTCAATAACAGGCCTGCTAGAGATTCAGATGCTTTTATTATGTAAAAACAACTCTGGAAAATAAATGTTTGGTGCTGAGTAAACATGTTTTGATTGTTAGATTATATGATCACCCATGCCCAAGGTTAAAGACATTTTTTTTTTAAATAACTGTTTTCAGTTTTTCTATATTTTAGAATGTAATTTATTTCTGTGATGGATGAATTTTTAGTTGCCATAACTCTAGTCTTGAGTGTCACATGATCCTTCAGAAATCTTTCTAATATGCTGATTTGGGGCTCAAGAAACGTATAAATTGTATTAGCAATGTTGAAAACAGTTGTGCTGCTTAATATTTTTATGGAAATCATCACACATTTTTTCTGGATTCTTTGATGAATAGAAAACTCAAAAGAACAACATTTATTTGAGACAGACATTTTTGTAACATTTAAAAATGTATTCACTGTCACTGTTCATAACTTTAATTAATCCTTTCTGAATAAAAGTATTTTTTTTTTAAATATTTTTATTTAAATTAAAATAAATATATAAAACAAATATTGTATTAAAGGGATAGTTCACCCAAAAATGAAAATTTGATGTTTATCTGCTTACCCCCAGGGCATCCAAGATGTAGGTGACTTTGTTTCTTCAGTAGAACACAAAGAAAGATTTTTAACTGAAACCGGTTTTTAACTTTTGCAGTCTGTCAGTCATATAATATCAGTCAATGGTACCCACGGCTTTAAGAGAAAAAAAAAAACATACACAGACAAAATCTAATTAAACCCTGCAGCTGGTGACGATACATTGAGGTTTTTAGACACAAAACGATCGGTCTGTGCAAGAAACTGAACAGTATTTATATCGTTTTTTTACCTCTGATCCACCACCCAGTCCAACTGTTCTGAGCTCGTTCACGCAAATGCCTGCGCGTGACACGTCTTCTTCTTCTTGCTTTACGATTGATCGCAGACTTATAAGTGCATTACCGCCATCTATCTCTCAAATGGGCCATTGACACTCCTAATTTAGACTGTAGATAGAATTTCAATGGTCCATTTGAGAGATAGGTGCACTTATAAGTCTGCGATCAATCGTAAAGCAAGAAGAAGAAGACGTGTCACGCGCCGACTGTTGTGTGAACGAGCTCAGGACAGTTGGACTGAGCAGCGGATCAGAGGTATAAAAAAAAAAAAACGATATAAATACTCTTCAGTTTCTTGCACAGACTGATCGTTTCGTTTCTAAAGACCTCAATGTATCGTCACAAGCCGCAGGGTTTAATTAGGTTTTGTCTGTGTAAGTTTTTTTTTTTTTCTCTTAAAGCCGTGGGTACCATTGACTGCCATTATATGACTGACAGACTGCAACGGTTTGAGTTAAAAATCTTTGTTGGTGTTCTCCTGAAGAAACAAAGTCACCTCTTGGATGCCCTGGGGGTAAGCAAATAAACATCAAATTTTCAATTTCGGGTGAACTATCCCTTTAAGTAATTTAAGATATCATTTAATAAATAAATTAAGTATGAATGACTCTTATTTTGGTATTATTGGAAAAATGTGATTTGGCATTTTAATTTATTGGAAAATCATTTCAAATTCCCAGACAATTGACAAGTGGTACTCATAGTTTCTCCCAGCAGCAGGGACTTCGGTTAAAATCTTTGCCTGAGAAATCATTTGAACAGATCTTGAGTCATGATTGGTCGATTATTGATGGATTTTTCTTCTCTCTTTCTCCGTCTGACAGCCATCTTGAACATGGACTGCACCGTGGTGGATCTGGAAACGCTCCAGGCGCTGTATGAAAACGTAAGTCTACAACATGACAAGACGTGACAGTCCAGATAAGCAAATGTGATGAATCCTGACATTTCTTATGAAGTATGAATTCCATAAGTGATCGTTTATCATATCATTAAACTCTTAAACCTCTCAGAACTGGACAGGATATATCCTAAGATCTTGGAGCTTTGCCTTGACGTGGTTCGCTCCAAAAGAGAGCCGCGGAAATGTGTGTTAAATACCAAAACAAACATGCAGGCCACAAACACCGCTGGAATGAGTAAGGTTTACCATGGAGCCGGGGTGCGTGTCACTGTCTGAGGGAAAGAGAGAGAGAAACAGGACGACTGTATAAGACAGACATGCAGACATGGAACTGACGACAGACAGGAAGACAAATGAAGAGGACGAGGTTTTCCTCCTCAAAGAATGAAAAGAGAACAGTTCAAAAACTCAGTTAAAAAAGACTGAGCTTTGAGATTTGTAGCTTACGTAACTTATTGGCAGTTACAGACTACGTCAGTTTGACGTGGCAACATAAATCAACCTCTTTCTTGGAAGATCTTTGACTCACTTTTAGATGATTGGCTGCTATTTTCTTTCATTCGTTAAGTGTGTGTGGGTGCTGATGAGTTTGCACACTATGATCGCCATGTGCATTGCAGCAACAGTCATAAATCTTGCTGTCAGCACTAGAGCTCCTTTACATGTTTTCTGTATGCGAGTGTGTGCCGCACGTCATTATGATGAGATAAAGACAGGGCATCACAGCCCCACATCATCTTAAGACCTACAAGATGCCAGAACATTCCTCACACGTCTGATGATTATTTCAAAACACTTCATATGTTGGCACTTTTCTTGTGATTTTGTATCATTTCGACAATATGTAACATTTTATAATAGCTTTCATATTTTTATATAGTTGTTCACAAAACTGATTAAATATAATAATTTATATTTACAGTCAAAATACTAAATATGAATATTATACGAATGTGCAATTGTTGTATTTAAAGCCACAGTTTTTTTTTTTTGTTTTTTTTTAATTAAAACTAACTATATGAACAAATACACTTTGATAAACATATGATTTGAGGTGTCGGGACCAGTGGCGCCTCCAGAAATTTTTCATAGGGGTGGCCAGATGGGGCCACTTAAAATCTTGGGGTGGCACACCAAAACTATAAACCATAATTTCAGAATTTTATTCTACTGTTGTAGTAAACTGTCTGAGCGCGCAACATCGGCATGGACGGAGGGGCGGGGGAGAGGGCTGGCTACTATGTGCGATCGAAGGTCTAGAGCGGCTTGCCTGCCTGGCTGTGCATTAGGGACGAAATGCATAACTGATGCTACTAAAATTTATACTGGCCAGTGGGGTGGCCAGGGCCACCCCTGGCCACCCCCTGGCGGCGCCAGTGGTCGGGACAGATTTTGCGGGAAACTGCATACAAACATCGCTCACCTGTGTGTCACATCTGTAAAGAGAGAAAAGTAGCTCTGGTTGTGTGTAGCGTGAAGGAAGCTAAAGGTTTGTCACAACAAATGGCAAAAATTGACCATGAATCATTCAGAACGGTAGATCTCCAGTAATCATCGGTTGTAAAAACAAACAAACAAACAAACAAACAAAAAATATTTTTTCTCCAACCGCTGTCCGAACCACATGAATTCGTGCAGAGCCAAATCACAACCAAAACAATATTCTTCCGCAAGATGCATGCAGTTTTATTTTTCAACCACTAGAGGGCCAAAAGTCACATAGTGGAGCGTTAATAACTAATAAAGAGACATGAAGGTGTGGTGTGGGGTGTGTGTGCGTGGAATTATGTGCATGTGTAGTAACTTTCTGCTGAAAACTTTCTTTCCATCCCTCTGTTTTTCCTCCAACCCACCCACCCATTCCCGCTGTAGCTTGAGGCGATGTTGTTGAGTTTAAATGTTGAGGTTGTTTCTCTTTAGTGTGCGAGACTCCACGCTGTCTCTGACTCCTTCAACCAAAACCACAGAACACCCCCTCACACACACACTCACACACACATAGTATATCCCCTCTTTCCTCTCTCCCGCTTGTTCTCCATATTCTCTTTTTCACTGTCTGACTCAAGCACAGTCTGAAGTGTGCATCATACTTTGTTTTTTGGATCATACAAAGACCATAAAGATCATAAAGCAACACACCCACACAAGCACACAAACACAAAGAGCATTACAGTTTATATAACTATTAGATAGCTATAAAGTGCTTTATAAGGAGAATATAAGTGTATTTTCCCAAAATGAAATCACATTTTCCTCTCTCTCAGTGTCCTTTCATTCTGTTTGTCTGTTAAACAGAGAGCTCAGAAAGAAGAGATGGATCAGATTGAGAAACATATCAAGTCTTCAAAAGATAAAGAAAATGCAAAACCACTGGACAAGCCTGAACAGTATGTATCTATCTATCTATCTATCTATCTATCTATCTATCTATCTATCTATCTATCTATCTATCTATCTATCTATCTATCTATCTATCTATCTATCTATCTATCTATCTATCTATCTATCTATCTATCTATTTATATGTCTGTCTGTCTCTGTCTCTATCTATCATTCTATTCTCCTTACATCATTCATTTTACTCCCTCTCTCTGTTAGGTTTCTGCTGCAGTTGTCAGAGGTTCCTCAGTTCTCGGAGCGGGTTTTCTGTATTCTCTTCCAGTCCACCTTCACAGAATGTGTTACATCAGTTCAGCGCAAGCTTGAAACACTGCTGAGAGTCTGTACGGTGAGAGAGAACATGAAGCACACTAGTCAGATTCCACTGACAGCTTCACCTTTGTCGTATTTCAAGTTAAAAGTTCAGCTAGAAAGCAGTGAAGAAAACATCTGTTTCACTCCCTCGCCTCCTCTTCTCCCTCTTCTGTTTAAAGGCTCTACAATCAAGTCAAGCCGTCCTGCAGGTTCTAGGTTTGGTTCTAGCATTTGGGAACATTATGAACGGGGGCAACCGGAGCAGAGGACAGGCAGATGGATTTAACCTAGACATCCTACCCAAGTTAAAAGATGTCAAGAGCAGTGTGAGTAAAAATGAGATCCATTAAAGGGATTGTTCACGCTAAAATGAAAATTCTGTCATCATTTATTTATCCTTTTAGCGGCGACCAATATCCGCTGAGAGGCTGAGTAGTGGAATGAATCCGTGACGCGTTTTAATGCAAAAGAAAAAAGGGAAGTTTTATTTCCAATGATGACAGTAAAGCATAAAACGTAAAATAAACAAAACAAAACTTAAACAAACGAAGCAAAACGGTCAACAGAAAGTGAGCGCTCCAGCTACTCACCCCCTTCCTTCCTAACACACCAGAAAACTAACAGGTACATATGCACCTAAGCCCAAGTGACGTAACAAACAGAAAATGACAATTTCAAAATAAAAGACAAACCTTTGCCGCACCTACAATCCAGCCCCTGATTATTACACTGACAGTAATAATCATTACAAACCAAAATTCACACAATACAAGTATACATGCAAATCAATGAATTCCATTTTTACAAATAAATATACAAATAAGTGCGTGTGTGTATGTGTGTGTGCGCGTGTCCAAACATTCAGTTCTTCAATGTATGAACAGTGTCCGTAATCAGTTAAAAAGTCAACAAGTCAATGTCAATCCATCAGTCTAGTCAGTCATCCAAGTCTTCAGTAAGTCATTTGAGAGCTCTCGAAAATCTGTCAGTTAGTCAGTCAGTTTAAAGGTCCTCTGCTTCAAGGAGGAGGCAAATCTTAGTAATGGGCCTGATCAAGCAAGTGCTCTTGGTCTTGATTTTTACTTGACGTGTCAATCCTCTCTTATCTTGCATGATCTGAATAACTTTGCCCATAATCCATGAACTCCTTGGAGCAGCATTATCCACTATGAGCACAATGTCTCCCATTTGAAAGTTGCGTTTCTTAACCAGCCACTTCTGGCGTTCTTGAAGTTGAGGGAGATACTCCCCAATCCATCTCTTCCAAAATAAATCCGCCATATATTGAACTTGTCGCCACCTTCGTCGTGAGTACAAGTCATCCTTCCTAAACAATCCAGGTGGTAAAGATGGCTGCGTTTTCAATAGGAGGAGATGGTTAGGAGTAAGGGCTTCCAAATCATTAATATCCATAGATGCTCTGGATATAGGACGATTATTAAGGATCGATTCAACTTCACAAAGGAGTGTATAAAGACCCTCTTCATCAAGACTTTGTTCTCGAAGAATAGAACTCAGAGTCTTTCTTACTGACCTTATAAGTCGTTCCCAAATTCCTCCAAAGTGGGAACCAGTAGGAGGATTAAAGGTCCACTTAATTCCCTTCTGAAGCAGGAACGAGTTGATCTGATTCTGATTCCAGGTTTTCAATGAATCTTGTAGTTCACGCTGGCCTCCAACAAAATTAGTGCCATTGTCTGAACGCATCTCGACTACTTGTCCTCGACGTGCAATAAAGCGCCTTAATGCATGGATAAATGAATCCGTATCAAGTGACGTTGCTATTTCTAGGTGGACAGCCCTTATGTTCAAGCACGTGAAGATTACTCCATAACGTTTTATAACGCTTCTTCCCCGTTTTACTTCAAATGGGCCAAAACAATCCACTCCAACATACGTGAATGGTGGTTTGTCAGGTGTAACTCGGTCTTGCGGTAAATCAGCCATCTGCTGATTACCTGCAGTTCCATGCAGACGTCTACATACTACACACTTGGACAAGATTCTTCTTATGGCTGAGCTAGCACCAGGAATCCAATATCTCTGACGTAGTTTGGCCAACATAAAATTACGCCCACAATGTCCAATGTCATGATGAATTTGACGCAGAATTAGATCTGAAATGTGTAAATCCTTGGCCAGTATTACTGGATGTTTAACTTCTTCAGGCATCATTGCCTTATCAAGACGTCCACCAACTCTGATGATATCTGATTGAAGTACTGGGTTAAGTCTACAAAGTTGACTACTCCGTTTTACCACTCCATCCTTTTGTAGACTAACCAGTTCTTCAACATATCTCTTCTTCTGGCAAAGACGAATAATTTCTAATTCAGCCTTTTCCAGCTCCTCAAAAGACAACAAATTTGAAGGTACATGGGATCTGAATTTTTGCATCTCTTGGTTAACGACTGTCTCTTGTTGCAACTTGTCCGTGTCAGAATATGCAGCTATCAGTTTTTTCCTTTCCTTGCTGAGATCAATTAGAATGTTTCTCAGTCGAAGGATCCAAGCCATGCCTTTTTTTAGATGCATCCAAGAAGAGTAATGATTAAAGAATGACATAAAATCATATTCTTGATGAACTCGTACAGTATTCACCAGAACACTCTCTTTCACTTCCGGGTCACCAGAAGTCATTACACTTATATCGGTAGGATCTATTGGCCACTCCCCTTTTGGCCAAACAAGAAATGAAGGACCAGAGATCCATATCTGATTTTTCAAGAATGAATCCACCCTAATACCTCTAGATGTTAGATCAGCTGGATTACCAGACGAATTCACATACCTCCATTGTGTGATTTCAGAAGCCTTTCGAATTTCAGCAACTCTGTTTGCGACAAAGCATTTGAATCGCAAAGTCTCATTTCGAATGTACTTAAGCACAGAGGTGCTGTCTGTCCAAAAAACAGAATCCTCGAATTGCATCTTCAACTCCTTCTTCCACAACTTGTCCATACGACTAGCAAGTGTGGCAGCTGTGAGCTCCAGACGAGGGATAGTGATAGATCTTATAGGCGTCACTCTTGCTTTGCTCATTAGAAGAAAGGAATGGGCCAATTTTTGATCATTCTTCAAAAGTAAGTAGGATACAATGCCATAACCTCTCTCACTGGCATCCGAAAAATGATGCATTTGAGCAGATGTAACTTCTCCAAAACGTTCAGGCTTCAAACACCTTCGGACCTCAAACTTCTCCAATTCATGGAGTTCCTCCAGCCAACTTGTCCATTGCTGAGCATACACTACAGGAATAATGCTGTCCCATCCAATTCTTTCTCTACACAGATCTTGAAGGATCATTTTAGCTCGTAGAATTACGGGAGACAGAAACCCAAGCGGATCGTAGATAGAACTAATGACAGAAAGAATTCCTCTTCTAGTAAGGGGTCTATCCTTGATGGTCACCTTGAACTTGAAGACATCAGACTCCGCACACCACAACACTCCCAATGCTCTTTCCAAAGGTAAAGTGTCATGCTCTAAGTCCAAATTCTTTACTTTCTTATCTCTGTCTTCCTCAGGTATGGCATTCAACACAGTGCGGCTGTTACTTATCCATTTCGTTAAACGAAATCCACCTCTGCTACACATTTCAGTGAGCCCTTGATACAATAGCATAGCATCTGAATCTGTAGGTACAGATACAAGACAATCATCTACATAGAAGTTATTGTAGACAACGTCTACAGTCATGGCATCATACAGATCCTTATGATCTTCTGCACACTTTCTCAGTGCATAACTAGAGCAACTTGGAGATGACGTTGCTCCAAATAAATGAACTAACATTCTGTGCTCTTCCAGACTGCAATCAATGTCTCCTCCTGGCCACCAAAGAAACCTCAAAAGATCACAATCGTCAGGATGAACCTTGACTTGGTGGAACATTGATTCTACGTCAGCCATTACGGCCACATACTCCATTCTGAATCGTACCAGAACACTCATCAGAGCACTAGTTAAATCTGGACCTTGCAGAAGATGTTCATTTAATGATGTTCCCTGGTATGATGCTCCACAATCAAACACAACTCTGATCTTTTGCTTCTTAGGATGATACACCCCATGGTGAGGTATATACCATAAGCGTCCATCAAATCTTTCCAGTTCAACTATGGGAACCTTTTCAGCATGACCCTTTGAGATGACATTTTCCATAAAGATGGTATAATCTGCATGAAAAGAAGGATTTTTTCTAAACTTTCTTTGAAGACTCCGAGCGCGTTGTTCCACAATAGCTCTATTATTTGGCATAGCTACCTTTTCTTTTCTAAATGGAAGACCAATGTGATAATGTCCATTGATAAGTTTAACAGAATGTGACACAAAATCCATGAATTGGTGATCTTCCTTAGACATTCCCATTTGTTCCTCTTGAACACATTCAGGAAAGTCAGCCTTGAACTGTTGCTCCCACAACTCATTCAGCTTCATTACAGTGATCCTATTAACAGTCATGTGAGGATGATTTTCAACAACATACTCCTCCAGTCGCTTAATCGGTCCATTAACTGCCCATCCAAACATGGTCTTTATAGCATATGGACCATTATTTTGACTACGCCTGATCTGCCATGGCTCCAATGCCTCTGGCACATTAGCTCCAATCAACAGTTCGATACCAGCATCAATTGACGGCAAACAAATGTGGCTTAAATGAGGCCAACAAGCAAGATCATCTTGTGTAGCAATGTTAGATTTGTCCACAGGCATGGTCTTCTGTGTATATAACTCTGGTAAAGAACAGAAATGCTCTTGATTCAAACCTGACACCTCCAAATCCTTCAGAACATAACAGCTGATGGATTTGTCCTGATTCATGGTTCTCATTAGAATATTAACTTTCTTTGCAGGAAGATTGAGCTTGGTCATCAAACTCTCAGTGCAGAAAGATGCCAAGCTCCCAGAATCCAGGAAAGCATAAGTTGTCACAACCTTACTACCTTTCTTTGCTTTCACACATACAGGAACAATAGACAATGCACAATTATCTCTACCAGCCCCAGTAAGACCACTAGATTGAATTGAGACCGAAGCACTGCCCACAGTTGGCTTAAATTCTTTATCTTTACCATAGTGACTGCCTTTTCTCTCTTGTGAAAGAATATGAAGAAGACTTGGATGTTTGAGTTGGCATATCTTACATATGCTTCTCTGCTTACAATCCCGGCTGATATGCCCTGTACATAAACAACCAAAACAAATCCCCTTCTTCTTCAGGAAATTCATCTTTTCTCCATGAGATTGTACAGCAAGCTTGTTACAAGAGTCCAAGGCATGTTCTCCTTCACAGAAAAGACAGATCTTGTTTACCAACTTCTTATTGCATTCCTGTCCTCCAGACGTTGCAGTAACTGTAGTTGCAAAACTACTTCTAGATTTTGGATATGGTGATCTGACATTCAAGTTTCTACCTCCACTGGGCAAAACATCTTGAATCTTTCCAAATACTGGATCCATGATTATTTTAACTTGTCGTTCTATGAAGTCAACGATATCAGGAAAATAAGCTTGATCATTGCGTCTTTCCTGTAAATCATATGCCACTATCCTCCATCTTTCTCTAAGCTTATAAGGAAGCTTTGCAAGAATAGCCTGCATATTAGTGGCAAGATTCAACTCATTCATATAATGAATATTTTGCATAGCATTGCAGCAACTCCTAAGAAACAGGCCATAGTCCTGCAAAGCTTTAGCATCCTCAGATTTAATTGTCTTCCATGAGAGAGCCTTCTCCATATATGCTGAAGCCATCCTTACTTCATTACCAAAGTGCTCCTTGAGCAAATCCTTAGCCCTTATGTACCCTTGTGAAGGAATCATATGCTGACAGCTCCTAACAAGCTCCTTAGGTTGCCCTCTGGTATACTGCTCCAGAAAATACAAGCAATCTGCATAGC
Organism: Acrossocheilus fasciatus; assembly: GCA_036784905.1. Classification (NCBI taxonomy): domain Eukaryota; kingdom Metazoa; phylum Chordata; class Actinopteri; order Cypriniformes; family Cyprinidae; genus Acrossocheilus; species Acrossocheilus fasciatus. The sequence continues at coordinate 10,313,953 of CM071954.1, read as the reverse complement.
CACTTGATTTCTTTTCCACCACCTCTTCAAAAGTGCGCATAAAATCGTGGTATCTCAATGGATCTCCATCAAAGAATGAAACTTCCCTTGGTGGCAGGGAAGACAAGTTGTTCTGTTGGACCAGTAGAGCTGCAATCTCATTTTGCTTGTCAATAAGCTTAAGAATATTTCCTTTGTCCAAGTCATCCTGCAAACATGATCCATGTGCATCTTGCAATTGCAATCCACGCTCTTGTCTACCATCATAACTGATACTCGGAGGTAGTGCAGAATGAGTTGGCCTTGATTTTGATCGAACAATCTTTTGCTGCTGCTGAACTGTACCAGCTGGAAAATGCTTTAAATTCTCTGCTGCTACTTGAGTCTGTATAGGAAATGCAGGAAGACGTTGTGACACTGCATATGACCTTGAAGGTAAAAATGATTCCACATTAGGATTAAGAGATTTGGTTCTAATATTCATTATCTGTGGGGCATTGCTTTGAGGAGGATTAGTAATTTCACTTGTTTCTGATCTCACGTCGCTATATACTTTCATCTTGGCCATCGATACAGCAATTTTAGTGTCAAGCTCCATTTGTTCCTTTCTTCTCCTCAGATCTTCCTCTTCTTTCTGTAATGCATGTTTCTGCTGTAACATTCTTTGATGTGCCTGTAAGGCTGCCATTTCAGCCTCAATTTTAAGGCGAGCAGATGCAATAGAAGATCGACTTGAATGAGATCCGTGAGTAGTTGTTGTAATTCTAGATGACGTTTTCGATGATTTCCTACTCACATTAGAAACACTGTCTGTTGGTTGTATTTGATTCTCCACATCATTATAGTTTGCCTCAAGATTCTGATATTCACTTGAAAGATGCATATTTTGAGATGATGAAACTGCCTCAGCAGAAAACGGAATGTTAGAAGCACTACTCAACTGAGGTTCCACACAATCATCCATTGCTCTTGGATCAGGAGCAACAGAGAGTGAAGAGCAAAGATTTACATTGCTTTGAGAAGAATTTGCATCTATTGTTTGAACTGTTTGACTCGGATTCTCAGTCTCATTCAACCATCGTTCAACATCTTCCACAAACCCATCATTGTGCTGGCACACCGAATAAAACCAGTCATTCTGTTTATCTTGTTCAGCAGGAGGAAGAAAAGGAAGTACTTTTTTGTGCAACACAGAAGCATCATCTTTCAAACATTTCAAAGATCCCAACATTGAACACACTTCTGGAGCATTACCATCACATTTCAAGAGATCTTTCATTGATAAAATCATATGCTTCATTTGATTCACCTTTGCTTTGCGATCCTTCTGCAATGTTTCAATTTTCAATGCCACAGCCTTTGCCGTAAGCTTGGGCTCTCTTTTACTGCTCTCAGCAGCCTGCTCGAGCCCATCTGCATCCATTTCGCAGACAACGCAATCCCAGCGCCGTACTCAACGTGCACAAACTATGAACCAATAACTTCTTGAATGGGCACTGCTCCACAGCGCGATAAGCAGCACATAGCGAACTTGCACTATATTCCACAACCATAATCCATCCAAAGAAGCAGTACAAACTTCTCAAGGCAACAAGTGCGTCTTCACGTTCAATACATAGCAAAGCTGCAGCCAAACATAGCCAACCGCCAACATACCTCCTTTGCCGACAGGATACAAAATCCGTTGTTTGGCTTCAGTGTACGTGCCGCTTCATATGCTGTGTACGGAGCAATCCTTTCCAATGATCCATGATAGCAGTTTCTGTTGACTAAGTTTAGCGGCGACCAATATCCGCTGAGAGGCTGAGTAGTGGAATGAATCCGTGACGCGTTTTAATGCAAAAGAAAAAAGGGAAGTTTTATTTCCAATGATGACAGTAAAGCATAAAACGTAAAATAAACAAAACAAAACTTAAACAAACGAAGCAAAACGGTCAACAGAAAGTGAGCGCTCCAGCTACTCACCCCCTTCCTTCCTAACACACCAGAAAACTAACAGGTACATATGCACCTAAGCCCAAGTGACGTAACAAACAGAAAATGACAATTTCAAAATAAAAGACAAACCTTTGCCGCACCTACAATCCTCATGTCATTCCAAACCTGTATGGCTTACTTTCTTCTGTGGGACACAAAAGTGAAAGTCAGTGGGGTCCTAACATTGCACTCTGTTGACTATAATTTTATTTTTCCATTTTGAAAAGTGGAAGTAAGCTATTTTCTGTGAATGTGCGAGGCTTCCGATTCGTCAGCTGCTATAGATAAACAACTAGAAGAATGACAAAATGCCTGTAAACTATAAAAATATTTGTACTCCAAACCATTGTGATTATGAATATGATAATAAATTAAAATAATATGTTAAAAGAATGTATGTGTTTCCCCAAAAATGAAAATGTAATCATTAATTACAAACCCGTAAGACCTTCGTTCATCTTTGGAACACAAATTAAGATATTTTTGATGAAATCTGAGAGCTTGACTGACAAGGAAGAGAATAAATTGTTGAATAAAGTTGTTAGTTTTGTATTCTTTGCACACAAAAAGTATTCTCGTAGCTTCATAAAATTAATGTCACTGATGTCACATGGACTATTTTAACAATGTCCTTACTACCTTTCTGGAATGTTGTAGTTGCTTAGTTGTCTATTGAGGATCAGAATGTTCTTGGGTTTTATCGAAAATATCTTAATTTGTGTTCCGAAGATTAATGAAGGTCTTATGCGCTTGGAACGACATGAGGGTGAGTAATTAATGACAGAATTTTCATTTTTGGGTAAACTATCCCTTTAAGAAATACAAGTTTGCAAGCAGCATAACAGGCTGTTTTGTACAGATAAAAATACCTATAAAATACATGAATTTAATAATATTTTCCAAAATATCTTATTTTGCCTTACACAGAAGAAAGAAGGTCATACATGTTTTGAATGGCATGATGTAAAATCAGATCCACCACATAGACCAGCACTGAAATAGTATAAACCTTAGTCTGAACCTGCATGGAAATTTACATACAGTACTTTGATGGTCTCCTGACCCCACAAACCAGGTCATAAAGAACCTGTTCTAGCAGTATCACTCAGAATGAGCAGTTTATACTTTAGTATGCCAAGGCAGTAGCCTATATCCACATCCCATGCGGTCTGTGTGTCTGCACACGTGCATGTGAGCGAGCGCCTTTGCAAGCCACCATCTTATTCACAAACGCTTTGAGCTAAATGAGTGTATACAATCCCAAAACATGAAAAATGATTATTCTCCTGTGTTTATTTCCATCTCTCGTCTCCGTCTCCTCCTCCTCTCGCTCCATCAGGCTAATTCTCAGAGCCTCCTGTCCTACATAGTTGCTTACTATCTGCGACACTTTGATGAGGTAGGTTTGACCAACTGTTTATTTCACTGGCTTGACTAACAGACCCCCAGGTCCCTTAGAATCACCCTTCATGGTAGACAAAAAGTGACTTTGTTTTTGGTTTCATCACTTTGATTTGCCTTTCTTTCCCTTCACCATATAGACAAATGGCCTCTCTGAATGAGCAGAGGCCTTTGATTGCTTGATGCCCTTTTTGGACGTAGATTAAAAGCGCTGTATTGTAAATACCGTCAGCAGTCGGTCCAGATGTTGTGATTACGAGGTCGTGTCCAAATTGACAAAATATGATCCACAGGTTGTTGAAGTGCTTCTAACGTTCAGGCAAATAACAAGGAGAGAGCATGTGTGTGTGTGTGTGTGTGTGTGTGTGTGTGTGTGTGTGTGTGTGTGTGTGTGTGTGTGTGTGTGTGTGTGTGTGTGTGTGTGTGTGCGCGTGTGCATGCAAGCAGCTCTGATCTCTGACAGACGGAGCGTTATTGAGATTGATTTGTTGTGTTTGATGTTTCATTGTTTTTGGAATCATAATGATCTTTACACACCAAACTGTTTGAACAATTCACATTCAATTATTTTTCAAATCAACCATTGCTACAGTTACGATCTCATAAACACAACATCCTGGGGTTTTTTTTAGGTTTTTTTTGTATGATTGTGTTTTAGATTTTCCATTGTTTGTGTGACAGGATGCAGGTAAAGAAACATCCGTGTACCCACTTCCAGAGCCTCAGGATCTGTTTCAGGCTTCGCAGATGAAGTTTGAGGATTTTCAACGTGACCTACGCAAGCTACGGAAAGATCTGAAGGGTGAGATGTGAAGACACTCAAATGAAAAGCAAATAAATGAATACACACAGGCTTTACACACGCTTCCATGCATATACATGAGATCACATACGTACAAACATGTGGACAAACACACACCCACAAACATGAACTCACTTACAAGTGTGCATACAAAAACACACAGACATGTTTAGTTTGTATACACCAGCGCCAATGACCCGTGTTCTCCTTTAGAAGGCTCATTGATTTTCAAATGGCTGTTTTTATTGAGCCCCCAGCTGGCTGCCACAATGATCAATACTGCAAATGTGGTTTGTTAAAGGCCCCAGGCTTCGGTTCCCTGAGATAAGGGAACAAGCGTTGCATCGTGTGTGTGTGTGTGTGTGTGTGTGGGGGGGGGGGGGGGGGGGTCTATATAAGTCGGCCCAGAGCGTCATTTCATCAGAATCAACGACTGAAGCGACAGCCATCAACTCGCGTGCAGCTACAGCACGGCCAGTTACACAACACTCGTTCCCTTATCTTAGGGAACCGAGGTTATGTGAGTAACCAGAGCGTTCACCTGCAGGAACCTGGAGTTAAGTGCTTGAGGCCTGTAAAAACAGGTTAGATCCCTAGGAAAAGTGCTGAAATGACCCCTTTTTCTCATTTGCTGGGGCCATGCATTACATGCTGGGGCCTTTAACAAGGGGCCTTTTTACGTGAGTAACCGGAGCATTCCCTATCTAAAGGTAACTCCCGTTGCGTCGTCATTGACGACTGCTTTGGGGAACGCATCCAGTAACGCCGTGCTATAAGTAGAAGCAGAACTAAGCCTGCTCTGCAAGCTCAGCTCAGGCACACTCAGTATGGGCCCCGTGAGTCAGAGCTATAAGAGACCCGATTGGAATCTGGGGTCTGCTTGTCATAAGCTTTTCCTGCCCGAAGGGGTCGGGGTCGGGGTCGGGGTGGGGGGTGGGGGGTGGGGGGGAGGGAGGGTGCATTAAGCAGATAGTAGGGGCAGGGACATCCAAACTGTAGAATCTAATAAAGGTAGACAGCGACGACCAGCCAGAGGCCGCACAGATCTCCCCAATAGAGATTCCACTGGACCAGGCCCAGGAGGAGGCCATTCCTCTTGTGGAGTGGGCCCTCACACCTATAGGGCACTGTACGCCCGCTGAGGCATAGGCTAGGGTGATAGCCTCTACTATCCAATGAGATAGCCTTTGCTTTGTGACCGGCAGCCCTTTAGAGGGGCCTCCAAAGCACACAAAGAGCTGTTCTGACTGTCTAAACAACTTAGAACGCTCAAAGTATTCTCGCATTGCTCAAACTGGGCATAGCAAGTTAGGCCCCTGACCACCATCCTTTGCAGGGAGGGCTAGAAGGGAGATAACCTGGGCTTTGAATGGAGTTGTGAGCACCTTCGGTATATAACTGCTGCGCAGCTGAAGAATGACTTTATAGTCGTTGGGTCCGAACTCAAGACAGGAAGCACTGATAGACAGGGCCTGTAAGTCACCCACTCACTTGATGGACGCTAGAGCCAAAAGCGGAGCGTTTTTGAGTGTCCCTTAAGCCTGCTGTTTGAAGTGGCTCAAAGGGAGGACCCTTGAGGGCCCTGAGGACTATAGATAAATCCCAGGTTGGTACAGTCTTAGGGCAAGGAGGATTTAACCGCCAAGCACCTCTAAGGAACTTAACAACCAACTCATTTCTGCCAATAGTCCGGCCAGCCTCGGGAGAATGATTCGCCGCGATGGCTGCCATATAGACCTTGAGTGTGGAAGTAGTGCGCCCCTTGTCCAGCAGCTCTTGTAGAAAGATTAACATATGTGACACGCCACATGAAATCGGATCCTGATTACGTGCTGAACACCAGTCGCTGAAGACTGACCACTTAAGGGCATAGAGGCGCCGTGTAGATGGAGCTCTGGCCTCTAAAATGGTATTAGTGACTCTCGTTGGGAGTCGATCAGGCTCCCGTCAAGCGGCCAGACATGAAGGCTCCACAGTTCCGGCTGGGGATGCCAAATCTTGCCCTGCGCTTGCGAGAGAAGAAGATCTCTCCTCAGTGGTATTGACCACGGTGCTGCAGACAGCAACTGGATCATCTCTGGGAACCAAACTTGGTTCCTCCAGAGGGAGGCCACGAGGAGGAGAGAGCATTTTGTTTCTCTGATTCGCCTGATAACCTGGGGTGGCAGGGCGATCGGATGGAATGCATACAGACGGGTGTTGGGCCAGTCATGGGCCAGAGCATCCCACTGCTTTAAGAAGTAGGTTGGGCAGTGACAGTTGTCTTCGGAGGCGAAGAGGTTGACCTCTGCCTTGCCGAAAACTGACCAAATCATCTGAATCATCTGGGGATGTAGTCTCCATTCCCCTGGAGCTACATTGTCTCTTGACAACATATCCGCTCCTTGGTTCAATCTGCCCGGCACATGAACCGCTCATAGTGAGAGGAATTCTCTCTGTGCCCAAAGTAGGAGACGTCGAGTTATCCTGTGAAGGGGACGTGACCTGAGGCCGGTTGATATAGGCCACCACCGTTGTGTTGTCTGACCGGACTAGGATGTGATACCCCTTTAAGGCTGGCAGGAAGGTCTCCAGGGCCAGACAAACAGCCATCATTTCGAGGCCGTTGATATGCAGGCATTGCTCGCGGGTTGTCCAGGAGCCGTACGCCGGATTGCCCTCATGCAGAGCGCCCCAGCCTGAGCTGGAAGCGTCTGTCGTGACCACCTTCCTCCTGGAGGTTGTCCCCAGCTGAACGCCTGACTGAAACAGGCGAGAAGTGGTCCAAGGGGCCACAGCTTTGAGGCAGCAGTGGGTTACCTTGACATGAGCACGGCCCAGGCGCCAGGCGCCAGGCGTTGGACGGAACGCGGGCTTTTAGCCAATATTGGAGAGGCTGCATATGCAGCAGGCCCATAGGAATGACTGAGGAGGCAGCGGCCATGAGGCCGAGCATCCTCTGAAATGCTTTGAGGGGACGCGAGGTCCCCAGCTTGAAAGATGCGGCTGCTCGCTGGATAGTCAGGGAGCATTCCAGCGTAACCCAAGCCCGCATTTGCACAGTCTATGACTGTTCCCAGAAAGGACGCTCATTGTCTGGGAAACATAAAACTCTTGGATGGGTTGATTTTCAACACTAAGCGCTCTAGGTGGTTGAGCAACAATGACCTGTGAGCGATCAATTGCCATTCTGAGTCAGCTAGCATCAGCCAGTCATCGAGGTAGTTCAATATCCGCATTTTCATCTGCGTCATTGCCTTGGTAGCGCGCAGAGCCAAATCTGTGGCTGTTCGGAGCTCTGAGAACGCGCCTTGATCTCGGCCAGACTCGTCCATGTCACGGAGAAGTTTGGCCTGAAACACTTGGAGCACGGACATAGTATGCAGGGCTGAACCGGAATACCCCTTCTCCTCAGCACCGTCAACAGTGGTGAGAGCTGCTGCAATAGAGGGGTTCACATGCGCCAAGTAAGGAGCTCGCCAGGTTTTAGTGAGCTCCTCGTGGACCTCTGGCATGAACAGAGCAGGTCACTGTCGTGAGGAAGGCTGACGATGACTCATGAGCAACCACTCGTTGAGGAGGCCGGGGGCGGGCTCTTCCGGGGCTGACCACTCCGGGCCTAGTTCCTCCACAGCATGCATGAGAACGCGGATCAGCTCCGAGTCTACACTGGACCGCCCAGACTGAGATAGAGGGCTCTTCGCCGGAACACGCCCACTCATCAGCGTCAGATGCCGTCGAAGACACGGTCTCGTCGACAGCTATCTCCTCCTCAGACGCGCCGAAGGAAACCAGGCCACTGATATGAGATGCACTCGTTGTGCCAGTCCGACTCGCAAAGCGACATTAGAAACAACGCGCTCGGAAATTTGCTCAGAAATTTGCTCTTTTTTACTCAACGGGTGGCCACAGGGGAAATCGGCCACTGCCGGGGCTGGATTCGACGGCGTGAGTGGTGAAGAGCAGCGTAGAGGAGGTAAGCTTCTTTTTCTTCGGCTTCTTGCAGAGCTAGCGAAGAGATGGTCTCGTCACTGAAGGAGAAGGTTCTGATGAAATGGCGCTCTGGGCCGATTTATATAGCAAGACGCCCCCCTTCCTTTGGCGGGCTCAAGCACCATAGGTTTGTGCAATTAGTTAACCAATCTGGCTTCAGTAACAGAGTAAACAGGAGTTTCCCGAAGCAGTCGTCAATGAAATACATTACTGTTCAAAAATTTGTGGTCAGTATGAATTTTTTTTTTTTTTTTTGTAGTTCACAAAAATACTTTTAAATTAAATTTATAAAAAGTGACGGATAAATCAGTACTATTCTATAAATGCTGTTCTTAAACCTAATCTTTAAGCAATAATGAAATGCTTTTAACTGAAAATTGAGTGTTTAATCTTGTACATTACTGACACTCTATCCTCCAATTTGATACTGTTAAGTGCTTTGACAATCTGTATTGTTAAAAGCGCTATATAAATAAAGGTGACTTGACTTGTAAGCAGCACAACAGACAATCAACATATTAGAATGATTTCTGAAGGATCACGTGACACTGAAGACAGAAAAAATGGCTGCTAAAAATTCAGCTTTTCCATCACATAAATAACTTGCATTTTAAAATATATTTATTTGAAATTGTAATCATATTTTTATAGTATAGTACAATTTTAATGTACATTTGATCAAATAAATGTAGCCTTGGATCAAATAAATGCAGCCAATTTTTTCAATTTAGTTTGAGTTTTATATAACATTTTGACATTCTGGTAACAGGAATGAAAAATTTATGATTACAATATAAATCCATTCATATTTTTGTTTGAGAGTCCACATTTTCTATAGGTTAACACATCTTTTCACTTACCATTTAAAAAAAAATAAATAAATAAATTTCAGATCCTCTTTTATACCCTGCTAGTAGAAAATGGCATATATTTTGGTGTTTTTGAAAAGAAACTAGCTGGCAGGTAAAAGGCTTAAACTGCCTTATAAGTACTTGCTTTGCTCCCTGGCCAGTAAAGCAATTTATCAGGGTCTTCAGGAGGTTAGTGAGATTGGTTCAGCTTTGTGCCGCAAGTCAAAGGTTGTACGACCCAGCTTAAGTGCACGACGGAGTGTGAATGAGGTGTAAGAATCCGATTACATGCTCAAAGCCGAGTTTAAATCCCTGCAAACATTTTCATTGCCAACACAAAAACACACACACACACACACGCACACACTCACACAGATGTGGAAATGCTCGCATTCCACTGTCGGTGTGTTTGGCTTGTTCAGATCCTTGAAAAAAACACTGGTGGATGTTGATGTGGTTAAATTAGAACACTGCCCTACATCAAAAACACATTTACAATCAATCACTTATCCAGAGTGAGATTGACTACCACACACAAATAATAACGTCCAAGCCTTTTTAGTTCCACTCAAAGCAGTCAAACATATCAGATGGATTTGCATTTGGCTCATGGAAATTTCAATTGAAGGATGGTCGGTTTGATGCATTGCTATACAGCCTATTAGCTTCGCCCCTGCTGTTAGCCATATTTTCGCGTGCCTTCACTCGAATCCCTTGCTGGCGATTTGCATTGTTAATCTTTCAAAAGCTTATTAGTTAGGCCCACTATACATGTGGTTGATAAATTGTAAATGTACTTTTCCAGAGCTTGTATGCTTAGCTAAATCGTTTTGGCGTACACCTGCTGAACAGATCAAGCCTACGTTTGTTTAACGCAGGCAAATATTTCTTCTCTGGCAATGTTCTGTGTTTCTCTGAATTCTCAACTGTTCACATCCCTAAAATCTCCCCGTGGCCCAATAAGCATGGCTTCTCTCTTACGCCAGGCTCATACAATAAATGGATCATCACTACATTAGCAAGCTAAGCTAAGCGCTAAAGCAGATGTGCGACACTGACAGCTGGAAGGGGCACAGAGTTATGCAGGCGACCCGGCAGGTCCTCGCTTTCGCAGAGCCCTTGATCCAGCTGGCAGGGACATTAGCATGTGTGTGTTTGCATTACACTGATTGCCACGTGAGACTGTGATCCATCACTGACTGTAGTGATGGAGTGTGACGCGGTGAAGCCTGTCGGCCTGTTGTAAGACTCCAGGTGTACAGCGAACAGAAGCAAAGGAAAGGTTCATGAAATGGGATTCATTAGCATCTGTTAGCACAGGTCGCAGATTGCACATTTTTCTCTATAGTGATACATCTATGAAGTGTTGGAAGTGGAAGCAGGAGGAATGTACTGTAACATGCTAACCTGCTAATAAAAGTCCATGCTAGTTGAAATGCTAGTGCTGGTCCTGACAGTTTAATCGGTGAAGACTGGTTAAGCCATATGGTGGGGTCATCGCTGATCTAGTCTTTTTAATATATCTGGCTGACTTGCCCAAGAATCACCACAATGTGTCTTTTGAAGGTTATTTATGTGAATAGTAATTTTATAGGCTGACATAAGATGTTTTCACTGCTTAAAATAAACTGTTCTTGAGTTCTATTAATCATTTTGTTTGTTTCTTTCTCATATCTGTGTTCATACTCTCTACTTTTTTTTACAGCCTGTTTAGCAGAAACAGAAAAGGTGTGTAATGTCTCGTCTGAGGAGCACCTGCAGCCCTTTAAGGACAAAATGGAAGAATTTCTCACTAGAGGTAAAAAAAAAAAAAATTGCAAACATAAGCCCTGTTCAGATGGTATACAAATTGTTGTTCCGGCAACAAATTAATAAATTAAGTGTTTTTTTGTTTTGTTTTTTAATACAGTTGTACAATATAAACAAATATTTTTATTGTTTATTGTTTATTTATTTTTATTTTACATACAGTAGTATTTTTCCAATACATTTCTTATTTAAAAATAAAAAAATAAATAACATTTAATAATAATCACAATTAATTTAACTTTGTTATTTTATAGTCAGTTATTAAAAACAGTGGGAATGTAACCTATCAAAACTCAAGTGGAAGGAGAATTTCTTAAAAAAAAACGATTCGCTTTATGGTTACTGAAAAAGGCCAGAGTTGGTTCTTGTAACAAGTTTTTCCAAAATTGTTCATCAATTGTTCATTCAGGGTGTTTCACACTCAACAAAAACAAGTCATCAAAGTAAAAAGTAATTTTTTAAAAACTTTTTACATTTTTATTTTCTAGGCAAATGCACTTCCTAACAAAATCATTCTAAAATGATTGTCTTTTCAAATAGTCATCTGATAAAGATACCTGTACTTTTTAATATCACATATATACTGCAGATAGTATGCCCTATTATGTGTCATTGCCTATATAAATAAAATGACATCACTCCCTCGTCCAAATACATATTACAGAGGAGCCATGCAAATATTCTTTTACAGACGTCACCTTGGGAAACAATTAAAGTGTGAATAATGCTGGGATGGATGTACAGTGACCCTGCATGAGAGGAGAGATGAGGTGCTGAGAAATAAATGTTACAGAGGCCCTGCGATGGCCTCTGGGAGCCAAGAAGAATTCTGGGAAATACTTCTGACCTGACCCAGACCCGATCGTTCCAAAATTATTTATGTAAAGCTAGTGACATGAAAAGTGAGAGTCCTTAATTTCATTATTCTCACTAATTTCATCCATGTTCCACCCCGATGCGTTAATCACTAATTCAACCCTTTCAGTATTTTGTTTCTCTGATGAAGGGGAGCCGAATGATCTGGCGATTGTGTTTTATTATAGTTGCTCTCCTTGTTTATTTGCCTTCTCTATTCTCCATCTCTACTTCGATCCATCTCTGTTTGATATGGTTTCTGTTCTCTTGTTTATTTCCTCTAAGTGTGTCTGAGTCAACCTGCCTGATCTGTCTGTAGCACTGAAGACTGTATCTGTCGGCACTTTATTCTCGTCAACAATTCATTGGCCTCTTTTCGTCTTTCGCACTCCAATCATCTTCAATTGCCATAGCATAACCTCTTTCTCCATCGCTCAACTTGGAGTTAGCTGGAACGTCTTTCTATTTTTCATTCTCTGCTTCACTACAGGCTTTAGCAAATGCTAAATCCGTTGCTGTCTCTCTTTCTTTGTATTCAAATTGGTCCTCATAACAAAACCCACATGTGCTCTGGCGGCAGGGTGGGGTCCTCGCTGAACAGCCCCCTCCTCATCTCTACCCCTTTGATCTGGAGACTCATGGGTCTCCTTCACTGAGCTCTCAGATGGGTGACATGACCACGGAAAGACCCCCTTAAACCCTCCACACTGCCTCCAGTTAGAGAAACAGACAGAACGGGGAACGGAAAAGGACTGGTCTTATTTTTTGTTATTTGTAAGATTTTGAAACTCCAGGAGAGTAACAGTCTCTGGCTCCAGCGCTTCAACCACTACTGTTTATTTTTCAGAGCATGAAATTAACTACAGAAAGGAAGAGAGGAAGAGAAGCTGAGTGAGACAGGCGTGTGTATGTGTGTGAGAGATAGAGACCATCTCTGTGCTGTTTGGTCTACGCTCCGTCTTCTCATACCATTTTTTTTAATGCTGTACTATTTTCCCTGCCCTGGGCACTGAGAAGCAATCCATTTACCATGGTAACAGGTACAATATATAGTAGTAATAGTTGTGAGTAACTCAGCAATCACCACTACCGATCAAAAAGTTGAATGCTTTTTTGAAGCACGAATGCTTTGAGCAACATTTTAAGTCAGTTTAAAATGTTGGGTCCATGAGGTGTGAACTGAAGTGATCTGTGTTTTGGGGATTCTCTGCTTGCACAGAATTGTAGTGGTGAGTGGAATGAAAACGCGTACGAACACTGGGCTCGTCATTCAATTTATTAGTGGATCACAGGAGACTCTCCATGCAGGAGTAAATGAAGTGACATTGACATTACCGCAGTAATGACTTCAGAGACCTGCTTCTCCGTCTGCAGTCAAACTACTCCTCATCAAATGTTCATGCTGAGACTATTTGCAAATATGATTTTACAATGATTTTCTCCTTGATATTTTATGTCAGCGGATTACAACTGGCTTACGTGTAATCAGATTTTCGAGGCTTTAAGTTTGTCATGAAGATCATAACCTGCAAAGACTTACACAGACATGTATGCAAATCTCACACCTCTCACTTTGACTGAAATGGGAGTCTGTGAGTATAAAACGGAACAAATCTCTGATAACCTTTTCCTGATAACCCATGTCATTCAGTGACAAGCAAAACAAAAACATATTTTAAAAGTATAAACGTCTGTCATATTTACAATGTCCTATTTTTATTCCCACAGCCAAAACAGAGTTGGAGCTCCAGGAAAAACAGCTCACTGACGCGCAGAGGATGTAAGTTGTCTTACTGTGTTAACTGTGCCAAGTCTCTTGTTCACTTATTATTGTGTCATATTGGTTATGACTCCTCTGAGTGTGTGTGTGTGTGTGTGTGTCTGTTTGTGCATTAGCATCCACCTCTCTATCTCTTTCTGTGTGATTTTCCCTCACTTGTGGATTACAAATAGTGCAATTCTCTGATATTGATTGACAGTTTGTAGACCGTCTTCTTTAAAAGGGGCTGTTTTTCAAAACCTTGGCTCTTGGAGTGGAAAAAAGAGCAAATATGACACGTCAATTAATTCTAAAGGTCTTTGTGTTCATTGTCTGAATGTTGCCATTTCTTCCAAGTACTAGTCTTAAGATTGCTGTGGGCGAAAAGAAATTACACTTGTCGTTCTTTATGTAAGAGCATTATTTTTATAAGCTAAAATTTCACATTTCACATGCTTGAAGTAAGCCGATCAATTTCACAATTCCTCAGTGTAAACTTTCTAATCTTATTTTGTAATATTTTGTTCATAGTGTCATGCTTTTCTTTGAATGCTTTCCAGTTTTCTGGAGCTGAGCGTGTTTTTCTCAGTCAAGCCTAAGGCGGGAGAGAAGGAGGTTTCTCCAAACACATTTTTCACAGTGTGGCACGAGTTTTCGTCAGATTTTAAGGAGCTCTGGAAGAGAGAGAATAAATGCCTACTGCAGGAGCGGTGAGGAACATTATGCATCTGTTGCTGTTTTGTTTGTCTGATTGTCTTCACCGCAAGTCACCTTTATTTCTATAAAGTTGTAAAGCAGCTCTAAAAGACAATAGTGTCATTTAAATAAATAATCATTATTTAGCTCAAGTCAGTCACTGCAATTCATTTAATTTAATTTGCATATTTTTTAGGTTGAAAGCTGCAGAAGAGACTTTCAGACAAGCACGAGAGAAGGCTACCTACAACGTCAAACCTAAACATGCATCAGGGATAGTAAGTATTTAAAAATCCATCGATTCACATTACAAGCAATGAATAACGGACTCTAACAGTGTAAACTTTAATTGCAACCATGATGTGTTTCACATTCTTCTCAGAAAGCCAAGCTGGGACAGAAGATGTGAATTTCTGCTGTGCTGAATCCAACAAAACTCCTTGTTTGCCCAGTTCTTTCTTTATTTTTCTACTTCACAAGTTACTTCAATAAAAAGCAATAGCCATGATAAAGAATAATAGCCATGAGAAGGTTTGCATTATTTTAGTACATGAACGTAGTGAGAATTTTGTAATTTCTGTAGTTTCATATGAAGACAATCAAAGCTTAAAGTGCCCATATTATGATCATTTAAGGTCATTTTTTATTTTTGCAGTCTACTAGAACACATTTTGATTAAAAAAAAACATTATTCTCATTTCTCATACATTGCTGTAGCACCACTATTTTCACTCTCTGCCTAAAACACTCTCTTTTACTTCCTGTCTCTTCAAAGCCTGCCATTCCAAAAAGCCCAGTCTGATTTTGGTCTGCTGGTCAACCGCTTGTAGCATGTCAGAAATGTAACTTTACAGTTTTCAGCTCCAACTGTGGCGTCTTTGTTGGAAGTCCATGCTAATTGTTCTTTGAGGGTGGGCCAAAGCAAGCCAGTCTGTGAGCATTATGTAAATGTATATCATGGTGACATACTGTAGAAGCTAAGTCATGAAATAATGGCAGGACAACAAACGAGGCGTTTCAGGCAAGTGTTTTCTGTTAGAGAGATTAACTCCCTTTGGCATGGACTTTGTGCTTTGTAATTTTGCAGATCGTTTACATGCACAAACAGTTATACTACACAATAAAGGAAATGGTAAATAAAAAAAGGATAATGCCATAGGTTCACTTTAAAGCCATACATTGAAACAGTCTAGCCACTATTTTACAAAAGCACGTTGAATATTTAGTATACTTTGAATAGTATACACAAAATCTGCACCTTTATTTTCATATCTTCTGTCAAGAAAGTACCGAAAGATCTATTGTAACCTGTGTATGTAATTATCATAAAATAGCACACTTATTTGTAGGTGAAAGCCACAATATTTAATGAACTGGCAGATAAATAGTGGATTTCATACAGGTTGACTAATTAAACAATCTGCTTCTAAATAATGTTTGTTTATGCTGAACTGGCAGTGACAGTTAAGAAAATGGAATAAACTGAATGCATAAAGAAATGTAAAGAAAAAGAAAATCTGACTATGTGACCTGTGTAAAGTCATGAAAATTCAGCCGTCTTATTCTTTAAATGGAAATTTGATAATATTCTGCGTCCATAGTTTCCTCTACATGTGTTTATATACTTCAGCCAATTGACACAGAATTGAGTGATATGTTGTGAGTTTCTCTGTTCCAACTGAACTGTGAGGTGTTTAATGAATGGTTGTTGAGAAACATATGCAAATATTATGATTTATGACTTATACTATTCTTTGTTTTGTGTGTACAGCTGTTGTCAGTAGTTCAATAACCTTTAATTTACCTAAATGTATTTTCAATTAAAGAAGCTGACAGCTTTATAGCTCATGCGTTATCATTGCTGTGCTATTCTGTGTGTTGCATAAAGAAATGAAGAATTGAAGCAGCTGCCATATGAATAATTTCCATTTCCTTTTGGAGAAACTGTAGAAGCTTACAAAGTTGCATAGAAAATACAAAAAAAAAAAAAAAAAAAGCAAAAGTCGTATTGTAACGTGAAATAATAGATTTATTTTTAGAAGACATGTTTATTATATATTTTACATATATTCATAGATTTTCTATGGTTGCTTTGTCATATAATTTCCTTTATCTACACATTATTTGCTATTTTGTAAAAGCTGCAGTCCGTAACTTTTTTGGGTTAAAAATAATCCTAAATCAATATTTGAGCAAGTACATAACCAGCCAGTGTTCAAAACTATCGCCTTACTTTAGCCCGATTCACAACGGTTAGCTTATAATAATGTTTTCTAATTTGAGTGGTACGGGTAGGTTTTCACAGGAAATTCGAGCATGGCACTGCGTCATTACGTCACGTCTGTAAACATGAAGTTGTCCCAGGCTATCGCATGTAAGGATCCTGCAGGTGGCGGATCATTTAGCCTTTTTTCACAGCAGCTGGAATAATTAAATGTATCATTTTGATGGCGGATTGTAATCCAGAAAGGATTATGTGTTTATGAAACACATGTGAATAAAATTAAAGGTTACACTTTATATTAGGTGGCCTTAACTACTATGTACTTACATCAAAAAATAAGTACAATGTACTTATTGTGTTCATTTTGTATTGCAAAACACTTTGCTGCTATTGAGGTGGGATATGGGTAAGGTTAGGGGCAGGTTTGGTGGTCTGGGTAGGTTTAAGGGTGGGTTTAGGTGTAAGGGATGGGTTGACAGTGTAATTATAAATGTAATTACAGAAATTAATTACAGATGTAAGTACATATAGGTATTTTTTAAAATATAAGTAAAAACATGTATGTACACAATAAGTGCATTGTATCAAATGATTAATTTAAATGTAAGTACATAGTAGTTAAGGCCACCTAATATAAAGTGGGACCAAATTAAATTATATTTCAGTTTAAAATGTGCATCTGATTACAGATAAGTTTGGGATTACACAAGATTTGTATTTTAAAGAAAACAGTTCGAAGGGAGCATAATTTGCTTTTTGGGTTAAAAGAATTTCTTAATATGAAATTCGAATGGTATGACAATTAGATATTAGACTGTACAGAAACTGAAATCTACACGTTAATACACACTATACTCATAGTCACGCAATGCTGCTGTTGTTAACATTAATAATTTGAGAATAAAGTATAACAATAATAATAATTTGCATGGTTTTATGTGATATGAGCTAACCGATCTTTAGATTTAATCACTATTGGTAGCACAATTTATGGTAATGCTTTTCTCCTCAGTTGGTCAGAACAAATGTGGCAGACTTGTTAGGCTACTTACTTGTTCAGATGGCAATATATGGTGAAAATTCTTATTTGGGTCATATATTCCAAGACATAGGCTAGAATCTGTGATTGCAAAGTACAGTAAATATCCACACCGGTGCGGTGACTGACTGCCACACATACTCTTCAGAACATTATTCATCCGCGCTGAACCGTGCCGACTCACAACCCATGCAAGCGAGATAATTCCGCACTCGGCTGCAATTCCAGGTTTTCAAACAGAGATGGCGACAAAGAGGCAAAACGTACGGACTGCAGCTGTAAATATTGTCATTAATGCAAACGTGTCTGTTAGACTTTAAGGTAAAGATTTAAACCATTATGAATCTCAGTTTATGTTGTGCACATGACTCATCATAACAACGGTAAGGCTCAAACTCTCTACGGGCTTGATCAAAGTCAGCCCAGACTTGATGAACTGAAACCAACGGCATCATTTCCATCGGATACAGCAGCACCAAGTCATAATATAGTTTATCCCCAACTGACAGCCTGTCCTTAGTCAAAATATAGCAACCCCCCCCCTCTAATTTCCTGTCGATAAGGTACACAGTCACCCAGCATCCTTTCATGTCTTCTCCTGTCCTTCATTAGCGCTGATATATACAACGGCTGGGTAGGTAAGACAAGATGGTGAAGATAGATGGTGGTCAGTCCGCTTCCACTGTTCTCAAGTATCAAGAGTAATAGAGTGCAACAGTGCCCTCCCAATATTTCAGCAGCCTTGATTCCGAAAGTATTTCTCCCATTAATTTTTCATTGAGGGATTTTTAAAACATTTTTGTTAAAGAGTTAAACCAACAGAGGTGAATCACAACATTACAAAATGAAAAGAAAGAGAAAAAAAACATCTGAAAAAGGCAAAACTACAAGGCTGTGCACTTAATTTTAATGAAAAAAAAAGAACTACAATCCCAATGACATAATCAAAATTAAAACTATGTATAAATATAAAACTATTGATTTAAAGATGTTGATTATATATAGACATTATATATTTAGTTGTTTTGTAAAATATACAATTTACAATAAAAATACACAATTCGCAGTGGCCAGCTCTTTTCTGAATGTTTTTTGCAGAATGATGGGTAATGTAGTTTTTCATCAGGAATTCAAACATTTAACATAATTATTTACAAAAATGAGTTGAGCTAATACAGGGTTATGGCTTCAGCAGAGGCAGACACCATCTATTAACAACATCAGGTCTTTCTCTTAAGGTTTGTAAGTTATCAATTAAAATGAGTTCAATCAATTCCCCAATGGAGAAAAAGCATGGGGATTTTTACTTCCGGAACCCTGACTGTTGCACTCTATAGAGAATCAGCATTGCTGAGGTAAAGCAGGAGATCGCTGGAATACAGACGCTCCATGTTTTGCTAAAGTAAAGCTTTCAAGAGGTCAAAGGTCAAACACTGTTCATTTAAAACACATGAGTGTTATTTACTGTTTCAGTCTTGTATGTAATTGTACTCTCAGCTTCATTATATTTGTCAAAAAAGAAGAAAAATCCAGCTTTGTGTTCCATCGCTGCTCGGCAGCTATTAAGCATTCATTCTGTGGCACAGTCCAGACATAATGAAGGTGGCCAGTCTTCTGATTAGCTGTTGTCTTTGGCAGGTTCACACACTGATTGTTGGGTGGCCCCAGTTTTTCCAAAAGGACTTTGAGGCATTTTTTCATTTGGGCGCCTTCTCAGTATGCAGCATTGACGTTAACAGACACACATTTGCACTGCTTGATTCGCTGCACTTTCCGTTGCCGGTACGGCGGCTGGAGCCCAGGACAGTGAAGCCGTATGGTGACCGTGGTTATTCGGCTGGGCCGACAGAAAGCACAGGACTGGAATGAAGTGTTGTGGTCTGGCGTTGATGCTGTTTTTCGACTTCGATGCGAGGTTTGAGATGTCAGGTGGCGGGGGATGTAGAAGGAGTTACACTGGCCGTAGCAGAACCTGTTGATGACGGTTCGGCTCAGGCACCCCTCCAGGCTCACTGTTTGACGTAACGGCTGTGTTTTGCACCAGTCGCTCTTCAGGTACTTCCTCTCGGTGACCACCAGGGCCTCACGACTTGACGACAGCATGTCATGTTTGCCTTTCTGTCGTCGTGCTGATGTGTGCTGGGGCAGTGATGCTAGTGTGTGGGATGGTGATGACAAATCATTGCCTTTTAGCTTGTAAGGGGAGGGGATGGAACCCTGGGGCCGTGGCTTCTTGGTCTCTGTCGATACAAAAAGGGTCCATGCCAAAATGGCAGGTATTGCCAGCTTCCAGAACATCCTGAGAAAAGATTCAAAATAGGGAGAAACTTTAGTGCTTCTGTTAGGGATTCAAATGTATAAATTGGATTTTGGTCATTATACTATGAACTATGTCCAGTTTGTAAAGAATGGTTAATTTGCATAATTTTGATTCACTTACCACATGAAACATAAAAAATAGTAACCAGCTTTTTTACTACTATTCAAAAATAAAGAAAGAAAAAAAGAAGAGTGTTAGGCAATTTGCATAGGCCTAATTTTGATTCACTCACCACATGAAACCTAGTAACCAACAAAACCAGAAAAAAAAGAAAGGAAAGAAAGAAATGATCCTTAAGCTGTGTGTTAACCCCCCTCCAAAATGCCATCATTCACCACCATGGTAACCAACATCCCCCCGTTGAGAAACGTTTTCTCAACAGCTCCGATCTCACAATAAAAAGAACCAACTATTAAGATTCATTCTTTTTTTAATGAAGTCTCTTAAGGTTGTGAAAAATATTATGGCGTATTTTGGCATTGTGTGAATGTTTTATTTTTGTGTTAACGTTCAATGTTTGTAACGTTGTTAGCAAGTTCTTAAAAGAAAAAAAAAATTTTTTTAATTCGTACGGTTCTCGGTCTTGTACTTATTACTTGTAAAAACACATGTGGCCTACTCGTTACTTTTAAGTCACCCTTACAAAACGTGATTGTATCAAATATTACAAGTTCCAAAGTACCGCAAATGATTATTATGAGGTGTTAACATGGTACATACAGTATCCACAGTTTGTCATGACATATCTATACAACCATGGTGATAACTTGTACTTTGTGGCAGTTGTAGATGAATAGACTGACGACTGCAGTTTTACAGCACTTTGTCTATTCTTAAAAAGCAGCGGTTCTTATGTAATGCTGATAAAGTTAAACCCTGTCTTTGGTCTGAACTCTCAATCTGGTTTATCATGGCGCCCTCTGTCAGTTTTGCTTTAGATAACCCTCTGATAACCTCTGACATTTGTGATACTCTACAACCACTGGCATTGTCTGTTTCATTCATGTTCACTCTCCTCTCATTGCCAACAACCTCTTTCATCATGTTTGCTAGTTAGATTGGGAATAAGGCACAGTTGTATTTCATCTATTTAAAAGACATAGTCTTTAGTTTGTTTATATGTCCCAGAGGCTTTTTTAAAGGATTTTTATGTTTTTCAGGACAGACCAACCAGAAGAGCTCACAGAAAGCCTGGAGCTAAACAACACCAGAAAGTTACATAAATAACTATTACATTCTTTTTCACATGATAAAAAAGAAACATTGAGCAACATTCAAGTCAAGGAAATGTGAAACTTTCTCTAAAAGAACATACATGCACAGACATAACACAATCTTGATCTGTCAGGTTTACATTTAAACATATACAGAGTTCTGGCATCAAACTCTAGATGGCGCAGTCCAATAGGTCTAACTCAATCTGACCTATTGACATCATTACCACATGGCACAGCTGATTGTAGCCAATGAGCTCTCTGCTCAACATTCAAATATATGACTAGTGCTTGTTGTAGCAGTTTCGCAGCGGGCTTCAGAAACCCTCCACCTTCCCCAGCCCCACCTGTATAGATCTGCTACTAGGTGATTCATGTATGCTATAGGGAGTTATTTCATGTATGTTATATTTGCAGCAGCAGTATTTCTTACATGCTCACAGCAGCATGTTGTGGATGTGTTGGCAGTAGCATGTCTCGGTACTTGCTCTGCCGCTGCAGCAGCAGCATAGCAGATCTATTCTGCCAAGACCAAATACATTAACATTGTCATGTACATTACCATGCCAATCACACTGAGAGTTGTCATGACAGAATACTTTTTTTTCAAAAAGAGGTACCTTCTGATTTCATTTTCTTTGGGAATTTTTAATCCAAAAATGTACATTTATAATGTACAATTATAATTTACTATTCCTCACATCATTCCAAATCTGTATGAATTTCTGGACTGAAGCTTTCAAGCTTGAAAAATGATTCAACTCACCACATTCAAAATCTTCTGAAGCCATATGGCTTTGTGAATGAAACAAATTGAACTTTAGGCTGATGATACATGGGGCAACTTTTTGAGCAATGTGTCCCACTGAAAATGGGTAACAAATTTCTATCTGGATTTCTATCTGCAACATTAACTAAAGTCCCCCCGTGTATCATCAGCCTTAAGGTGTTTTCACTGAAAATCAAGAGCTCTGATTCATGAACAAACTGTTCTTGAGTCAAATCTTTTTAGTGAAGATTCATCAGTTCAACCTACTGACTCAGTAATTGCAGCTTACTGGAGTAAGTTCAATATCAGTCCATTTCTCACATAAAGTATGACTTAAGAAGACATCAAATACAGTATTTTTATGATATTGTATGGTGCTTTTGGTCCTTTTTGAAGCTTGAAAGCTTCTTTATAACTGAATGGAAAATAGCGACTAGCACAGTCTTCAGAATTTCTTTTTTGAAACAGCACAAGGGTGAGTTAAAAACACTATTATATTTTGGGTTAACTGTCTCTTTAAGCTCTATAAATCTGGGTTACTGGGGAGAATCGGCTACTTCTGAGGCTACAGTTAACTGTGACTCACACGGTGGCAGAAGGGAATGGATTAATCATCCGTATCTCCCTCCGTCAGTGTCGCCGGCAGCCATTAATGCTGTTTACTTTTACACCAGTACCAGAATGCTCATGCAAATAAACAGGACCGCCCATCAAAAGGGAACGCTACAGAAGCCATGAGGTTGCGAGGAAGTGGCCTTTATGTCTCTGCTGAGGCAGGGTTAAATAATGAGGGCTTTGCTTATGCCGGTGGAGAGATATGCAGGGGACATGTAAACAGTGGGGAGAGCACCATGTGAACATTATTAGATCAGGATGTGGAAAGCTTAGCAGTTTTGGGTTTCTCTCCTTCAGATGACCACAGGCTGAATAGAAGGCTTGGTTTACTGGTAGCTCAAGATTATGTGTGAAGAGACAGGGAATGCCAGGATGTGACAGTGACTCAGAGGACTATGACATACATACACAAACACACCACCTAGCTCACTTGTCTATAACTGAAACACATTTCAGATTGAGAAAGTGAATCACACACACAGACATACACAGACAGAGGGGCTATAAATCTCCCCTGAGAAAAACTGTGGTTTGGAGATAATGACAGAGTCTAGTTGGAACATATTCAAGAAAATAAACAAAACCTTCTATCTCTCTCCCATCTGTCTGTGTATGTGAGAAAGTCAAGGACAGATCATCCACACTGTTAAAAATAGTGTGAATTTACAGCACGAACTGGACTGCAGTTACTGGACCTTTTACTGAAGTTTTTATACTAGTATTTTTACACTTTATTGTAATTGAAATGTATACTGTGACATCACAGTGTTATAACTGTTTTTTTATTGCACAGTTTTTTTTTTTTTTTTACTACAGTAAGGTTATGGGATTTCCCAGCATATACTGCATCATTAATAAATGATTAAGATTATATTAAATAAATATGCAGTTCATTTTCTTCACCTAGAATTATGTGGCAACACTTTACAATCAGTTCAATTCAATAATCAAGTTGTATTAGATATTAAGTATGTATTATGAATGAATGAACACAATTTAACAATGAACTGTGTGTGTGTGTGTGTGTGTGTGTGTGTGTGTATAGCATGAAGCAAATTGATTAACAAGATACCAGAAAAAATATA
Source organism: Acrossocheilus fasciatus (assembly GCA_036784905.1). Lineage (NCBI taxonomy): Eukaryota > Metazoa > Chordata > Actinopteri > Cypriniformes > Cyprinidae > Acrossocheilus > Acrossocheilus fasciatus. The sequence continues at coordinate 10,290,586 of CM071954.1, read as the reverse complement.
ATAATGCAATATTGTGTTAGAATAACTTTTTACAGTATACTGTAAATGGCCTAGCTATTCATCCATCTATTCTCCAAATCTTATGTGGGATCATGGGAGAGCTGGATCATGGAGAATGTGCAAACTCCAAACCTGGGATATTTTGGGACCCTACCTGAGGGGACAGTCATACCAACAAGCTACAATGCCACCAAATGGTCTAGTCCAGGGGTGTCCAAACCTGTTCCTGGATGGCCATAGCCACTGTCTAGAAACAGGATTGCGCACCCCTGGCACCCCTGGCAAGTCCATACTGTTACACTTCGAACAATCCTGGCAGTATTTAACATGGCACTGTTACTCATGGAATAAAATTTCCATAATGTACATGACAAAGAAAAAAATGAACACAAATAAATGAATAATATGATTTGGTATGATACAGTAAGCAGTAATTTCCTGAATGCTTTGTGTTTCTCCCAAAAAATTCAAATCAAAACTTTCTTGCAGATCTTGTTCCCACAGAACACAGCTGCTAAAAACAGTTTGAGCCGAATGACTGATGTAAGAGAATCAGTGTAGCGTAAAACAACCAAACCACAAGTACCAGCATCTCTCATTGAGCAGAAGCCAGCATGCACAGCCAGTGATACCAGCATTTGACCGACCACTGTCAAAACCCACAGCGAGCCTTCCCTCACACTTCTACAACATCTCCAACTCAAAACAACAGTCACACGAAGCCACATGTCAAACCCTGAAGCTCTCTCTCTATCTCACACCCATACACACATTAAAACACACAAACATCATCGCACGCATAAACACTAACTGGCGCCACAAAATTATGAATTTGACAGGAGTTATCATCACAGCAATTATGTACCTCCCTCTGCCACAAGACAATGTCTTTACGGAATACTTATGCAACATACAGACACATTTACTGACTGCATTCAAACAAATTTCCTCAAGCACGTTCCCTTTTGCTATTGGTTGGTCAAATGGAACAATGTTTGGATTACATCGAGCTCTTCACACTTTTGAGGGGAATTAACCTACGCATGGCTTATTTTATTTGTCTCCATGTTAAGCTGAGTTTAGAAAAAGCATTTTAATGAAACTTAAAAAAACTTTTGGCACATTACAGTTCTGAAACGTGGAGAGCTCTAACATGACAAATTAATTTCTTCAAATCCAGATGTCATGCCTTTACCACACAAAAACGCAGTATTGCAGAAGGGGTCATTTCTGATTCAAGAAACATTTTAATGCTTTTTAAACATGTCAAGTCTACATCTGTCCTGAAGCTCAGTAAACCTATTAATGCTCAGATTTTTTTCCCTTAGACATTGTCTAATTTGAACAATTTCATTTGAACACACTGTACAAATGCCTGCAATTTTAAGTGTATTTTTAATGTAAAGATGACAACTTTAGTGACCAGTGGGCACATATCTCTATATAGAAAATATTGGAAAGACTACAATAATGAGAGGTTTCGCCCACCAAGTTGCCAGGTGCATTCCTGAGTAAACACCTAGAAACGGCAGGCAGCATGAATTAAACTCCACCACATGACAAGCTGTCAAAAGTTGCTTCTAATATTATTTCCACTTCCAGTTGTTTTTTTAAACATCTACGGTAGCCTATATATAGTCACTCCAAAAAGAAAAAAAAAATATATAACAGTTAATTTTTCATGTCCAAGGTCTTTGTTATTCCACACCACAACAACCAGGATGTTCTACCATGAAAATATGGAGTGCTGAACACAAGAACATTAACGTTACCCTTTGAATCTTACATTGTACCAGAGACTAAAGACAAGTGGCCATCAACAAAAAGCCAAAGTGCATTTAGGATAAGTAAGAGAGAGGTTTGCAAACCAGATGAATCTAGATTAGATTTCAGCCAAGGATACAGTATGAAGTGTTTCCATGGTGTGATTTGTCACCATGTGGTATATGGGTATCTGTATCAGAGAGTAGATGGAATATCTGTGGTTTGCGACTGTTGGGTCGGACTCATGTTACAATACATAGCTGAGGTTTGAAGTGTGGTTGAACAGTTCAACCATATCAGTAACTGAATTCTCTGATGGCTGTCTTCACATAATGCTTTGAGTCTGACTTTAACTCCATCAAATACACACACAACACACTGTCAAGTCCATCTTTCTCAAAAGTATTTCACATCCACTGTTGGTAATGTAGGATAATTACAGTTACAACAAATGAATCCTAACCTAATCTTATTATAACAGCATAAACCTTTCATAACATTAACCCTAACCAAACCCTACCCTAATCATAATTATAACTATCATCTAGCCCTCAATCATAGGCACACACATTGCCATCATTCTCAATAGTACTGGTTAATGAAGGAGTGGTGGTGAATTAGAAGGTCACTGGGAAACTCAAAGGCTGTCAGGCTCAAATCCGCTCAGTTTAATGCGCTCTGAGGGGCAGTCACCACTTTGAACTGAGTTGCGGCTGATCCGTTTCCATGCACTTCTTCATAAAGCCAATCGTGTATTTTAGTCGCAAATACACACGCATGAGCAGGACTGAAGCCAATACTGTCACACAACCTCACACGTTCTCTCATGCACATGTCCCCATCATCAAACATTCACTGTCAGACTCACTCTCTCCATCCCTGCTCTCAATAGCAGTTCTCTACGATAAACAGTCTCGGTTTAATTACAATAATAAAGAACTACTTACAAAACACTAACATAAGGATTTAGATATAGAAATGGTTCTAAAAGCACCAGGGTTCTTTGGCTTATTAAAGCAGCAGAAGAACTAAAGAACCATTCCAGCATAAAAAGTTTCTTCACGCTCTTAAAAATAAAGGTTCTTCATTGGCATCTATAGAACCTTTCCATTGCATAAAATGTTCTTATAATGGAAAACAATTCTTCAGATTATTAAAATGTTCTTTGTCTTTTTTAATGAACTGTTCACTGAAAGGCAAAAACTCCCTTTTGGAACCTTTATTTTTAAAAGTGTATATACTAGATTCTAATAGAATTCATTAAAGAATCTTCTTTTTAGAGTGTACCTGTAGATCTGGAGTTCCGAGTCACGTTTTATTGCTGTGATTCCTTGAGAGGTCACCCAGAGGTCAAAGGTCAAGCCGCAGGTCAGAGATCGGCCAAGACTCAGAGCTCCAGATGTAGAGAAGCAGCGTGGATATCCATCAGAAGTACAAAAGCTTTCTCAAAGCTCTCCTGAAGATTGTGCCGTGTGCGTCTCCACCAGCCTTCCCTGTTTGAGTCTAGCTCTGCAGAGGCCAAACTGAAGCAGTCACGCTTTATGGCTCATAGTTCCCCAGTTTCACTCATTTATGTGGCATCCAGCTCGCATTCTGTTTCACTGAGTCCTTCCCGGTGAGTCTTTGAATCATCTTCTCTCTGATTTACTGTCACATCCCAGTGGCTCTCCAAAGAGAAGTGTGTGAGTGTGAGGAGAGCAGAAGGAAAATCATCAGTTGCACACAAGTTACAGAAAGATTCATCTACACCTCTCTCTCTCTTTCCCTCCCTCCCTCTCTTTTCGTCTAGCACTCTCTGATACCTCCCCCAGAAGCCCACTGTTAATCAACCAGTCCTGAAAACATATTGTCTCTCTTTCTCTCTCTCCTCAGTTTCTCTGCCTCTCTCGCTCCCTGAACTGCAAAACTCAAGTTTGCATCCCTGGTTTAACCCCGTCCCTCTTGACTGCTGCAGTTAACATACTCGGTTTCAGTGAAACATCTTTGTAAATACATATAATACTTCAATAACCCATGGGTTTCATCCAGATGATCATTTTATATATATTTATACTGTTTTGATCAAAAAATGTGTGGGCTTGGTTTCTGGAACATTTTGGAAATTTTCACTGTGGCTTTATTGAGGTCCCGCCTGAAGGTTTTTCTCGAGTGTCTTTCCAAATACAAAATGGTTTTATAAACAAGTTTTGACAGCACATCAAGGCAAGACAAAGCAGATGTGTTATGTGGCCTAAAAAAGACAAAAGCTTTCAGATGCAAAATCATTAATCTTTCACTCTACAGTTTATCATTTTAAGCTGAAATTTCTGTGCCATAAATCTTCATCTGGCTTGGGATTTTACACAGGACTGACTGTTCTCCTTTTGTTTTCTTTGCTTATTCTGTCATTCGTTCTCCCATTCTGTTGTTTGTGTGGTTTTGAACTCATCTCCATTTGACCACAATAAGAATAACATCCCTCTCTTGTTCCTTTTCTTCTCTCTCAAACGCACACACACGCACAACCTGGATAACTAGTGTGGAGAACATAGGAAAACACCCAAAATGACATTTTACGTACTGCTCGGACACGTATACACAAATATTCTGGTTGAAATTAAAGTTACTGAAATACTCAGATATCATGTTAAATTCCTCATTGTATTGATAGCAGCAAACTAGACTGTTTTGTTCAGAGCTGACTGTTAGTGTTGGATGGGTTAGTCTGGACCTCAAGATTTAATGCTGTTCTCACCAAACTGACCAAATAATCAAACACAAACAGTAATTCAAAGCCTCTTAAAAGAAAAAGACCTGGTAGATGGAGTCATTGCCCTCTAGTGGTTAAAATCGCAATAGCAACCCTATGGTTAGTATTAATGGGCAATCGTCAACATGCAAGCATTTTCTCCCAGTATGGATATTAAAAGAAAAGCACAAAAAAGTTGAAAAATGAATTGACATAATCATGTAGTACATGAAGTCAAAGCTGATAGTATAAAAATGTAAAAAATTTTATGTTTTTTATGTTTAAATGTTATTTAAACTTGTTGAATTACCATAAGCTAAAAAAACAGTGTAGGACCAGCAATTTAATGTATTTTTTTTAAAATAATTATTATTTTATATATTATAATATCTATTTGTTGAATTATAAAAGTAATAATAATTCATTATAAATGATTATTACTTAAAAAATTAAACATAAATAAAATAATAAAAAATAAAAACATTTTTAACTTAAAAGTCCTGCTCTGACCACTATGTACACTGCAAAAAAAAAAAAAAAAAAAAAAAAAAAAATGCTTTTCTTACTTAGATTAAATCAAGAAGGATTTAACAAGTAAAAAATCTAGACAAGTAAAAATTATTGTCTTGTTTTCAGAAAAAAACAAGTCAAAATTCAGTACATTTTTGCTTAGAATAAGCAAAATAATCTGCCAATGGGGTATGCAAATAATCTTATTTCAAACAGAAAAGATTATTTTGTTTGTTTCAAGCAAAAACTCATTTAATCTTACATTTACATTTGGTCATTTAGCAGATGCTTTCATCCAAAGCGACTTACAAATGAGGACAATGAAAGCAATCAAAATCAATAAAAGAGCAATGGTATGCAAGTCTCAGTTAGCTTAACACAGTACATGTAGCAGTATTTTTTATAATAATAATAATATAAAAATAAAACAGAATAAAAAAAAGAATAGAGCAAACAATTATTAACACTTTTAGAATAATCTTAATTTTGACTGTTTTTTTCTGAAAACAAGACAATGATTTTTACTTGTCTAGAAAATTCTTCTTGATTTAAGAATCTTTAGATATTTTGGCTGGAAACAAGACAAAAATTCTAAGTAAGAAAAGCATTTTTTTTGCAGTGTATGTAAATATAATGAATAATAAAATTGCCAACAAGTATCACCTAAAGTCGAAGTATTCTGGAGTCATACCTTTTGTTTTGGCCCTTATATTAGACTGGAAAGTGACAGTACAAATGGGACGAGCACATGATGAAAAACTCAAACCTGCGTTCCTTTGCTCTACGACTGCGCGACAGCTCTGACTAGTCATAAACCGTAGTACAGGTTGCACAGTGAAAGAGAAATCAGAGCATGACTTTCAGATAAAGGACTGACTTTAATACATCTTCAAGTAAAAGTGTTTACACATGGTATAAAAAAATAAACGGAGGGAGCCAACAAAGAACCGACGAGACAGATTGCAAGACCAGTCGCTTTCAGATATATCCCATGCGACTTCACATGTGCGATAAGCAAACGTGTGCTAAATCCTTTATAGTGCAATAAAATCAATGCAAAAAGAGATGAAAGGTGAGTAGGAAGAGATCATCTCTGTGTCTAAAGCTTCTTGATTTTACACAATGTGCCTACGCTGTTATATTTAACTGGTTATGACTTTAAATTTTCTGGATTTGACATCATTTGATCGGTCTACAGTTGGAGACAGTCCTGACAGACAGAAGAGGAGAGGAGAAGATCGTTTTCCTCTTTTGAAAGACATTGCTGCATTTCCCAAATATTAGAAGTCCATGTCTAACTGTCTTAAAGACTGAAACTAGCAAGTAGCAAGTAGAAACTGATGTAAAAATACAGTCTCTTGGACATGCATGTGATTTGGTCCGTTGTCCAGGCAAGGGTATTTAGGATCTGGACCAATCAGACGACAGAGATGAAGATGACAGCGTCCTCATCCTTGGTGGATTGTTTGAGGCTCAGCAAGATTGGACGACAGCAGGCAGCCTCTTCGATATCAGAGATTTTCCCTGAAACACAGGACAAATAAAACAAAGAGAAAGACAAATGATTTTGAACTGCATTAAAAACATCTGTACGCATGCTAAACAGAAAATGACTCCTTTCAGTGGGTCATTTAAACAAATCTGTAACCGTAAAGGAGGGTTATTTTAACACGGACACCTCATGACAGCACACACAAAACAAACAACTTGAATTTCAGGGGGGATGCATTATATGGAAAGTTCACCCATAAAGAAAATTGTTATCATTTATTAACTGTCGTGTTATTCCTAACCTTCTAGTGTGAGGAAATTTTTTGTTTACCACCGTAGCTCTCGTTTTTTTTTTAAGTCTCCTATGCTCACCAAGGCTGGATTTATGAGATCAAAAATACAGTAAAAACAGTAATATTGTGAAATATTATTACAATTTTAAAATAACTGTTTACTATTTTTATATACATTTTAAAATGTAATTTATTTTTGAGATGGTAAAGCTGAATTTTCAGCACTCTGATCTTCAGTGTCACATGAGAAATCATTCTAATATTCTGATTTGGTGCTAAGAAAGCATTTTTATTATTATCACTGTTGAAAACAGTAGCGCTGCTTAATATTTTTGTGGAAACCTGGATACGAAAAGAAAAAAAACACATACTGGAAAAAATGGAAAAGAGCAGCTTGGACATTCTGCCTAACATCTCCATTTGTATTCAATGGAAGAAAAAAATAATAATAATCTCTCTCAATTTTCATTGTTGGGTCATCTTTTCCTTCAACAGAAACATCACATGTATCCTCGACTAGTCAAACAAACATGAACAGGAGCTACACATACAGGTAGAGGAAAAGCAGGGTTACCTGGAAGCAATGCCTTCCTTCAAAACAAGTTCTTACTTTTCTGTGGACAAGATAGAGAAAAGTGAACAGGTACACATTTTGGCATCTGTTGCAGCAAGAGACCAAAATGCAAAGTCATGCAGAGTGTGACAAACCACAAACACTCAAGTTATCCCTGTTGGAACTGTCACGACAACATGATTTAACGTGACATTACAAGGTTTGGGGACGGGACAACGCACCAGACAAGCTTCATCTGACCAGAGCTGCTGTCTGATTGGTCAGGCAAGCCATCATTGAGGGGGGCGGGGCCACTACCACTTACCACATTACGAGTGAACTTTTCAAATGAGGTTCTGCGATCCTGTATGCTTTCCAACTTCAGTCAATGAGATGAAGAGTGAAAAAAGGGACTTACAGCATGGTGTATATAGGTTTTTATTAAGTTGAATTAATACGCCCATCTATTAGTGTCAATTCAAATGTATCAGATTTAACTATCAGAATTAATCACTTTCTTGAACTGCTGAATCACTGATTTATTTTAAAACAACAGATTTTGGTTTCTACCAAATAATATTTCCTCAAATAATAGGGTCATTCTACAGAAACGTCCACTTTTCTAAATAAAAAAATAAAATAATAAAATTAAAAAATAAAAATCACACTGATGCCATCACTCGACTTCCTCCTTCCTATTTTCCAAAGATTTATGAAAAAAGGTCCATGTTTAGTCCACTGTTTCTTTTCAGTTATGAGAAATTTTCTCATTTATCTCATGATTTCATATGAAGCTTTTAGTTAATGTCACTGGTATGACCTATTTATTGTTAGGGAATTGTTAAAAAAAAAAAAAAAAACTATAATACAAATGGATTAAACTACTCAATTTAATGAGTATACCATGATTGACAACATGTGGCTGGATACCTTGCAGCAGACATTTTGTAAAATGCATTTTTCATGAAAATTGTCACTGGTGTTACCTTCCTTATGTATAACACCAGTGACCATCAGTATATCAGGTCTAATGTATGTCACTGGTGTTACTGTGCTGTTTTTGTCTGTCACATTAAATAAATAAAACATAATCTCCGTATTTCTTGCATTTTCATTATTATTTTTGTAACTGACTACATGTACTGAATTTTTTTTTTTAATAATATTTCATAAAAACTTTTAATATTGCTAAAGAAGGTAACATCGGTGACAAAAAAATTATACATGTGGTCTTGAAATAATTGCACAAAAAAGCTAAAAATAAATAAATCATTAAGCTGTCATTTATATGTATTCATAAAGTCAAAAGGTAATCTAATAATGTGGTCTAAGTTTAAATGTTAAAAAATGCCATACCAAAAGTGGACGTTTCTGTAGAATGACCCAATACAACATTATAATACTTATACTTTACTGCTGTTATTAAAATAACATTATAACCATAACAACTAACCTACATCATCCTATCCTACCCTAATCCCAAAATAAACTTTTTGTCATTCTAGAAAGTGTGTTCTTGCATTTACAAGAACAGTCAGACAAAAGAGTGGAAAATAAGGTCTCAACACACATTTTTTAAAGTTGAGCTATTTTTCAATTAGGGCCCTGAAAACACGGCTCTAATAACATGTTCAATGCTATGCAAATAAACAAACAAACAAACAAACAATACACTTCTACATTCAATGGTTTACAAAAATAATATGCCAGATTTGGGTCTTTTCTCAGCAAATACTTTTATATATGATTAATTTAAAGCTTCACATACACTACTGTTCAAAAGTTCAGGGTCAGTCAGATTAAAAAAACAACAACAACAAAAAAAAAAAACCCAAAGAATACTTTTATTCAACAAGGACACATAATATTGACAGTAAAAGTGGCAGTAAAGACATTCAAATGAATTTCAAATAAATGCTGTACTTTTGAACTTTCTGTTCAAAGTATTTGTACTTTATTTTTCCCACAAAAATATTAAGCAGCAACTGTTCTCAACATCGATAAGAAATGATTTTGGGAATCATGTGACACAGAAGAGTAATGGAATAACTGAAAATTCAGCTTTGCTATCACAAGATTAATTCACATTTCTAAATATATTAAAATAGAAACTTTACTTTAAATTGTAACAATATTACTGTTTTTACTTTTTTAATATATATATATATATATAAAATGCAGTTTTTATAAGCATAAGAGACACTTAAAAAAAAAAAATTAAAAATAAAAAAAAACTGACCCAACTTTTAAAAAGTAGTATATCTGTGTATCAGGGCATTCTTAATGTATTCAAGAGGAGTACTGATTATGACTGTAAGTCAAATTGCTTAATGTTTTACCTTTTTCTTAGCCTGCAGAAGCTCCTGGTAGGCACTGGATCTAATAAAACGGCTGTAAGAGTCACTCTTCATCAGCTTATAGATGTGTTCCTGGGACACACACAATTAACGGTCATTTGCATGTTTATAACCTAAATTGTATGGCTTGTTTTCATCAATTTTCATTAAAAAACAATAATCAGCATAGCTGCTTAAAAACATAAAAACCTGTGCATCCTCAAAAGCGTATCGTCCGGGGTCTTTGACATTCTGTGTGGTTTTGTCGTAGCTCTTCGAGTCAACGTTGATGGCACTGGGGGCTCCAGGAGCCAAAAACTCCTCCCAGATCTCCTGCACCCGTGTTGGCACCTCACGGATTGGCCTCCTCTTTAACTCCTGCACTGCCAGCCAGAATCTGAGTTTTGGATAACAACAGAGAATGAAAAAAAATAGTTGCTCGGTGGATCTGCCTGTTTTGTAGTACTCCTCACCCGCCAGCAGGGGGCATAAAGGGGAAGTGTAGGTGTACCTCAGGTTTTCCGAGCTAAATTCAGACTCCAGGAACTTGAGGAACTGCTCTCTCCCAACGGGATCTTTCAACACCTCATCGATTCCAAAACCCCAGCGTCTAACTCTAGTCTGACCGGGTTCCTTACTGTTCACACATACACAACACATTATACATATAGTACACATTTATCTGTGAAGACAATAATAATATTCACTGTGTGTGTCTGAAACAGACCTGGCCTCCATCTCCCACAGCGTTGTGTCATCTGATATCCAGGGGTTGGAAGGATCAGGAGTGGACAGGAAGGGGTCATAGTCTGAATACTGTTCAGCATAACTCAGCAAACTACAAAAAAAAACAAAAAAATAACATTCACAAAAACAAAGTAACGAATAAAAAGAGGAAAGATGACAGGTAGAAAAAAGGATGATATTTATTAGTAAAATAGTATATCAAAACACTATAACATTCACATGTACACACTAATCATGTGACTCAATTTCCATTCAAATGTAACCAATAAATGAAAAAGCAAAAACATGGATGTTGGGTAATGTTTTTTTGTTTTTACTTTTTATTGTGCCACTAATGATAAAAAGCAACTTAGTACTTTTTATGAAAAGTAATGCAAAGGTAAAATTAATCTTTATTTTGATTGTTTGTTTTTTAATTTTAGAAAGTGCTAATATATACTGTATGCAAATGGGTTATGCTTATCAGTGACTTTATACATAATGCAACAACAGTAATTGTTTACCATATATAATCTTAGCATGGGGAAGGAGTTTTTTTTTTAGTTAATTTTTATTATTTTAAATATTAGTACACAAAATGATTAGATAGGTTACATACATATTTAAAAAAAAACATGGATATTACAGTGTACATTTAATAAAACATTACATAATCTAATTATATCTAGTAGACATAGCACACATTACTTTTAAGTACTTACCTCCAACACTGATGGATATTTACATTTTATATTTTGATCTATAACTCATTGTTGCAAGTTGGTTTCATTATACGTTGCACTAAAATCTTCAAGATGTTGTGGCATTCTAATAGAGCCATTGATCTCTCAAAGGGAGTAAATTTGAGGATGAGAAACAGAAACATGTTTGTCAGCATGAGTAATATCTACACAGGCCATTAAAGAGGTCGATAAGAAAATGTTTAAGCACTGTAGAATAATGAAGACCTGTGGATCGATCACAGCACAGACTCTCTCTCTCTCTCTCTCTGACTTACCTCTCTGCAACTTTGGACATTTTCAATCGATGTCGGTCTAACTGTGCTTGCCCAAACTTGATCTGGAAAGACAATAGTGGTAATAGTCAAGGTGAGTGTATGTGGGTATGTGTATGTGTATGTGTGTGTGTGTGTGTGTGTGTGTGTGTGTGTGTGTGTGAAAACAGATGGCAAATAAAGCTATGGCAGTTTTTCACACAGCTGCCAAAAAATAGCCAGTGGTAGTTAGCTGGTCACCCAAGCTGGACAAGCTGGTTAGGCTGGTCAGTTCTGTAGGGTTTTAGACCACTATTTTACAGTGGCCCGGCACATGCAATGTGGGAGGGAAACTAGATATTGGCCATAAATTATAATTTGTCCCCACAAACAATTAAAAAGAATACAGTAGTTCACTCAAAAATGAAAATTTGCTGAAAATCTAGTCACTCTCAGGCCATCCAAGATGGGTGCCATTAGAAGGAGAGTTCAAACTGATAAAAACATCACCATGTTCCACATAACTCGAGTCCATCAATTAATGTTTTGTGATGTGAAAAGCTGAGTGTTTGAAATAAATGCATCATTAATGTTTTAATAGTCTGTCCAATGTTGTCACTCACAACCACCAACAATCCACCAACATATTTATTTAGAACTGCTTGTAAATGGTGCTTGATCTCTGCATATTTCTCTCCTGATTCAGAGGAGATGACTTTTTCACTGGAGAAAATGATATTATGGACTTAAGGCAAGTAACAATTTGAAGATTATAAACATGCAGCCATGTGAATTATTGTAATGTTTTTATCAGTTGTTTGGATTCTCATTCTGATGGCACCCATTCACTACAGAGGATCTATTGTTGAGCAAGTGATGAATTGCTAAATTTCTCTTCTGATAAAGAAACAAACCCATCTACATCTTGGATGGCCTAAGGGTGTTATTTTCAGCAAGTATTTTATTTCATGGCCAAGAATTCATTCCTTCATTTCAGTTAAATTAAAGCCACACTGTACTAATATGTTCCATCATTTTAGTTAAATTGTGGATATGTTTTACTATTTTGTTTCCTCATTTTAATGTAGCTAAACCGTGGTCACAATTCAACTAAAACTAGGGAATTACTTAAAACAATTTGACCATGATTTTACTATAACAAGTTTTGGGAATGAATTCTTAATTTATGGCTATGCTATCTTTCCCCCCTATTGTCCTGGGGCTCTGGACTTTTCGACCTTCCACTGTCCACATAAACACCAACTCCTACTAAACCAACTGTATAAGTGACCTGAACAGAAAAAAATAACATCCTTACAAATCGGTTTACATAAAAAGCTATTTAAAAACAGATACAGAAAGCAAAACAGCATATCAATATATGAAAAGGAAGCATAAAAGTTTGACAAAGAAATTTGTAAAAATTAAACTTCATCTGACACCAAGTTATCAAATAGAACACTCAGATACATTTGAAATTCAAATTCAAATACTCTGCCTATACAATCGGGTGTTACCTGTTCCCGAAGCTCTTCCTCGGTTGGTTGCTTGGCCTCAGGGGCGGGTGTGTGGGTGGGGCTATGACTGCGAATGTCATTCTGAAGGCCGTACACAGACTGTGAAAATCATCAGAATCATATTTACATAAATTTAAAACAGGCTCAGATATCAGAGAGGATATTTCTGTGTGATTGCATCAGTGATTGGGGATTTCATATGGGCAGCTGCATGATTGCTGAGGTGAGCCGTTCTGGATTGGTAGGATTTTGTGATTGGTGGATTGATTTAAGATTGATTGAGTATTCTGACTGGCTCAGTGGTTGATTGATTCATCAAATGCAAACGCTCAATGATATAATGAGTGGAATAACTGCTGCAGTGATTAGTCACATGGTTTAGGATATTAAAACCTTGAGTAATTTGATTAAATGCTGGATTTCCTGCAGTGCTAGTGGGTTTTGTGTTACCTTTCTTGTTTTGTGAGGGTTCTTCATTCTGGATGATTTCTTTATGTCCACTTCTGTTGTGTTCACACACCCTGGCTGATACACACACATATACACACACTTTGTCAATATAACTGTCAATTCTCTAGATGACCTATAGTTTATGGTTGCCAGGCAACCGTGTTGCTTTGACTGTAAACCACCTGACGCAGTGCACCTAACCAGCATACTCCCTCCTGTTTTGGGAAAATGAGATGATATTTTAAAAAAGGCATGGAGCTGTCAATCAAATGGTTTCCTGCTGGTTAGACTCAGTGTTTCCACTCTCCAGTACAGGATGAACTTTAGATCCAGGCCTCGAATGTATGTTGGAGAGAAAATGAAAAAAGCCTAAAGACACTGATGCAATAAACCCCATTTGAACCTGTACTGGCTAAATATGGACAAGAACTGCAGCATCTCGCTATTGCACATCGGCTTGAAAGATCAAGCCAAGTTAGCATGAAATTGCTAATGAGAAGGATCAGCTCAGTGTAATTGAGGGAGAAATTGCTGCTTCCTTCAAAACAAACAGCTCACAGACACACAAGTCATAAAGCAATATACATCAGGTGATTCACACATATAGACACTCAAAACCACAAGGACTTGTGCAATAATAATAATACTGTAAAAACATATTGTTTAATGACTATTTAACGTAGAAATGTAATGAAATTGCATAGTAGCTTATGTTACTACTGTTGTACTTGTAATAAAATTATAGAAATAATGGGTAAAAACATGAATAGATTTAGATTTTCATGATTAGATCAATATAATAATTATATTTCTACCTACTGTATATAAACTACAGGTTTTGAAACAAACACATTTATAGATGAAATAAAAATGAAGTACATGTATACATTTTCTCAACAAGTTGGCGTTTTTAATATGACCATAAAACATTTCTACTGTAATATAATAGTTCTTACAGTATTAATATAATAAAACCATGGTAAATCTTCATAAAGCATTTTCTAAGGATTCCAAAGGATTTTAAGCTGTATTTCATCATGAATAAAATGCTTTGATAGGAAATATGGAAAATGTGCTTCTATGGGTAGCAAAATGAACTAACAAAATAAAATAAAACATTAAATCTAGTTTGTTTAAAAATATGAAAATACAATATTTACAAAATATTTTATATAACTGAATGAACTGCATTAAGATACAAGATCAAACAGCAGAAATGTTAAAAGGATAGATCAGGTAGGAATAGCTCTTTGGAGGACAACTGCACATTTTCACTTTTTACTTTGCAGAATATTGTCTAAGGAAATGAATGATATATGATTTTCAGAATGTGTGTTTCAGTTTTATGACTAGCAAGCAATTCTTCAAGCACAGAGGCGATTCCATTAACTCAGGGGGGCTTCAACACTGTTATGTCATTCCTCTGTGAGGGAACAACTTCAAACACTCGAGAACAACAAAGAATAATTCTGAAGAAGAAAAGAGAATAGCTGCATTGTTCTTCCACAGACTTAGTTCAGCACTTAGTCCACACACATACATTTACTCACCACTGGTCTGTGCACATCCCAGAAAGCTCTCTCCTGACTGTCCAGTATTTTCCTCTCAATTTTGTCTCTTTTCTTATCGACTCTGTACAGACAGAACACCAAGCCAAAGCAATTAAAACATTTAACTTCCAAAAGAAAAAGCAAACATGCAATGAACCATGCAACTTAGCTGAAAAGTCATAAAGCTGCCTAATGTTTTGGCACTCAGTGGCACTATAGTGCTCACAGAATGGCCTTGAATTACTTAAAACAACAGCAGAAGTGACTTATAAGACAAGTTCTGTGCAATCCAAAAACTATTTTACCACACAATTTATGTCCAAGAGACTTTTAAAATCCATTAGCACAGACAACATAAGAACAACCAACAGCTTGACAGATATTTCAAGAGAACTGCCCATTAATATTTGAATTCTTACTATGTAAATAGTCACTTTCCTGTCTTCTGACTGGATGGATGGCATTTACAAATGCACAACAAAAATACATAACATGATCACACTATTTGAAAGACTGAAAGATACATACTTTGCTTGAGCCTCTGCTTGCATAAATATAAACTCCCATTTCCTGGCGAATGCCCGCTGTAGTCGTGCTAAACTCTCCTGAAAGAGAACAGAAGAACAGAACATTTTTAGATGAACAAAATTTAAAATACAAAAAGCTTTTCTGTAGATAAGGAAGCCATCTGTTTAATGTTGTG
Source organism: Acrossocheilus fasciatus (assembly GCA_036784905.1). Taxonomy (NCBI): domain Eukaryota; kingdom Metazoa; phylum Chordata; class Actinopteri; order Cypriniformes; family Cyprinidae; genus Acrossocheilus; species Acrossocheilus fasciatus. The sequence goes on along the minus strand of CM071954.1, from coordinate 10,274,971 downwards.
TACCAGTCATTTTAACCCTTTCGTCCAAAAAGACTAAACTTACCTCAAAGTCAGTATAATAACTTACCCCAAAAATTGGATAATTTTTGTGCTTTTTGATTTTTTTTGGAACTGACTGATTATAGGCCTCAATGATCTGACCTGAGCATTATCAAAATAATTCTTAAATAATGTGTTTTCACTCAAAAACAGTGGCATAACCTCAGATCAATGAAACCTATGACCAATCAGTTCCACATACAAAACCTGCGCTAACTGAAAGAAAACAAGTTGTCAAACAGGTATGGTGAAAATATAGCATAATTAGAGATTCCAAGCATATTTTAAAATGAAGGACAACACCAAATTAGGTAAAGGATTTTCAACACAGCATAAGGGTTAACTTAATAATAGAAAAATGAAGAGGTGGCCCAATGATTACATGTTTACAGTTCAATATGAGAAAGACGTTGGTGGAAAGAGATCTATCATTATGCAGGCCTACCGAAGAGCTTACATGGATTACGCAAACAAAGCCTGACATTTAAAGCCCAGCTTGGATTAGACCGACTTTCTTTTTAAAGATTGTCATTACCTTATTATCTTCCTAATATCTTCTATCTAATAATGTCTGAAGTACAAAACCTGAGACGTGCATTGTTACAATTAAGAGAGAGAGAGGAGGGAGAAACAAAGAGAAGATTACTTACAGCTTCATAATCAGCAAGTTCCAGACGTGCTTTGTTCTGCATTGTTCTTTTGCACAAGTACACAGCTGCAAAGAGAAGCCGAAAAACACTGCTCACACACACCTCAGCAGCCCTCAGGGCTTTCAAATGAGTTGTACTAAAATATTTAGTAAACATTTAACATATTTCACACCAGCTTGTACCGAATCGCACCTGAGCGTTGCTTTGTTCTAATTGCAGAATTCAGAGCAAGCATAATTTACCTAACCCGAGGCACATTCATGCACACAACCACAATACAGCATGATCACAATTGTATTCATCGGTATTTGTTAGTAAAGTATAATACTGCACAAAATGCCCTTGCTGCAACCACATTTTACATACAAATACCTATGAAAATGAATTAGATTAAAATGCAGAACGCATAGTACAAGTACAGCTCTCCTGGAAACCTAGATATAATGTTGAGGATGAAGGATCAGGTTTCATGTAGTGACAACAAATGCATACACACGATCCAGCTGGAAGGATTTGATTAGGTTGTGTTTACATAGGCTAGTCTTATTAAAGCGCACACACTCCTAACATTCCATGATCCAGCTGATCTCCAGCCATCTGGAGGACTTCATTAAATACATGTTCATATAGACCAGTCTCAGTAAGATACAGAAAACAGATCCTGCACAAAACTCACCGTAGTCAGTGTTCTCAGGCTCCCAGCAGTTTGAGGGCCAAAAATACGGAGTCTGACAGATGAAAGAGTACAATATGAACTCCACGCACATATATTTTAAAGCTTGCAGTTGTTTTTTTATGAAGATTTAGTCACATTTTACATTGATTACAGTGATTATTATATATTTACATTTTAACGTACTGATTAATTATAATGAACAACATGAACTTAATGTGTAATTATTTGATGGAGCGATCAGTATCTGAGCTAGCTACTGTATTGCATGTTATTAGGCTGCTATATAATTACCTTTAATAACATGCATTATATTTAGTATGGATGCTGTATTTTAAAGTGTTTCCAAATGTTCACTCTCTATTTTGCTTCTCAAATCAGCAAAACAACTGACCTGAAATCTGTAGAATGTGCCATCGTCCTTAAGAGTGAGCACATGGTCGGAGATGGGGAAGAAGTAGCCGTGAGCTGCCATCAGTGTGCCCAGATGAAGAGCCTCCACTAGAGGAACAAAAAATGGGGTTTTTAGAAGTCCAAGTATGAAGTGACAACCCAACTCTTTATGCCAAGATTTTTTTTTTTCTGTTCTAAAATTAAATGTACAAAACAAGGGGTATGAAATGTGGGTAGAAATGGCAAATTTGAGAAACACTGACTGTGATTCTGGAAATAAAATTTGCATTAACTGAACTATTGATGGAATTTTATGTCTTGGTATCTTGGTGTATTGGTATTTTTTGTTTGTTTGTTTTTGTTTTTTGCAGGTTTTTGTGAAAGTAAATTTTGAGGACCAAATAATGAAAACATAAGGAATAATTTGAAGGGAACACAATGCTTCAATATGTTCTCTAAATGTAAATGCCTATAGGGAACACACAATGAGTTGTATTAGCAACACTTCAAAGTTTGAATTCATTATTATTAAAAAAACAAAACATAACAAAACAAAACAAAACAAAACAAAACACACACACACACACACACACACACACACACTTCACTTCATTTTGTTCAGTTTATCTAGATTTCGTTTACATTAGCATTTCAAGAAAATGCATCTTGGACATTCATTTTTTGCAATGCATGCACAATTTAATGTCTCTATATACAGGTGCATCTCAATAAATTAGAATGTTGTAGAAAAGTTCATTTATTTCAGTAATTCAACTCAAATTGTGAAACTCGTGTATTAAATAAGTTCAATGCACACAGACTGAAGTAGTTTAAGTCTTTGGTTCTTTTAATTGTGATGATTTTGGCTCACATTTAACAAAAACCCACCAATTCAATCTCAACAAATTAGAATATGGTGACATGCCAATCAGCTAATCAACTCAAAACACCTGCAAAGGTTTCCTGAGCCTTCAAAATGGTCTCTCAGTTTGGTTCACTAGGTTACAAAATCATGGGGAAGACTGCTGATCTGACAGTTGTCCAGAAGACAATCATTGACACCCTTCACAAGGAGGGTAAGCCACAAACATTCATTTCCAAAGAAGCTGGCTGTTCACAGAGTGCTGTATCCAAGCATGTTAACAGAAAGTTGAGTGGAAGGAAAAAGTGTGGAAGAAAAAGATGCACAACCAACCGAGAGAACCGCAGCCTTATGAGGATTGTCAAGCAAAATCGATTCAAGAATTTGGGTGAACTTCACAAGGAATGGACTGAGGCTGGGATCAAGGCATCAAGAGCCACCACACACAGACGTGTCAAGGAATTTGGCTACAGTTGTCGTACATCAGAGGCGTCTTACCCAGGCTAAGGAGAAGAAGAACTGGACTGTTGCCCAGTGGTCCAAAGTCCTCTTTTCAGATGAGAGCAAGTTTTGTATTTCATTTGGAAACCAAGGTCCTAGAGTCTGGAGGAAGGGTGGAGAAGCTCATAGCCCAAGTTGCTGTTGCTTGAAGTCCAGTGTTAAGTTTCCACAGTCTGTGATGATTTGGGGTGCAATGTCATCTGCTGGTGTTGGTCCATTGTGTTTTTTGAAAACCCTGTTTTTTGACGTCACTGCACCCGTTTACCAAGAGATTTTGGAGCAGCTTTTTAAAGATGCTGATTTCAATTTCCAGCAGGATTTGGCACCTGCCCACACTGCCAAAAGCACCAAAAATTGGTTAAATGACCATGGTGTTGGTGTGCTTGACTGGCCAGCAAAATCACCAGACCTGAACCCCATAGAGAATCTATTGGGTATTGTCAAGAGGAAAATGAGAACAAGAGACCAAAAAATGCAGATGAGCTGAAGGCCACTATCAAAGAAACCTGGGCTTCCATACCACCTCAGCAGTGCCACAAACTGATCGCCTCCATGCCACACAGAATTGAGGCAGTAATTAAAAGCAAAAGGAGCCCCTACCAAGTATTGAGTACATATACAGTAAATGAACATACTTTCCAGAAGGCCAACAATTCATTAAAAATGTTTTTTTTTATTGGTCTTATGAAGTATTGTAATTTGTTGAGCTCGGTGGGTTTTTGTTAAATGTGAGCCAAAATCATCAAAATTAAAAGAACCAAAGACTTAAACTACTTCAGTCTGTGTGCTTTCCCACAACATTCTAATTTATTGAGATGCACCTGTATATTCAAATCTATAGGAAGTTTCTTTTTTCCCATTCTTATCTAATAATCTATCCTTCTATCCAGAAGAACATCTACTGTATCTACGACAGGAAGCATGGAAAAAAAAAACATTCTACTACAACCAGCAGAACTGCAGAACCCATTGCAGAGGGAGTTAAGCATCAATAAATTATTATCTATTAAAGTTTTACAATACAGTGTTTACTGTGAGTGTGCACGTTAGAGCATGTGTCTGTGCTGATTACAAATTAATATCCTTTTGCTTTCAAGGGTGCAGTATGCTTTTGCAGCTGTTGTTGTTTTGATGAGAGCTTCCCACCAGGCATGTTCACAAGGTAAATCCCACTAATCTGCAGTGTAGCAAAGAACTCAACAGAGAGAAACTTTTTTTTTTTACATTTTTACTTTTTGATCTCTCCTCTGTTTCAGGCACAGTCTATTGACTATACTGAGAGGTTCTGTGCACTTATCTGGTTGCTCTTTTCCTGTCTGAGAAGAGCCCCCATCACACACTTACTCACACACACCTGTCAAATCTGTCAGAGGGAATCTAAAGTAGAGGGATATACACCATACTCAGAAACAAATCGAATCTCACCGCTGTGTAAAGAAAAGAAAATCTCTTTATCTTCTTTGCTTCTTCCCCAAAACCGACTCCATCTTCACAATACCTCAGACTACCACAGCAAATGCAAGTACAAATTGGCTTTTTGAGTAAAATGTTAGTTGCAATTAGTTGCAACAGAGAACAAATGTATTTTAATTTTAAAAAATAATACATAATTTTAGTGAACTGTAGCATGTGTTCTTTTTTTAGTAGCTTACAAATGTACACTAAAATACTTAATTTTGCACTAAATTAATGTCAACATTTTATTCATGTTTAATTCAGTGTTACTTGTCATTATTTGTAATTTTTGGTGAAATTTACTAGTAATTTGTGAGTGAAAATTGTTTCTACACCATTTTTTTTTCAGTGTAGTAGTATATTGCTTGGCAAGCTACAGTTTCAAAGGAGTTTCTCCAGTCTTGTTGCTGAAGACACAGATGTGCAAAAGTGAACCAGCAGTTAGAACAAGCCTTTGGGAAACATAATCTTCTCTTTCAACGACTATCTGCTGTGTTACTGTAAAATGTCCCCCTCCCCTCCTCTTCTTCGATTAAAGGAGTAACAGGAGATGCTGACATTAGCTGTTTGCCAACTTATAATTATGAATATGCAAATCCTGAATATATTATCCTGTCAGCTGAAGCTATGATTTTGACTTTTATAAAAAGAGTGCATTTGAATGAATCAAAATAAGAGTAGATTTTTAATCTATGCACATCACAGCTGCAGCACTGTCGGTTAAAGAAAAGAAAAGGCTGCATCACCTTGATCCTCGATACATAGATTCTTCAGCAGCCACTGCACAATGTCTGAACCTGGAAAAGAAGAAAAGAAGGTTACTGTTCAAAATCTAAGGAGATTATGTGTCTCTTTTTAAAGAGATAAATGACAAATGGGCTGCTCAAAAAATTCAAATCAAGTCTCAAAAGCAGGGTCTACTATAAGAAAAACCTGAAATGTGACAACACACAAGTAAACTAAAAATATCTTCTTATTTATTTATTTGTGTATTCATTCATTAATTTTAGTTTTTAATTAAAAATCAGCAACATACTGTTTCAGGGTTAGTAAGAAATGCTTTCAATTCACTTTTGAAAAAAGTTCGCAATTGACCATAAATTCATAATCAGTGGGAAAATGAGTTAAACCACACCACAGATGATAATGATAAAAAGTATTTGTGTATTGTCTGAGATACTGTCCATTCAATATTTTAATTTTGACATTATCTGTTCTAGCTGAACTTCATCTTTTATTCTTCATCCCTACTGCATCTATTCTTTTCATCCACCACTTCCTATAATTACAGTTCTTTCTTTAGTTTTTCTTTCTACATTTTCTCAGACTAATCTCTCTTGCTAAGCAGCAGAACTGTATAAGTTTTGTTAAAGGTAAGTACAGCAGTTCTGGTTGCTCCAAAGAGGATCTGAGTATAGCAGAGCTCTGCTGCAGTATTTCGGGGATTAGCAGAATGGTATAATCTTCACCCCTGCGCCCCTAAACCCCTATTTGTCCTCTTTCTGTCTGACTCTTGAAGCAACCGAGAAGTCCACACCATGAACTAGTTCCTGCATATCCACTTACAATAAATGAATGCCTACAGTAAGGTACGCATCTCTATATAAATTATGACAAAAGTCTCATAATTGCTGTAAAAGGGCAAAAAATTCTGTCGGAGCACTGTTTTAAAAGTGAAGTGTGATTATTATATAGCTGTAATTATTATATCTTAATATTCAGAGATTAGTATAAGTACACGACTGGTAGATTGACATAAAAATCTTCACCTTTCAATGAATAGTTCACCCAAAAATAAAAAATAGCTGAAAAATTTGCTCACCCTAAGGTCATCCAAGAAGAAGGTGAGTTTGTTCCTTCACTTGAACAGATCTGGAGTAATTTAGCACTATTTGGAACATCACTAGCTCACCAATAGATCCTTTTCAGTGAATGGGTGCAGTCAGAATGAGAGTCCAAACAGATGATAAAAACTTCACAATAATCCACAAGTAATTGATCATTTTTAATTGATGAATTGGAGTCATGTGGATTACTTGTGGATTAATGTTAAGTTTATATCAGCTATTTGGATTCTCCTTTTGATGGCACCCATTCACTGCAGAGGATCCATTGGTGAGCGAGTAATGTTCTAAATGGTGATACATTACTCCAAATCTGTTCTGATGTGGAAATAAATTCATCTATATCTTGGATGGGCTGAGGGTGAGTATATTTTCAGCAAATTTTCATTTTTGGGTGAGCTACTCCTGTAAGTATTACTAACCATTTTACAGTGAATAAAATGGGTGTTTCATTTAATTTCAAAGTTTTGCATCCAGTATTCCGTTTTCAACCTGGCCACTGCTAAATTAATAAACTGTGAACAGGTTCTTCTGAGAAAAATATTTCCGAGATACCCCTTACTGACCAATCAAATCCAGTATTCCCAAAATATGAACAGAGCCGATATTGCCTCAGCCAATCAGCAGTGAGAGGCGTGTCCCCAGAGACAGCAGAAGCCAAGAGCTTGAGAGACTTTTTAAAGCATAGAGAGGCAGAGACTGGGGTGTTAGAGCTTGAAGCTGGCCTTTTAATGAATCCTCCGGGGGACCGCAGTCAGAGGAACGAAAGAATATTCTTCTGAGAATTTCTCTCTTGCTTTTTCATTCCTAATCCTGCCCTTCTAAAATGGATTATGGCATGTACAGGAGTATAACATTTGCCCTCTTCTGATATGTAAATAGTGCAATCATTATCCAATAAAAATGAAACATTCTAATTATTTTATTTAAATGAATAATGGATCCAGGCATTTCCTTCCTTTCTGTATTTTTCTTTTAAAAGATGTTAAATTAATATTCTTGGTTATGGACCACAGATAGAATACCACAAACAAGAATTTCAACTCGTCCCTTCTTTGCGAAAATTAACTGTAAAATTATGGTTTGTGGCAAATGACAGCATGCCACTGATGTGGTCCATAGACATTAGCTTGAAATTAAGCCAGAATATTCCATTAGCTACAATTATAATGGCCGTTTCCGGCTGTTAGAATAACTATAATGAGTCAAATCTCCTGAACAACCAATTCAAGCCCTGATCTTTATACCCAGAATTCATTGTGCTTCTCCACCAGAGCAATGCAGGCCAGAGACCTTTGGTAGAGATCAGGCTATCAACAGATCAGTAGACGAAGGGCTCTGGTACTGGCGCTGCACTACAGAGTTCTGGCCGAGTTTTCATTGTGCTGGTCTTCAGGCTTGCTGTGGGGCACTGGCTCCTGCTGAATCCTGCTTTCTCAGCGCCAGCAGTGTATATAAAACAGATGTAGGGGAATTACCAGAGAAGACGCTGGGAATCTTGGATAGGAAACTCTTCACGGTACGGATAGGTATGCCGTTTTTTTCATCCTGCATCCTGGCAATCACATCCTCCATCTAAACAAGAGAGAGAAAGGCACATTAGACTGAATTAATGAAAACATATGTGCACGTAATTCTCCTGCAAAAATCAGTGTCAGTATTCCATGAGGTGGAAAATATTTTTATTTTTTAAAACAAATATTTTCATTGCAAATTTTAATTGCATCTAATGAAGAAAAACCTTTAATATAAAATAATAGCAAACAATATATGAAGAGTTCATTTGCAAAAACCGATAAGCGCGACTTTAAAAAAAAAAAAATTAGCTGATTGCTGTTTATTATCCTCTACATATAGAATCTGATCTGAATCCTAAACACGTTTTGACCAAAAAGCCGGTACTGTCCACTTTCAAGGCATCGCGAGTTCACGTTTTACTGCAGAAGCCGACAAGCGCCCTTGTTGTTTTTGAACAGAAGCCGATAAGTCCATTTTAGCGAATCAGCACACTGTATTCAGGTCAGGTGACAAGGCTACTTTCACTTTGAAAAGACGTGCTAGCTGAGAAGAATTTCATCAAAGCTGACTAAAAGTGATCGAGGATGGATAATTTCGACGAACTTGAACCTGTGATATCTTCTTCAGTGCTTAAAGGAAAATAAAAGCTGAAATGTTTCCACAGAACCTTGCAAAAGCAGCGTGTTACAATGGTGAGGGAAAAATTTGCGTGTAATCACATCCATACAGTTTATGATCACAACAACAACAACAACAACATTGTCATCTGAGGAGATTACAAAGATTAAACGAGTGTTTTTTTTAAACTCTAAAACATGAAATGTGGAGTTATCTGCGTTTGGTATAAAACAAATTTTAATATGTAAAAAAAAAAAAAAACTACTTTCAATGAACTTTAATTTTGTAAATCACCTGTATTTGTTAAAGTTATTATTACTTAATCAAAACGACCCAACTGCAGTTTGATTGATATTGCTTGGAATGTGCAATAAAAAAATGTGTTTCTGAAAAATAAAAATGGAGTTATTGGTTTTTGAAAATTAACTCTTCATATGTTTGCTAGATTTAACACTTCATGAATTAATTTATGCATAAATAAATAAAATGAATAAAATGGTCTCAGACTTTGGCCCACTGTAATGTAATGTAATATAATATAATATAATACAATAGCAAATAATATTTCTTTGCTAGATTTAACACTACATGAATAAATAAAATGAATAAAATGGTCTCAGACTTTTATACAAATATTTAATTATGTCATCCTGGTAATGCGACTCGCTCTCTCGTGTCATACAAACGCAACTGGTAAAAACTTAAAGCAGTTTCATCTTAAATCAATATATTTTATCGCCATAATTATTGCGAAATGCAGTATATTTAGTTGTGTGACTGAACCATATCACTCAATGCCAGTCTAGTTTGAACTTGCCACTTGCTAGCAACTGCTTTCTTCACCGAAGCTTTGTGTATAAACAGTTCAACTCAAATCAATATTTTGTATCTAATTATTTAGTTTTGTGGCAATCAGCCTCTGCTTCGCATCGGGCTGCTGATAAGCTTGTCGGGTTTATTCTGCGATAACAACCAGCTGGATGTACATATAATATAATATAATTGTTTTCTAGATTTAACACTTCATAAATTAATTTATGCATGAATACATGAAATGAATTAAACATCCAATCAGGACTCAAACTTCCTGAGTAATACAGCCAATCAAAGTAAACCATGAGGCCACAGAGACCTGAGATGACAGCCCACGGGAGGCTTGTCAGAAGGATCCACTCAGCCTTCAGTGAATGAAGTCATTGGATATAACAGCCCTATTTATTAGATGAAGAGAAACCTAGAGCTGAGAGGGACCGATCACGTCACCCGCTCATTGATCCGCTGACATTTGGACTGTTCTCAGAGACGCTCCGAGAGTCTGAGTCAACAAGGCGAGCAGCGTCGCCGGGGAACTCACACTCTGGACACGTGACCGAGTACTTCACAGCTGCCAGTGACATCATTCCAACGCAAGACCGCATCAAAATCAGGTCAACAATACACACCCTAGAGATACCTGACATATGGAGGTGTGTGTACATATATGCAGAACGTGTTGTGAAAGTATATGAGCTTGTACTCGTGAGTGTTTAGATAGATTGAGAGAGAGAGAGTGAGTTGTTGCGGTTTCCTCAAGGGGAGGTCCAGTAAACATGCAAAATTGCATCAGTGGGCGCTGCACCGATGCAGAGTGTTTCTTCAAGCTGTAATGCCATTGGAGAGAATCCTAACAGAAAACCTTGTTAAATTCCCTTGAAAACCGTTTTTATGACTCCAGAAATAGCTTTTTTTTTAATATCTAGAGATGAAATGTTTTTGATGGCAGTTACTAACCACCTACAGCGCGTACATGCATTCACTGAGGGAGGGAGAATTGCACATACACTTTGTCGACAATGCAGACCGGGCTGGTGTGCAAACACTGAAGTGCTAATTTAAGGTAATGAGGGATCTGAGCATTCCACTCACATTCACGACTATAATAGAAACATTTTAGAGAGAAAGACGAAGAGAGAGAGAGAGAGAGAGAGAGATAAAGATAAGCACATCTCAGCTGTATGGTGCAATGGTGTGTGATGATATAAAGTCCCAAAAGCCTCACTGGCATCAGCTGTACTACTACAGCCAATATGTGGCCAGGAATTCTTTTAAACCGATGCAGAGATTCATGGGTAAATTTAAACTCTTAGCTTTAACTCCTGATTAAACTAAAATTAACTTCAGTGTGGAGGTGGCAGTAAAATGAATCGTTTATTGAAAATGCTGTGCCGTTGCTTTTGTGAATAAAAGATTTGGTTTTAATTGAACACAATATTAGGATTAATTCATCTAATTAATCATACATGCAAATATCTGCTGACAAAATCTACTTACTAATATAAAATATACACTACTGGTCAAAAACAAACCATTAACTATGACTTTTGCCTTAATAAACTCCTAATTAGCTGCTTATTAATAGTTAGTAAGGTAGTTGTTAAGTTTAGGTATCGGGTAGGATTAGGGATGTAGAAAATGGTCATACAGAATATGGGCTTTATAAATACTAATAAACAGCCAATATGTTAATAATAGGCATGCCAATAAGCAACTATTTAAATCGGTCCCTATACTAAAGTCAGTCACCAAATCTTTTTCAAGATTACAGTAAATTTATCAAATGTGACAGTAAAGACATTTACAAACAATCCATATTTCAAACAAATGCTGTTCTTTTAAACTTCCTATTCATCATAGAATCCTGAAAAGAAAAGAAAAAAAACGAATCATGGTTTCCACAAAAATATTAAGCAGCACAACCACAGCACAACAGTGATAATAATGTTAATAATAATGATAATAATGATAATGTTGCTTGAGCATCAAATAAACATTAGAATGATTTCTGAAGGATCATGTGACATTGAATACTGGAGTGATGGCGGCTAAAAATCAACTTTACAAATCACAGGAATAAAGTATTTTAAATTTCACAATATTAAAGTTTTGATCAAATAAATGCAGCCTTGGTGAACATAAGAGATTTTAGAACAAAATTACAGTATAGCATTAAATAGACTTGTATTACAAAAGAGTTTTTTTTTTTTTTTTTAATAGCCAATAGTTAATTGACTGTAGTAACAGGTGGGCTGTGCTGATTGTGAATTCAAACATGAAGGTGGTAGCTCAAGCTTTCTACAGGAAAATCCCTGATTGTGGAATATACATATGGTCAGTGTGCTTGATTAATTGATAGTTCTAATATAACAAGCAGCATACCTGAAACATTCACACAGACACTTCTCTCAAAACAAAATGTCCTCTGGAGGTATATCTGCAGGGATCACACATCTGAGGCTGCAGCCAATCACAGAACAGACTGATAAAAGCCAATAAGATCAGTTGCCCAGAAAAGAGATATCAAATGCAAATTGAGTCAAAGACCAAAGCACACCAAGTGCACTACAAAACATTTTTAGATATTTTCTGATCATTGAAGTAAACATTGAGCACACTAATAAACCCTGAGGCTAAAATGCTGGCTAAATAAATAGAAAGAAAGAAAAATAATAATAATAATAATAATAATAATATTAAATTCACACCAGAATCTGAGGCTAAAGTGTATAATAGGGGGGAATAAATTAATAAAATAAATAAATTCACACCAGAATCTGAAATGGTTTAAAGAGCAACTGAATGCATTTCACTTTTTTAATCCTGACTATAAATGCTTTTTTTTTTTTTTTGAGCAGACAGAATCTGGCGCAGTGCCTCCAATATACAGTATATACCACTTCACACACTTGGAAATTATGGCCAACTCAATTATTCATATACTAAATGACTTAAGCTTTGTCACAGACTCGTGGCAGACTGTGTCCTGTCCTCATTACTGACACATCTTAAAATATATTATATTAACAGTCCTTGCATACCAAAGTATACTCATGTCCTATATGAGGACATTTCAATATTTTTTGGGTCGTCTGGCTTCAAACTCTTCAGTGAAGATTTTTGTCATGCATCCAGTACAAAACAAAAAAACAAGAGATCTGATTTACTTTCCAGCTTAAACATCTAATTATAAACCTAAAACTTATGTTAAATCAGTTTCAGGTATCTGGGAATATTAGGCAGCGCGACTGATTTCAACATTGATAATAATAAAAAATTTTATGAACGTTGAAAGCAACAAAATGGATATTTTAAATTGTAAGATTTCACAATGTTACTGTTTTTACTGTATTTTGATCAAATAAATTCAGCCTTGGTGAGAATAAGAACCTTTAAAATAAAATAAAATTCCAAAACCTTTGAATGGCTATATATATAATTTTAATACCATGATACTTCCTTGTTACCGTGCGCTAACAACATAATTGTGGCAAGTTGAGACACAGAATAGAAAATCCGGATATAAAGCCAAGTATCTCTAATATCACAGCCGATAAATCAAATGGGGAACACATCAAAGAATCCTTATTCATCAAGCACAAGCACTTACAAAAACAACAACAAAAGGCTTCATCCAAAATCTTCCATACCAGCTAATTAACAGAGACAGACACAAAGAAAAGCACTCACACACATAATCACACCTCCTCTGTTTAACCCTGCGACCCTGAGCTCTGATATCCCATGTGACACCACTTCTCTCTCTCTGTGTAGCAGACAGCTGGAGTGTAGAGCGCTGGTGACAGCACAAGTGTCTTTTCATGATTATTTTGCATCAGAGAAGAGAGGAAGTCTTAGTGGTCGGACGTGGACAAGGTTATTGCAGGAATGACATGAATTTTAGATCTCTTCTGCTCATCCCCCCCCCCCTCTCTCATTTTGCAGCCTCCCCCCTTTCTGTTTCCTAGGCAACCAGGGTGATGATGACATCATATACATATGTCAGCCTGGGAAGAGACAGAAAGAGAGCGATTTAGATGTCTTTACGTGTATGTGTAAAACAAGTTAAACAGACAAGAACAATAAACATAATGTTCTTCCATATGAGTCATTCTACAGCTGCGGTGGCAGACACTGTCACTCACTTTAAGATGGTAAATAGTCAAATTGTAGTGTACTTACACTACTGTTCAAAGGGTCAGTAAGATTATTTATTAATTTTTTTTTTACAGAAATTAGTACTTTTATTCATTAAGGATACTTTGATTGGATTAAAAGTGACAGTAAATACATTTTTAAAACATAAAGAAAACAGTTATTTTAAATTGTCATAATATTTCACAATATTACTGTTTTTACTGAACATTTATCAAATAAAATGCAGCCTTGGTGAGCATTAGAGATTTTTTTCAAAAACAATAAAAAAAAAAAAAAAAATTCAAACCACATTTTTATACAGTAGTTTATATAGACGAAATGAGTGAGATTTGGTGTAAAAAAAATAAATAACTGTTGTATTTTGTTTTCGTTTGATAGCTAAATGATAAATTAAACAGAACTAAACTATTTAACGATTTTGCTTGAACTTTTTAAAAGGACTTTTAACTTTAGGACATTAATTTTTCGTTACATGTTTTCTACATTATATATTTTTAAAATATAGAAAATCCATAAAAAAACCTCTGAATGATTAAAGCCACACTACTGCAGATTTTTTTTATTTAAAAATGAATGCAATTCCATTGAGTTTGTACATACTTGATGATTAATGCTAACCATGAGAATGTGTCAAAACCAACATTTAAAAAAAAAAAGAAAAAACTTTTGTGCTTTATTGGATAGGACAGAAATGGCAGTAAAGTTTCCTTGGACCTCGAAGCGGTAGTCAAACTCAGGTCACCACGAGCACAGTTGCGCTATACGAGGCTATTGGCGCTGACATATCTTGCAATTTTATGTTTTAACCAAGGAGGGCAATAGAGAGACTAAATTGTCAGCTTTAATATGCAGTAGCTTCAAGGGATAGTTCACCCAAAAATGAAAATTCTGTCATTTATTACTCACCCTTAGGTCTTTCCAAACCCGTAAGACCTTCGTTCATCATTGGAACACAAATTAAGATATTTCTGATGAAATCCGAGAGCTCTCAGACCCTCCATAGACAGCAATACAATGTTCCCAGGTCCAGAAACGTTGCAAAGGCCATTGGTTCATAAATGAATAAAAATCCCGCTGCAGATGGGATGAGGAGGAGAAGAATTGTTGAATAAAGCCATATTTTTTGTTTTCTTTGCGCACAAAAAGTATTCTCATAGCTTCGTAAAATTACAGTTGAACCACTGATGTCACATGGACTATTTTACAGATGGCTTTTGCAACGTTTCTGGACCTGGGAACATTTCAGTTGTATTGCTGTCTATGGAGGGTCTGAGAGCTCTCTGATTTCATCAGAAATATCTTAATTTGTGTTCCGAAGATGAATGAAGGTCTTATGGGTTTGGAACAACATGAGGGTGAGTAATTAATGACACAATTTTCATTTTTAGGTGAACTAACCCTTTAATAGTTGGTTAAAGGATTTAAAAATTTCAGTTTTGGAAAAGAAAAAAAAAAACAGATGGAAATGCCTGATACTCAATTAATCTGTCAATTGTTTGATTGATCAATTAATTGTATAGTGTGCACAATGCTCAACTTCAGATATTGTAATTTTTTTGTGCTATTTATTGTGCACAATCCCCATCTGAGCAGTTCAAGCTTGAAGTACCACTTAAAATCTACAAAGCCCTGATCGCTACCACAGGCAATGCACTTCACCAAACCATGTAGCACAGAATGAGTCAGGAGTCGTTCACACTGGACAGGGCAAAACATAGTGCAGGGGTCTTTCAAAGTCGACCCACTTTAAAACGTCTTAAAAACAGCACTTATGCTGAAGCAGCAGAAGGTACTAGAAAAACAGTGAAATTCACTGAATGTCTACCTCAAACAGACTTCCACTGAGAGGCTTATGTTCAATGAATTTGATGTAAACAAAATATTTATTTCTAAAGTTTTTATAACATCTACTAGAGGTCGACCGATAGTGGATTTTACCGATACCGATAGCTAGGCTGGACCACATTGGCCGATATCGATTAATCAACCGATAGTTTTCAAAATGGATACTGAAAGAGAGCTAGTGCTTTACTATTTAAAAAAAAAAGCAGCAACAGTACTGGACCATACTTTGTAAATGAATACAAATATTAATATTATTTACTATATTGATCATTAAAGTTATTTCATAGTTTGCTAATGTTAAAAGAAGAAACTTTAAAATTTAAAAGTGTAGCCTATTAGTAGCTAATAGTGAATGTTGAAATGAACACACTCTAACAAGGAACCATACTTCTACAGTTTTCATTAATGCTACGAATGGACTCTTATTTTTAAGTGCTACCATTTAATTTCAACTGTCATGCTTAAAGATGGCCATCTTTAAATACCTACACAAGGCCATAGCATTAAAATTACATACATATGGATATTGTATGTGTACTCACACTTTTTAACACTTGATAATTATCTAATCAAGAAAAAAAAAAAAAAGTTAGTCACACTAAAGCGCAGCGCTGCGTCTAGGAGAACTCAGAGGTATCACACACACACACACACACCAGACGCTTTGCGTTCAAATCCAGTGTCTAAAACAATTTATTTAATAACCAAACGGACAAGAATGCTTCAAGAATGAACAATGTGGCATAAATGAGTTTGAAGTTTAAAAAAAAAACAAAAAACAGAGCAAGCGGAAAGAGAACGCGCAATCTGTATTACAGCTCTCTATATGAAGCATACAGACTTTATTAGAGCCACAGAAAGACAAACGTTTTGCTGAAAAATGCACAATACATCATTTATAGCCTAGAGTGAAGTCATTATGTACATTCACAACGATTTGGGACAAATATAATGTAATTTAATAGAAAACTATGTGAATGGCGCTCTGTTCCGCGGCAGGCTTTTCTGTCGGCTGTATTTAAATGCGCGTCTGGAGTTTCCCGCTCTCTGCAGCGCGCAGTGTTACGTGTCAAAATAAACAACACCTGCTGTCAGTGATTTCCGCCTCTAGAGGCTGCTCTTGTACTGTATAATTCCAGTCCTGTACTGGACCCTTCTCAGCCACTCCAGCAACGGTTGCAAAGCGGAAAACTATCGGCATGGATTTTTGCCGATAACCGATAGTTGTGGCAATCAACTATCGGTGCCGATTAATCGGCAAAACCGATGAATCGGTCGACCTCTAACATCTACTGATTGATTTATTTGTCTGCCACAGTCTAATATAATGTAAAGAATGCCTCAAATATATTTCAGATGTTTTATGTCCTTTTAAAATAAGCTTGCCCTTCAGCAATTTACAACAAATACACAACTTTACTCTCTATATTTGGCCTTCCATCTTTCGTCTTCCATCTGCGTGAGAGCAGAGACCAAAGGTATGAGCGCCCTTTCACAGAAAAATCACATGAATATTCAATACAGCATTACACATAATTGAATATTCAACATCAGAGAGTACTGCTCAGTTATTCACTGAGAACATGATGTGGTTCTCAGCATAAGAGAGCACACTGTCAGCTAAGAGAGATGATGACACACACACACACACACACACCTAAAGTTTCCAACTGATTCAGTGGCTTTGAAGTCTTGCTCCAGTCCTACACGCACACACGCTGATTCACTCGCTCACACATGCCGTAAGCTCACACACAAAAAGGCCACACATTCTGTCATGAGAACACAAATGTGCACACAACAAACAAACGCTCACACACTCGCTATCAAATGGGTAGGAGGACATTAATTCAGTGTTAAACTCGCCTGCGAGCTAAAATCAGACTGTTTATATGACCCTGATCCTTCCAATATAGTGTCGTGCAACCTTTTCGTTCTCACATACACATATGTATGTACACAAACAAGCAAACATCCATGCTCATGCTATACACATATGCTCTTTCCACTTTCTGTACACAATAGAGTGTTTTGTAAAAGACCATCCCAAAAGCTGCAGTGCATTCTCCATTATGCATAATATAAATCATATTTAGTAAGCTAATGCTTCACCCACAGACACACACACAGCTTGAGGATGCCCTTTAAAGGGTGCCACTGTATAACTCTCTCTCTCTCTCCCACACACACAAACAAACACACACAAACACAAGCTTCTGTCAGGGAGTTTTTCCTAACGGCGTCCTTCTCTTTGGACTAAAAATGCTGAAAAGGTATCATGATATTAATTTTGGACTTGGTACACATTTTACACATGGTATGGACAAAAAAGTATCAAAAACTTCCATGGTTCTAGCAAGGGATGCACCGAATTTTCGGCAACCTGAATAGCCGAATAAGCAAAAAGACCGAATAAATTGTACCAAACAATAGCGTGACATGATCAAATAGGCACGCACTAATGCAGCAAACATGTCGGCAATGTTAGTATTGTAATTTTACTGATGTTCTGTAAATTAAAATAAAAATGTAAGACAATAATAGTGATAATAATAATTACAACAGCTATATTAATAAATGTATTATGACATTCACACATAGTATTCAAATCTGTAAAAGATTTGTATCTGTAGGATCTGAAATATTTTCTAAAGTTTTAAAAGAATTCTCTTCTGCTCAGCAAGTCCGCATTTATTTGCACAGTAAAAAAAAATACATGCCTGATTCAAGAAGGGGGTCTCAAAAATTACCCCCCCAAAATTATATATACTGTATATATATTGTGAGGAGTCGGTTGCCTCCCCCTTATTGTCATCACCACCCCGTCACATATTCGCCGCCCTTCACCAGGCTCCCGACGGGAGTGGGTGTGCGAGAGAGGAGGGGCGTGGAAACAGCGAGGGCTGGCGGCGTGTGATGAGGCACACCTGAACTGAATGAAGCCTCATCACCGCTGCTGTTTAAATGCCGAGTGCGCCTCTCCTCTAGAGACCGGTCTCTTCAACAGCCGATCTGAACGTGCGCACTGTTGACGTTGACAGCAGCGCGGATTGATAGAAATGGAAAGAAAATAGTGCCGATTAAAACTGAGGTATGAATTTTATCAGGTGTGTTTTTTGTGATGTAAATTATTCAAGCTTTGAAACGCAAATACTTTTTTCACGTAAAAACGCACAGTTTAGGCCCTGGAAACTAACCGGGAGTACTATCTTGAAAAACTTCCAGCGGCCAGAACTCTGACCAGGGAGGTGACTAAAGGGTGGGTCAGTGTGTATGCACTATAGTGCTGGTAAGGATTGCATACAACTTCATGTCTTAAATGGGCGAACTAACCCTTTAAGTAAATATTTTTAAATTGTTGTTTTCTAATTGTTTTTTTTTCTTTGAAAAGCAAGACAAAAGTCTTGGAGGGCACCTTTTTCTGCCCGAAACATGCCTAGCACTTCCTACGTCTTCACCACCGTAGCCGCGGGGGTGGGGGGTGGGGGGTGGGGGTGTTGGGGCGGCCCAAGGGTATGTGGAGATCTCCCCAGTCGAGCACACTACTGCCATGCAGCTCTGCCCGCAAAGCGCAGCCGCCTGGAGGGGTAATTTCCTGTAGCTCAAATAGTAGAGCATGGCGCTAGCAACGCCAAGATCATGGGTTCGATTCCCAGGGAAAGCAAGAGCTGCTAAAAAAATGTTAAAACTGTAACTTGAATGCAATGTAAGTCGCTTTGGATAAAAGCGTCTGCTAAATGCGTTAATGTAATGTAATGTAATGTAATTGACGCCTTCCATCCAGGGCCTGTAAGTTCTCGTCCGCTCCAACGGCAAAGGTTACAGTGCTGCTGGACAGGCCACTTCCGCCCTGCATGCCATGGCCCATGCAAGTCCACGCCATGCAAGTCCACCAGGCCAAGGTGTTAAAGCAGCTGCACGAGAGTGGTGCTGACCCAGGTGTGTTGCAGGAACTGCGCGCAGTGACGGACCTTGCCCTAAGGGCAACGAAAGTCACAGTGCGGGCCCTGGGTCAGACGATGTACACATTAGTGGTCCATGAGCACCACCTATGGCTGACCTCGGTGGATATGAGGGAGACTGACAAGCATCGCTTCTACATGGGGACTCCCCGATCTCCTAGGCTGGGCCTATTCGGCGAAGCGGTGGAGAGCTTTGCCCAACAGTTCTCCGCCGCACAGAAGCAGACGGAAGCGTTTCGTCATATCCTTCTCCGGCGGTCCGCTGCTGTTTTCACCCCACTGCCAGCTGCAGTCCCTTCATCTGTTTGTCGCCGAGGGTACCCTCCTGATACCTTCACCTCCGCTCCAGCTCGTCCTCAGCAGCAGCCTTCACAACGGCCGCAGCGTGGAGCTGGCCGCAGGAAAGCAGCACAGCCCATCTCCGCCCCTGCCAAGCCCATGAAGCGCCAGGGCAGGCGTCCCTGAGATGGGTGACCCGGAGTCCTTGGATCCTGCTCTTCAGGAGATGGTGACCGCACCACTCCTTCACCCGGAGGAGGGCCGGATGGAGAATCTTTTGTTTCCTTTTTGTTCTGTTCCACCCAAAACCTCAAAAAATGTGCAGTTCCCTTTCTTTCCGGGTCTCAAGAGGGCGAGGATGGCAGTGCACGAGACACAGTCTCCACACTCCTGTCCCCCTCTCCTTTTGCCAGTGGGCAGCAGGGTCCGGTTCAAGGACGAGATGCCTCCTCACACGCCCCGTGCCCAGCCGTGGAGCCAGGTAAGTGGCGCACGGCGCACTCAGACCCCACTCTGGGACGCACTACCTTCCGGGTTGGGTCCCTGCGTTCCACTTCGCTGCCCCAGTGCGGGTACATCGGTGGTTCCCCTAGTCCCGCTTGTTCGGTCACTGGGGGCCTGGCTAGAGCTCCCCAGACCGTCTTGCTGGCTCACGAGAACCATCAGACTTGGCAATGCGATTCAATTCGCCCCGCGCCCTCCCAAGTTCAGGGGCATTCGGTTCTCCTCTGGCTCATACTGGCCCAGTCTCGAGCGCAGTTGTGCAAACACAGGGACACAGTGCTCAGTCACCTCAGCCGGTTGGGGCTTCGGGTCAACTGGGAAAAGTGCAAACTCTCCTCTGTGCAGAGGATCTCTTTTCTTGGCATGGAGTTGGACTTGGTCAACTTCACAGCACGTCTCTCAGTAGAACGTGCTCAGTTGATGCTGAACTGCCTGGAGTCTTTCCAGTGCAAGAGGGCAGTTCCACTGAAACAGTTTCAGAGGCTCCTGGGGCATATGGCATCCGCAGCTGCTGTCATGCCGCTCGGGTTGCTTCATATGAAACCGCTTCAGCTGTGGCTTCACTAAGCGGTCCCGAAATGGGCATGGCGAGGTCTCTGTCACCCCGTCCTGCCGTCAGATTTTCAGCCCGTGGTTGGATCTTGCCTTTCTTCAGGCAGGAGTACCCCTAATGCAAGTGTCCAGGCATGTTGTATCAACAGATGCCTCTGCCATGGGCTGGGGTGCCATGTGCAACAGGCAATAGCTGTGGGGCTCTGGACAGGGGACCCTCAGCACGGATGCGCTGGCACACAGCTGGCCTCGGGGCCTACGCAAATATGTGTTTCCCCCAGTGAGCCTTCTCGCACAGATCCTGTACAAGGTCAGGGAGGACGAGGAGCAAGTCCTTTTGGTGGGACCATACTGGCCCAATCAGTCTTGGTTCCCAGAACTGATGCTCCTCGCGACGGCCCCTCCTTGGTAAATTCCTCTGAGGAGGGATCTCTTTTCTCAGAGAGGGAGCACCCTCTGGCACCCGTGCCCAGACTTGTGGAATCTCCACGTGGGATCCCTGGACGGGACGCGGATGTTCTAGATGGGCTACCTCTAGCGGTAGTAAACACCATCACTTCAGCTAGAGACCCGTCTACAAGACACGTTTACAGGCTGAAGTGGAACCTGTTCATCGATTGGTGTTCTTCCCGCCGGGAAGACCCCCATAGATGCCCGATTGCGGTCGTGCTCTCTTTCCTGCAAGATGGGTTGGAGCGAAGGCTGTCCTTCTCTAACCTAAAAGTGTATGTTGCCGCTAATGCCGCAAATCACGATGCAGTAGAAGGCAAGTCCGTGGGGAAGCACGACTTGGTCATCAGGTTCCTCAGAGGGGCCAGGAAGTTAAATCTGCCGTGCCCTTATCTGGTACCCTCTTGGGATCTCCCCTCGGTCCTGGTGGCCTTGAGGGAGGAGCCCTTCGAGCCTCTGCAGTCAGTAGAGCTTAAGTTTCTGTCGTTAAAGACAGTGCTCCTCATTGCATTGGCCTCGGCCAAGAGGGTAGGGGACCTGCAGGCATTTTCGGTCGACGATTCGTGCCTAGAATTCGGACCGGGTAACTCTCACGTTGTCCTGAGACCCCAGCTTGGATATGTGCCCAAAGTTCCCACCACGCCATATAGGGATCAGGTGGTGAACTTGCAAGTGCTGCCCCTGTCTGTCTGCTTTGTCTGCTTCGGAGGACAGCAGAAGGGAAAGACTGTCTCCAAACAAAGACTTGCCCACTGGATAGTGGAGGCTATAGTCCTACCAGGTCCAACGCTTGCCGTGCCCCCTCGGAGCAAGAGCACACTCTATGAGAGTCATTGCTTCTTCTTGGGCATTGGCGCGGGGCGTCTCGATAGCAGACATCTGTAGAGCTGCCGGCTGGGCGACATCTAACACGTTTGCGAGATTCTATAATCTCATTGTAGAGCCTGTGTCTTCTCGTGTACTCGCCTCAGTTGGCCAGTAACTCTGGACCCGCCCGATGTCGATCACGCTTGCTGCGCCATTCCCCTCTACGGACCGGATACGTGTGCTTTTACTGCTTCTCAGTTCAGCTCCACTTGGCGAACCCTGCTGAAGTTCCTCACGCACCCTCGGTATACAATTATTGGATGTATCTTGCAGTGCATACATAAATATCATGGTAAATACATTTCAGTACCATGTTATATATCAAAGTACCATGGTATTGGTAACTGATACCAGCACTGTATCATGGTACCACCACAGTAATTTTTTTGTAAGGGTACATGTACTGTAATATATATATTTTTTTCTGAATTTCAGATGGCAATACAATGATTTGCTTTTAAAGGGTTAGTTCACCCAAAAATGAAAATTAGCCCATGTTTTACTCACCCACAAAGCATCCTAGGTGTATATGACTTTCTTCTTTCAGACGAATCCAATCTGAGTTATTTGAAAAAAATTTCCTTGCTCTTCCAAGCGTTAGAATGGGAATAGGTGGGTGTTTTTGTTCAACAGTCCAAAAGTAATAAAAGCACACGCATCTGTAATAAAACGTGCCTCACATGGCTCCGGGGGGTGAATAAAGGCCTCCTATAGTGAATCCATGCGTTTTTGTAAGAAAAATAGAAATACTTTTTTCTCACTTCCGCTGACTGTCATACGTGCAAGCCGTTCTGGCGGATGACGTAGGCGTTTTAGCCGAGTCACATGCATTAGATGTAAGATTTGTCTAAATGTAACATGCCAATTAAAGTAACACAAACACCATGGTATTGAATCCTAATATGGTAATCATTCAGTATCAGTTACCACAGTGCTACCATCTGGTAACATCACCCTAAGTAGTTTTTCTTACGTCCTCATCTTTGTGTTTTAATAATGATGAATAAGGAAAATATAATGTGTAATTTGCAATACTAAGGTACCCCCGATGCAAATACCATGGGATTTTGTATATTAAAATACCATCTGATTATGTGGTACCACAAAAGCCTTTCTGTCACACATACAGTGAACGGTGAAGAAAATACAGCAATACAAGCAAACAAGGATGCAATACTCAACAATTAGTCCATTATCTCACTTCATCTGTAGTTTTCACACACACCTACTCATTTTGGCTGTACTGGTGATATATCACACTACTGAAAGTGTTCAGCGCTCCAGTAAAATCCTGCTCTCAGCCTCAATCTAATAATTAGTTATATCAAAATTTGTAACAGGTTTTATGTAATATGTTTGGCTGAAATAATCATCATCTCTGGAGGTGGAACCGTGTGCTAAGGAATTAAGGCCAAGCGCAGACAGACTTGAAGGGCAGCCCTATTCATCCCTTCCTCGTTCTCTGTTTTGCGTATTTTTGTGTACATGTGCTTGTGATTTTGCGTTTTTCTGCGATTGCATGTGTGTGTGTTTCTATGAGAGCATGTGTGGGAGGGATTTTAGTGGGTGTTCTGACTCAGCTCTGGAAGAATACGATTCCGCAGAAAATGAATCCGACCACCCACCTGCTGCTTTTTACCAAACAATTTTACACACACACACACACACACACACACACACAAATACAAACACACACAAACTCACATGCACACTAATTTAGAGCGTTGAAATAAATATGGCTCATAATAACCTGCTTTAGTGTATTTCTCCACAGCACTTAGCTGACATTCAGCATTTGAGAATGATCACGACAACACCACTAAAAACCTCTAAACAACACGGCTTCGGACACTAGAACAATATGTAAAACATTGGATTAGGTCTGTCAAAGAAGTTTTTTCTTCTTGGTTCCACTTTATATTAAGTGGCCTTAACTACTTACATCAATAAGTACAATGTACTTATTAAAAACACTTTTGCTGCTAGTGAGGTGGCATGCAGGTAAGGTTAGGGACAGATCGATTGATCTATCTAATATATTTTTTTGAATTTTGGCCATAGGTACTTTTGGTAATATGTCAAAAATGTTTAAGGTAACATTTTTAAAGCACTTTAAAAATGTTCTGAACACATGAGCAAAGAAGTGTTAAAATTATTCACAGTATACTGTAAGCAGACTGCTATCACAGATTAAGCCAATTTGGAAGCCACAAAATTTCCCAGCGGTGTCACTAAAGTTTAAAATTAGAACAGTTCGAACTCTGGGTTAAAACGTGTCCCTATATGACAAACAAGGTAAACACAGGAAGAAAAGGAGCAGATAAATAATGTCAGGCATTTGTAACCAACAGCTACTGCACAGCTGACGTGTCCTCTTAAATAAAACAACATTCAGGGGATGGAAAGATGGGGGAAAGAGAAGGCATGAAGAAACAGATAGAGATAGATGTGCAAATACAAGGAAATAACAAGAGTAGAGGAGAGAAGGATGAATGGAAAAAAACTGACAAATTTGGGGGTCTTTTATGAGAACAGGAGTGAGTGTGGAACTATTTTTAGCCCAAAACCTCTGGCCCTTCGTATTCACACATGTGTCCTGAATAACAACAAGGCATTTGGAGACTTTGTCCTCACTAGCCGGATGCCATTGAAATAAGCTTTAAGCTTTCACCAACTGAGAATAATTACTATGAGGAACATTATGTTTATTAATGTACTGGTACAGCTGTAGTGCCATTTCCATGTTCAACATGTTAGCATTAATAAATGATAGTAGTTATAGACTAAAGGCCTTGACCACTCACTATAACAGCAAAAGAACGCCTTATTACTTTCATCCAGTGCTTGTTGAAAAGAAGGGAGACCAGATGAAATGCATACAAATGACCTGCTCTCAGTTAGGCTGTTCTGGAGGTGTTTAATAAGCCACAACACTGTCATTAAACATCATCCATCCACTGGCCTTGAGACAAATCCTGTGAACCGCACACATTTAGCAAACCCGCACAGTGTGTAGCAGCCACATAAAAGCATTCAAATTATCAAGCCCGAAAGAAATGAAATATTAGAGCGATTTTGTAGGTATGCCTGCAGTAATTGCAGTGAGCCAAATGTAATGAGTCAGTCACTTAAAGCAGGGGTTGTCAAACTAGAGTCCGGGGAACCCCAGGGGGGCCACAAAGAAATAAGCTGAAAAGTTCAGAGAAAAATAAATACAAAACAAAATGAATACAAACAAAAGGATACAACAAAACACAACACAACAAATCAAATCAAAAACAAAAGGCAGCAGCTATTCGAAAATAGCAGTATTTTTTATTTTATTTTCCAATATGCTATTTACATTAAGTGCAAATTTACACTGTTAAAATAGCAGGATTTTCTGCTATTTATGTTACTTATTGCAAACAGTGGCAATTATATGCACCTCAGTATTGTAGTACATTATAAAACATATGCAATAATAACGTATGAAGTGTAGATTATAATCTTAATTCAAATTATTAACCCTTAAAGACCTAGAACATTTTTGGGGCACCTGACACACCTGTACTTTTCTGTGGGGGGTTTTCAGGCCTATTCTAGCAGTCAGCATCAAGTGCTATATATCATTATAAACAGGAGAACTTGAAGTTCCATTTTCTTTACTCCCTATATGTTTTTGGACACACCTATATTGTTAGAAAAGTAAATAGACCTGTTTTTCACTGAAAAGCGCCTATAACAATATTGAAATAAATGGCAATAACTTGCTTGGGGAATGTTATATTCAGAAAAAAATCTAAATATTTGGAAGTGTAAAACACCCAGATACAACTTTCTAAAGAAAAAAAAATCCAAATTTCAGGAGTTTTTGTTTGAGTTCACAGTAAAAAAAAAAAAAAAAAAACACTCAATTATTGCTTGCGTTTATCTTAAAATTCTGGAAATGCATTCATTCTTAGAGAAAACAAAGGGAAAATTGGGACTTTAAATTAGCTAGACTGAAAACCGTGTTATATCATAACAAAATATACAGAGTGCAACAGAAAAAAAATAGTGCAAATGATTGATTGATTGTAAAGCGCTTTGGGTGTATAGCAATACACAATAAAGCGCTATATAAATGCTTCATTCATTCATTCATTCATTCAAATGATCTTTATGAACTATATAAGTATTATTTACATAACATAACAGCCAAATGGATCGATCCGCTGGCTGCACTCTGCGTCAGAATTGATTTTACCGGGACATCACATAGCGAAGTGAATACCTAAATTCCAGTGCTTTATCTGACATGTACTGCTTTTTCATCCTTGTTTTTGGTTTGTTTTATGCCAAAGTGCTCTGTCCTGTGATTTTCTGGGCTTTTTCAGAGAGTGCTCCCATTGGTGGGCAGAGTTAGTGTAAATAGCCTCTGCCAATAAAGCAGGCTATTTGCACTTAGTGTAAATAGACACTCCGTAAAACAAAATCAGGGTAAGCGGAAAAATTCTAAGTAAAATAAAATAAAATGAATCCCTTGCAAAGGAACCATCATATCTGGAACAGTGCCAACAAAAATATAATTTTCACGAAAATATTAATCTTTAAGTAATTTAAAAATGGCAAAAAAAAATAAATAAATAAAAAATTAATGGTCCAGAATAATGGATTTTTTTCTCTATTTCTAAAATATAATGTAATATTTTGACAGGTTTCATGTGATTCAGCATTTTCACATATGCTTTCTCTTCTCTTGTTGTATTAAACTTTGACTTGTGTTAACAGCCACAGTAAGGCACACCTGCTGTTTCACAACAAAGGTGTCAAGAGACACTGAGCAAAAAAGTCAAGAACAGACTGGCAGTTAGCGGATGCTCTAGGAGCTGAAATCGATAGAGGAGGGAAAGGTAAGATGATGAGATTTCCTGAGGTTACTCAGGAATCCTCATCACATAACAAGAAGTATCAGTGCAGACAGGCAGGGCTTGGGGGACATTTACATTACTGTGGATTTTAGGCTGTGGAAACTGGAAGAAAGTGTGGGTCTGTAGCTGTGGAGAAACTTTAGAGAACAATCAATTGAAGCAATAAGTGTCCCCTTGCCTGCTCCTTCTTCTGTCTGTTTCTTTTTCCCTTTTTCCTGTTCTCGCCAGCTCTCTCTCTGGAGGCTTGATGTGTGATGTATGGGGCAGCGTTCATTGCAATGCTGTGAGAGTTACCCTCAAAGCAACCAAACCGATAATGAAACACTCGGCTCGCGTTCCCTCTCCTGTAAGACACCATAGCTGCAAGTTGTCTCCGTCAATGCAGATTCACACTTTTGGATTCATGTCCTAAATGATATCTTCACTATTATAGTAGCAGGCGCAGACATATAAAACATAAGATTTAAAATATGGCACAGTGAAGGTGGAAAAGTTATGCATGGCCGCAAAACATGAGCCTGTTTTCACCTTCTGCAGACATAGTCCAGTGACCCGAAAGAGCTTTAACTAGCGACAAAGAAGTCATGTTAAAATGGTAAACAACTAATGCAATATGGTGAGTGGAACACCACCATCTGAGAAAGAAAAACTGCATCACTGGACATGAAGATTTGATTAATGCAACTCGTAAGATTTACAAATCATATGTGTAGTTGAAGTTTCCAGTATACAAGGACTGTTGGATCAATGCATTGTCTTTGCATTGAATTTCACGTTCCATCCTAGTAGACTGAAGGATTGCTTCTGTCTGCATTTTATTAGTTTATTCAATTTAAACATGTGCACATACAGTGCAGTGCTGTGAAAAACTAAACCTTATAAACCTTTTTTAATATAAGGGCATACAGATATTGGATTGACATTGAACCAATGGCAATAGAAAAACAGCAATATAATTTAACAAATGGCATCTGGAATGCATATTTTGTAAAGATCTATATGATCCGAATATAATCACATCAAATTTGTATGTTCATGCTTTCAATCTTATTTATGGTAAAACATATTTTCTCATTGGATCCTAAACCAATGTTCAGTTGTCAAAGGCTATACGTTTATTATTATTTAAGCATCCATTTAAAATGTCAAAGTTAAACATCAATTTATAAATAAAAATCAAAACATTTGATAAATTCTAATTAAATATTAGCAATGTACAACATGCCTGAAAAAAAAAATTCTGAATAGACTGTTATTTATTTATTTATTAATGTTTTTAATGGCAAAAGATGTTTTTGGGTCCAAATGGTGTAGTTATGACTTATACTAGCACAGGCTAACAAAGCCAAGCCAACCAGCAAAACATTGACTAAATAATTTGGACTGGAGACAAAAATCCACATACTGGCACACTGAAACTGGACTAACAGAGCAGCACTTCAGATACTTTGTAGTTCTGTCTCAAAACAACACGTAAAGTGATGCTGACTTTCATCTTCGCTTTGAAATGTTTAGAGACTCTCATAACCTTACATTAAAAAGTGCACTGAGAAATCAGCACTGAAATTAATTAATCCAAACCCCAGTCGGCAGTACAATAACGTGCTAACGGCTCTCTACACTCAAGAGCGTCTTGTGGCAGTGAGTCATTTCATCTCCTGCCTGACAACTCAGCTTTTCTTCATGTTGTACTGCCAACACAGGAAGAGCTGATCATAGGCGGGATCTCGGTATGTAGAAGAAAACACAGTGACACATAAAGGAAATGGCAGAGAAAGAGAAAGAGAAATGTGAGGTTAAGAATTTCAAGTTTAAAAGAAAAGATGATAGTGAGAAGATGGAAAAGCCAGACTGTTCCAAGTGAAGGGATAAAAGGCTAGGAATAAGAAAAGTAGGTGGACGGATGGATCAAAGTAAGAGGAAGGAAATGATGAAGAACAAGGATAATGAATACAGACTAGAAATGTCAATGTGCTTGCCTTTTGCTTTATATCATCTTCACTTTGCCTTTAATGCCTAAAAATACAATAAAAACCACTGAACAGTCAGACCTCGGTACACATAGGAGACTTAGCGCTCTGGTAGGGATGCCCATGAGCAGGTTTTGTTTAAGCCTGTATCTTGTCCGATCCCATTCCAATAGCTTCACCCTACCAAAATATGTTCACAGGATAATATTCATTGTACTTTCCAAAAACAGCATTCATAAAAGCCCATAAATATTATCTAAAAATAAATATTATCTTTTTTCATGAAGGTATGAGTTAATAAAATGTATTCACTGCATTAGGATTGGGCGATGTCTACCAAATTGGCATCAGATGATGTCTAAAGTCAGTTCACAAGATGGCCATCTGCCATTAAAAAACATTAATTAAAAACATAACATTCTCATTTTACACAAGATATTTTTGTCTTCATCTCTTCAGCAATTTCGATTTTGGGACGCTCTCCAGCAGCTGACCACTAACACCGTGACAAAATAGTATAGAACCCATTCTAATCAGTGATGCTGTCCACACTGGATGCGGTGCGACGTGACACAACAAATCCCTGACAGTAAATTGGTGCCTCATTCTATTTATGACTGTCACGGTGCACATATCAGGGAGGAATGAGGAACACGCAGACGAGGAGATAACTCAAAATAATAGTCTTTAATGTCGACATCAGGGCAAGGCTGACACACAGACAGGAACACCGGGGAGTAACAAGTAGACCAGACGAAAACTAACTAAACAGGCAGGAACTAAATACACATGACAATCACAGATAATTAGACATACCTGAACTGAATAAACTAATAATCACACAGAACAAGGACAGGAACATGGCCAAATAAGGAAACAAGAGGCGGGAACACATGACACACACGACAGAGGACTGACAATGACGTACTGACGCAAAGTTCAAATTACACGACGCAACAACTGTGGCACCTGGTGTAGACACGGAGCAATGCAGAATACACGTTAGAGGATTAAAACCTTAAATACATTCAAATAGGCATATTTGGTGTAGACTATTCAATCTAATTTAATATAAATTATTTTTAAATTTGTTGCTGTTTTTGTATGCTTCGTTTCTAGTAGCCTATAATTCATTTTGCACAATGAAATCTTTACTGTTTAAATTGTGTTCATTGAACTGTTTTGATTGTAATTTGTATTGTGATCAGGAACAACTTCATTATATTATCATCATTCATTCATT
This sequence comes from Acrossocheilus fasciatus, assembly GCA_036784905.1. Lineage (NCBI taxonomy): Eukaryota > Metazoa > Chordata > Actinopteri > Cypriniformes > Cyprinidae > Acrossocheilus > Acrossocheilus fasciatus. The sequence continues at coordinate 10,244,883 of CM071954.1, read as the reverse complement.
TGTTTTACAGAATAGAATAGAATAGAATAGAATAGAATAGAATAGAATAGAATAGAATAGAATAGAATAGAATAGAATAGAATAGAATAGAATAGAATTTCAGGATTCAATGTCCAAGGAATGTATGAATTAATAAGATGTATTCATTGAACGCAAGTTGTACGTCGCTATGTAGGTTGCTTTTAAAAAAAGGTTTCTATAAAAATGTAAATACCAATACTCAACAGAATATACTAAAATACAAATGAATATTGCATTGGCACATAGTTGGGTTGGTGGAAATTGATATATACAACAGAGACAATACGTTATATACAGTTCTACACTGTAAAAAAACAAAACAAAAAAAACTTACAATTTTAAGGCAACCAGCTGCAGCGGATTTTTGAGTTTTCTCAACTTGTCGTTTTAAGTTTATACAACAAAAATTTTAGAATCTCCCACAAAAATAAGTTGAGCAAACTCAAAAATCTGCTGATGCTGGTTGCCTTAAAATTTTGAGTTGGCTCAACTTTTTTCTTTTCTTTTTTTTTACAGTGTATCAGCTTTTAGATGGAAGAATAAAAAATGTCTCATTTCTTCTGTTATTGATGTAAAAAGATGCATGTCTACTCAAACTCGATGCTATTTTGGTTTAAATTAATCCGTCACAGATGCTAGCCAATTAGGAAAATATCAACATAGACAGGCTGCATGAAATTCCAAAAACTACACAAAGTAAAAGAAAACACAACCCACACTGCATTAAATACAGGTTCACTTGCAGGGAGGATAAGGTGAATCATTGCCTGCTGAGAGCATGAAACCATTCAAATTCACTGGGCATTTAGAAAGCAAACAATAAAGATAAACAATAGGATAAACAATACTGGTACTGTTTTGGATCAACATATGATACCTAATGTAAAATATTTTAAAGATACCGGAGCAAAACCAGTTGAGAACATCAGAGGCTCATGATCTTAGCAAGCAGAAAAAAATGATTAGCAGCAGTGATGGCAGTGAGATCAGATGGAGAGGGCAGAATGAAAAACATGAATGAAGAGAGTGAACGGAGGGAGGGAGTGCAGGTGACTGGAGACTTCCGTTTCATATAAGAGCTTTAATATGTGAGAAACAGGATTGAATGTCTCTGTGGAGGTGATAAGAAAGAAAGGGAAGGGAAAGGAAAGATGTACAACGGGCTGAACAGCCTGATACATGTGTTCAAGACGAGCTGGCCAATGAGGTTGCAAGGTACGCCTCGTTTTCAAAATGCAGAGGAAAAAAAAACTATGTTATATAACAATTCTGTGCTAAAGCATTAGGAAATGAGAACATCATATGCAGCATAAACTGGAAAAGCCCTCAGAGACTACTTGAGTGTATGCAAAGAACAAATCTTATTTATGTGATTACTGTGGATGAATAAATTGCTTTGGTGCATTAAAAATGATCCAAGTTGCTTTAAATCGCTCCCTGTTGTGGTTAACCTACAGGTCACTTTTTCAAACACTTCACAAGCTGAATGTGATTGACTACTGTAGTTCTAATTGCCTGATGGAGGAAAACTTATGCACATTAAATGATACCTTAGAGACCAATTTAGCTCAGATGTAGAAATATCTTTCCAAGCATTACTTAACATGTATTTCAGTCGGTGTCTATGGTATATCATCATACCTTTATATTAAATCTATTCATGTTTTAATAACAGAGTAAGTCCATCCATAAAAGAAATGCTTAATTGAAACCATATTTCAAGGTAGGATTTCACAAACTAAATAAATAAACCATCAATAATCAAAATAAATAAATCTAAATCAGTTAATTATAAATATAAGTAATACTAATCATTATAAAATATATACGGAAATTAATATTAATTAATATTTTAATAATACTAAATTAATTATAATAATTATAAATATAAATAATAATTATTATAAAATGTATAAATGTATTGAAAATAAGTAAATAAATAAGTGAATAAATAAATTATATATACGGTATAGATAGACAGACAGACAGACAGACAGACAGACAGACAGACAGACAGACAGACAGACAGATAGATAGACAGATAGACAGATAGATGGATAGAAGCTTTCAATGCAGCTCCAAGAACATGGAAGTTCTTAGTAATCAATCTTTCATTATACCTAGGATTTATTAAGATTATAGACTTTCAACTGACATCACCTTATTTTGTTAACTTATTTTGCTCATATGATTAGATTAGGTCAATCTATATCCTGTTTCACTTAGAAATACATTACATTATGGAAATAAACACATCCAATTAAGACATCAAAAGCTTTGCTCTAACTTTCCAGGGTTAAATGATTTTCATTTTGGATCAAGCTGCCATAAATCTAGTCAAATAAACAACCGTCTATTTGCCTCCTGAGGGCTAAAACAACAGACGAGACTTAATTGATTGACGTGCCCATCTGATTGTCTCTCTGTTAAGAAGCAAAGACTCATGTATGATTATTGAAGTCTTCTTGCTGGCTGACACTCTTGTCAATATGACACGGATCGTTTATGCAGTCAGACCTTCCCGCTGACAGCACCTATTAGGACACTCACGGACATCTATGATCCTTATTAGCATTCAATGCACACAACACAAAACAATTCGATACAAACAAACACATCAGTACTATCAATAAAACAGGTCTATACACATCCTTAATGAAGATTAAGGGCATGTTGCATCATTGATAAATATAGATTTCATTTAAACCTGGAAATAAACCTGGAAAATTTTACAATTATGAACATTTAAAAACAAAAGGTCACTAATCAAATAAGCAAATTTGTGCAAAACTTGCTGAGTTTATGCAGCTCAAGTTTCGCTGTCATTAAAGCAGAAATAAGACATTAAGACAGGGCCAGTTTTACTAAACAGGGCAACAAATCATTTACATATCGACCAACGCAATATACCAAGCGCAGCACAAAATAAGAGTAGTCGCAAATAAAGAATAAAGAAATAAAGAAGCCACAGTACGTTGAAAAGAACTGAAAATGAAGGCTTGCTAGAAGTTTTGATAGACCTGGTATTGCGTGACTCCTAGTTGAGGGTTCAAAGTCGTCTTTTATTTCCTGAAGCAAATTAAAAATATCTTGGCAAACGATTTGTTCGGATAATGTGTTCTTCAGGCATTCAAAATAAATTAATACTAGTGGAAAAAATCCTCTACCATGTGCTCTCTGTTCTCTGCGATGCCTTCTCCTAGCAACAATAATTACAGCTATTTCAAGTGCAAAATAGTTTAAGACATGCTTTTTTGGCCGTTAAATAATAATAATAATAATTTGACGAGCGCAAATGTTAGTAAAACGCGTTGTGTGATTAATTTAAATACTCTCCTCCCATAACTTTTGCGTCTGAAAGGGAAACTCCTAGAAATGCATATTCAATAAGGTCAGGCGCAAAAATAACGGTGCCCACGTCTTTTCAGCGCTAATTCTTCACTGCGCATCTTTAGTAAAATCTGACAGTACGATTTTAACGCCAAAAGACGGTTTGTGCTGGCACAAGCTGTTAGTAAAACTGGCCCATAATGTTTTAAACTTGATATTTTTAAACTGGTTTTTGGATCCTAATGTATAAGGATGATTAAATTTAGCACAGCTGCTAACTTCCCAAATTCTTGAAGTGCCAATTTAATACATTTTAATTAACACAGGCACAGCTCAGCTATACTAAAATAATTATAGCAATACGTAAAAATTTAAGCACTGAATCCACAAGAAACTCAAAAGCTGATAATTTATGACAGGCATCTTCACCTCATAGCAACTGGCTGCCTACCAATGATTTTCCTCTCTCAAATTGCACATTTCCCAACTTATTGATGATCTCACCACTTGCTCCAATCTGCTGTCAATCCCATAATGCCCCTCAAGTCTGCTGCTTGGCTCCCATAGAGAAAGAAATGAAAGCCTTACTCATGCTCTGCCCTCTCCACTCCAGTAGACAAGAGAAGCAGCATCACGTTAATTGAATAAATAAAACATATAATTTTCAAACCCTATGTTTTCCAGACTTCCAGGCAGAAATTTGTGGAAATATGTATTTTTTGTATCTTTATAAACAACTGGTACTCAACAGGGATATCAACACTACATATTTACATAATAAACTAGTCAGGCTGGTTGTGTGAATGGCTAGCTGGAATGTATACATAAACTAACAATTAAACAACAGCACAGACTTAATCACAGAATGTTCAGTAGAATTACTGACAAATATATGGCAAATATATAGGCTAAATCTATAGTCTTTTATTGCACAATATCTTTGTTGTAACAAAAAATTTGAGATGGATTATGCAAAATAACAGGAACATTGCTCTCAGCAAACAATTTGAAGACTGACAGTAATTGTCTTAAAATTTATTGAAAGTGGGCGACTTATTGGAAAAGTGGTGCTGTAATGGTTGTAGTGGCAGGGCTTTAAAGTTAATTAAATTAAACATAAGATGCAACTTCTCAGCCAGAGTTAACTGTCGTCAGTGATTCACTGCATTTGGCACAACACTCTGTGAAGAGTTGCATCTCTACAGTCATTCCCTTTAAAGCACCACTGCTGAAAATTATTATAGATAAGTCAATCTTGCAATCTACTAGTCTGCCGTATGACTTGATTGACACTGTTGAAGAAAAAAATTCTTCACTACATCACAGCAAAATAAATATGAATCTTTACTATGACAATGGTCTATTTTGTGGCTCTTATACGGCAAAAAACGTTTTTTTTTTATGCATGAAAATTGCATTAAAAAATTATGCATTTACTACCATTCAAACGTTTGGGGCCAGTAAGATTTTTTTCATTTTTACTTTTAACTCTGCAAGGACACATTTAATTGATAAAAAGTAAAGCTATGTATAATATTTCAAAATATGTCTATTTCAAATAAATGCCGCTCTCTTGATATTTATTGTCATCAAAGAATCCTGAAAGAAATGTATTAAAGTTTATACTAAATTATTAAGCAGAACAACTGCTTTCAACATTCATAATAATAAGAATTATTTCTTGAGCACCAAAACAGCATATTAGAATACTTTCTGAAGGATACTAAAGACTGAAGTAATGGCTGCTAAAAATCCAGCTTTTCCATCACAGGTATACATTTAATTTTAAATATAAATACAGAAAGCAGATCTTTTCAATTGTAATAATATTTCACAATATTACATTTTTACTGTATTTTTTGTTAAATAAACACAGCCTAAAATAATTCTTTGAAAAACACAAAAAAATCTTACCAACCCCAAACTTTTGAATGGTCGTGCATATGCAAATTTGATGCATAAATACATTAAGTGTGATAATAAGGGAAGCTGGCACATCCGCTTAAGTGTCAGTCACGCAATATGGTTTTGAGTCTAAAAATTCATCCAAGAGACAATTCCTCATTTCCATCTCATTCCCCACTACAACCCCCGCTAACAGCACATATGTTAACACTCTCAAAATCGTACTGACGTAACAGCCGGAAGACAGGCGTATGCAGAGCGTTAAGATAGCACACGATGAGTCATAATAGTCTGTCACCGATGGCAACTCCACTCAGGGTCACGGACCACCAATGAAGGATGTGCATTCCTCAAATCAAGAAGAAGGGATAAGAAAAGACAAGCCATTCAACACCCGATTAAGTCAGTATGAGCTTCTCATACTGTATGGAGGCCCACATAACAAAATGGAGCTGTTCTGTGCTGGGCTTGGCCAAGATACTGAAGTAGTCACTCAACATAGGGTGTACAGCGTGATAAAAAGAGAGGCATGCTGGTCTGGATATGAATTATGCATGAAAAGAAGGAAGAAGTGGAGATGGTCATGTTGGAACAGATTGGTGTCTCCATCAGCTAAAAGAGATTTTTATATTCACCAGCAGCAGTTTGTGTGACTGGGCATTTTCAACACAGTGTGATGGCTGGAAAGTCTAAAGCTCCTTTAAAAGAAAACGGCATTTTCTGAGCTTCTTTTAATGCGAGAAATTTATGCTGCCCTTGGGCTATAAACAATAGCTTAAGTGCCTTAGGAGCACCACAATATATGTGTGTGTGTTTATGTTTATGAGCCTATACGTTTGCCTGGGTGTGTGCCTCAGTATATATTTAGCTGTGAGTGTGCTTGTCAATTGTTTTACCCGAAAATGAAGAAACATTTTGGATTAACTCCAAGTCTATCATACAGGGGTGGGGGGAGGGGGGTTGCTTCATGTAGTAATATCTAAATTAATTCATTTTATTCAAGTCAAAAATTGTATTTAACATCACTAAATCAAAGATATTAGGTCACAGCAACAGATAAAAATAATCAATTAAACATAATTAAAAGTATTAAAAAGGGAGATTAGATAATAAAGATTTAACATACACTACCATTCAAAATTTTGTGGTCAAAATTTTTGAAAGAAATCTCTTAGGCCCACCAAGGAAACCATGATACATTTTGCAGAACAAAAAGAACAGAAAGTTCAAAAGAACAGCATTTATTTGAAATGGAAATATTTTGTAGTATTATAATGTTGTCACATAATATAATGCATGCTTGCTGAATAAAAGTAATAATTTATTTTAAAATCTCACGTATCACAAACTTTTGATTGGTAATGTACATAATGAAATACTACTACTACTACTACTAATAATAATAATAATGCAGAAAGCAAAATAGAACAACCACAAATTATTCACATTTGGAGGAACTATTTCCATCTCTATTTTCAACTATTTAGGCCTATCTTCAACATCAAAAACTGCACTAATGTTTGGTCAATGGATATACAAGTCAATGTTTTATTTTAGTTTTCACAGCTACACTTTATGTGGACTACAGTGTGAAGACAGCAGCTTTGCATGTAGAACTGTGTTGTAACATGCCGAAGACTGTACTTGAGGGACATGTGGCTCATCTCTTTCTCCAGCACCTTTGGACACTATGTAGCAGACACCAGGTACACTTCTTGATTTAGTATCCTGCCTCCCCACTCTCTGACTTTGTATCTGCCTCTCCCTCATAATACTAAACCAAGCAAGACAGCTCAAGAATGCACAGGTCTATGCTACAAAACCCCAAGTTAGGTAAAATTGCCATCATTTACAATTAAGTAAGATTATTATTTCATTTAATCATTGTTATGTGTTGAGTGCGAAAAGGGTGTATAAAGATATGGAATGGTAAAAACTTTAAGTATTAAAATAGTTGCTGAATAATTTAGAGAGTGTTAATGTTTTCCCTCCAGTTATTCCCTCCAGTGCTGATTCTTTCATTAAGTCACACTAAAATTGGAAAGTATTGCAGGATTACTAAGGAGACCCACAAGGCTCAGGTTTAGGTCCGGTGACTTTTACTACTTTATAATGTTGATGAATCATGTTGTGCAATGTATTGCAAACCGATTTAATGGTATTCACATTTAAAATGTGGTTTGAAAGCTTAATGAAAAAAAAAAATCTTGCTGGCATCTTGCTTGATGACATGCTACACTTCCAACAGCAAGTAGAAAACTAATGAGAATTTATCATCAACTGAGGAATTAATCAAGTAGACTACTGAGAATTACACTCCTACAGTTCAACAGTCTTATAGTTGTAGTTTATTGGCATGCATGCTTTTTAATGATTACTGTTGGCCAATCACACAGAGTGCACTTTATGATTTAACATTTCCAAGCCAATTTTACACCAAATTCCTCATTATATACAGTATTTTTCTCTTTTTCCAAAGAAATACAAACTCATGAATGGGCAACCAAGCCTAGAAATTCCATCTGTTCATACTGAATTGGAACAAATTTATGCACCATACTCCTATGGTAACACAACACACTTACAGTATATTATATTCTCTCAATAGTTTATGATCAATCTAGTGAGTGCCTTTTTACTAGGGTTTTAATTGCTACTGTAATTATGTAAGTGTACTGTTATATTTATAATTTTTTTATGGAGCACATGGCAACAGTGGAGCACTGCTGATAAATAAATGAGCAAATAAGTACATCATGTTAGAAAGTGGTTCACATGCTACTTAAGAATCGTTTTTTGTTCTTGACACACATATATATATATATATATATATATATATACTTTAGTACTTAAATATAAAATTATATATGTATATGTATATATATATATATATGTACATACATATATATATATATAATTTTATATTTAAGTACTAAAGTATTTATATTCTAAAACAAATAAAATAATTATTTGTTTATTATTTTATTTGTCATTTTACAGTCATTGTATGCTGAATCAAGTGTAAAGACATCAGAAAAGTAACTGTGTAAGTCTGCCTTGTTACAGTTACTCCCAAGGACTTGTAAATCTAAGATCATTTACTTCATTTACAATGCTTCTGGGAAACAGTCTGTAATTCTATGATGATTTTGCATGGCCTTATTTACAATCCACTTACAGTTGTGATGCTTTCGGGAAAAGTGGCACCATTCTGCCTAAGGTCCTTCATAAATCTATTCAGCTCTTTGAGATCCGTTAGAAAAGCCTGTGATAAGGGGCTGGCCAGTAGTTATTAGTTCTGAATTGGGTGAGTTAATGTCTTGTGATGTGAAGAGAAGAGCCACAGTATCTCTGACTGCAGAGCAACGCTCGTTCATGCACCTCCACGGCACAGCACACCTAATAGGACTGAGGCAGCATGGAGGAAATGTGAAAATCAACTGAAGGGTGAAGGAAATGAATTGAAAGAAGGAAGAAAAAATAGAGTCCTGCAGGAAGATGCTGCAGCCTCTGATAGATGAATGATTCACTGTCTCCAAACTATATCTGACTGCCACGTTCTGACAACATATTTCAGCTGCACCTGAGGGAACAGATTGAAATTGAACATGCTCAGGAGAGATGGAAGGGCAAGCTGGTACAGGACAGAGGAAATGCTAGTCGTGATCACACAGGTTTTGGGTCGCAAGTCTTTGCTGTATCAGAGGGTTGGGTCAAGGTTTGGCTGGTTAACATGGTCTTGTTAGTCCCTGCTGGTAGATGTCGTAACTACACCATCTGGCAGCAAAACTCATCTTTTTGCATAAATCAAACTCAAATATTTATTCTGAGTTTTATTGAAACTAACCATTTGAAATGATTTATAAAAACATTTAAATGAGAGATGCTACTCACACTTTAAGAAAACAAATGTACAAATAAAAACTGCATTATCGCAATGTTGATTAATTTGATATCGCTAGGCAAAATCGTCACAAATGCATAAAAAATATTCAATAGATCGCCCAGTCCTAATGTCAGCATAAAAAGTAGAATTATGAATTCACCACAGAGAAGCACTCAGATACCTGATTCATCATCAGAGCTCATTTAAGCAGGCTACTAATTAATGATACAACGACTGACCATGATTGAAACTGTAATTTGCCACACAAGTCTTTAAATATGTGATAATGGCTTCGTGAAAAATTCATGCTTCTTTTTTGAGTCTCCATAGGATGAGTGGTAACATTAGTGGCTCTCAGCCACAATGACAGATTTTAGTTCCCAATCAGCAATACAAATTACTTTGACTCAAGCAGTGATTTGCAAATTACCAATCATCAGTAAGATGGAGAGTAAGAAAGGTTAAAAACGTTTTGATGTCCATCTCTCTCCTTTTTCAAAACACACATTTTTCCATTCCTGTTGCTACTCAAGAAAATGCCCTACAGAGGGACTCAATGTCACAAGGGAAAATTGTCAAAAAGGCAAAAGATTAAATGTAACACACTATTTAATAGCAGATTCCCATCGTGACAACTTACCCTGCATAGCCACAAAAGGTCATGTGTTTTTAGCAAGCTCTTTCTTCTTCTCCTTTTTTTTTTTTTTAGACAAAACGCTCTCAAGATTTGTGTCCATACAGAAACAGACTTTCCAAAATAAACGAAAAAATGTGACAAAAAGCCCCTTTATCATCCACACCGCTTTAATGTCTTAGACACAGTTTCTTTCCCCGAAACCTGCACTCAAAACAAAGCTTACACTACTTTTTCTGTCAAAAAGGCAATACCTTTCACAAAGCAACCATCTTAATAATTATTCAAAGTCCTACCTTTCTGTAAACCAGCATGTTTGGTGAGTCGTCCGTCTCTCCATTGCTGTTTGGATGGAGGCTGTTGTTCTTCGCCATGGTTCAAAAACTCTGCAAAACAGAGTCCAGTGGATATATGCACCTGATGGGGAGAAGCAAGGCACACACACACACACACACACACACACACACACACAGATTCACCTCCTTGCTTAAAACATCAAGACTTACATGATATACAGTATTACTGGACAGAAATCAAAGATGCTACAACAATGCAGAACTGATCAGTTGGCAATGTCTTTGTGATAATCCCCACCTAATTGTGTCATTTGTAATTACAACCATGCTTTACCAACGTTTAATGAAAACCAAAATGCATTGCTATCATTTGGATTACAATTATATTTGGCTGTCTTAAAATCATTTATCAGCTGGTGGTTGAAGATTTCCCTCTCAAGGTTAAAAGGAACCCGTTAATAAGTAAACGCTGAAAATCTGATGACAGCAGATCACAGATCAGACACACTTTTCAGTTTTGTAATATCGGTGGGACAGCCAATTAAATGCAAACACTGTTCCACCTCGCGCTGCACCCGTATGTCATGCATGCGAACGCTTTATGATGTTTCAAGCGAGATTCGCTGTCTTATCTTGCTTCAACCCGCAAGAAACGGGAGCAGGAAGCTAATTTTCGTGTTACCAAAAATGCACAGTCTTGCACAGACACCCGATCCTTTCAGAACCACAGACAGCTCCTCAGGCGGAACTGCAGCCCTTGCACGAGACCTCAGAAACCTGGCATCACCAATAAAATGCACAACACAATCATAAAGCATCACTTCTGTTCACTCTCACCTCAAACACGCCTCGTCTCCCCCTAATGTATGGATCCGCGATGCCAGAGTGGATCAAGCTCCTGCAGTTCGTCAGCTATCAGACGTATCATTCATTGGAAATATTAGTGATCCTTTGGTTGATGCTGACGCGTTATCGCGCGCAGGGATTCTGCTGAAGGACGGGGCACGCGCCAGTGACAAGGGCACGCGCATCCAACCTTGAACCAATCCTGGAGTCTACACAAAAGAGGAAGGAGTGCTTTTCTTTGAAGGATTTGGCATTTTTGTTTGGTAAATAGTTTAATTATTTCTAATTATGCCACTCAGTAATAATAATAATAACAATAATATAGCATAAAACATCGAATTGCTCAATTATTAATTTGTTGTTAATTAAAACGTTTTATTATTTATTAATATTATATTAATTCATATTAAACCATTGAACTACTATTTTATAAAAATCTAAAAATATTTTATTATTTTTATTATACTATTATTTACATTTTGCAGACACTTTTGTCCAGAACAACTTACATTGTATACAATCGCATTTTATCTGTTTTCTTGTCTTCCTGAAACCATAACCTTGTGGCATTGTTAGCTACACTGTAAAAAGTGATAAGTTGACTTAGCTTAAAAAAAAATTGAGGAAAATTTTAAAAATTTTAAGTAAATTATAATTTAAAAAAAATAGTTAAGTGAATTGTCAAGCTCACTTAACTTTCTTAATATATATATATATACATGAACCACTGTTTGAGCTACAGAAAAGCTATTATTATATTAAACAGTGGTAATCTGTTGAAAAAAAAGAGTTAAATTTATGACAGCTATTGGGAAAGTGATAAAATCTAAGGAAAAGTTCTTCTGAGATGGACTGACCTTGTTTAGCCCCTCACACAGTTTTTCTTTAACACTGAATTAGGCCCCTTAACGTTTCCCCAGAGGCCCCTTGCATGTAATTTTCTCTTCACACTACATGGCAACAAAGCCACTACAGTTCTTAAACACCTGTAGAACCCACAACACAATGTTGCAATGGATGCAAAATGAACCTTTTCCAATATTTCTATCATTCTTTGAGACTGATTTCCTTAAGGGTGCTCTTTAGAGTCAGTGTACTATAATCAAGAATTTTAATTTCTATTGTCAGTGTGAGTCAAAGGATCACAGATAGGATATCTAACGTAAAGGTTAAAGTCACCATTCACTACCCTGCTTCTCCTCTCTAAGTGTATATTGACAATCTAATGCACAATGCAAAATTGACTTTAGGGCAAATTAAGAGAACCTAAAACAGACGTGGCAGAAAATCTGCAGCTGTTGTTAATTGTTTAGCAATGCATAAACATTCTGTTGCATCCTCTTTATTTTTTTCTTCGTTCATAGGACGAGACAATGTTGCATTTACAGTTACCGTCTATTATATAACTAACCTACATTATTGCAACAATAAAATATGTTTGATTTCTCCCCAGAACCAAAAAAATATAAAAAATCACCATATGGATGTCTGTCAGGGGGATCTTTTAACTGGAAATTACTTAATGCATTTCCACTGAGATAACCTGGAGTTTTGATGTTTTTAGTCTAACGTTACCTCTTAGCTTTCAGGTCATCTGCTAGTGTACTTCTAAAAGATGCCAAAAGATGGCAAATCAGACAACAAGACAATACGTTCATTTTCAAAAATAAAAATATAAATGTATCTGTGCACCCATCCACCGAAGAGCAATTAAAATCTTCAAATAAAAGATAAAATAAAAAAAACCTTTCCAAATTACCTGTTTAAACTCAATCATTCCTATCCTAGTACGCAAACAGCATGCAAGCGATGAGAAGCTCCGCCCTGTGACCCTGTTTGGCGCTGAGTCAGTAGTCCAATCAGTAAACGCAGAAGGCGGGACAAACCAGAGGCTACGTCCAATCAGTGGCCAGTCGTGTCATCAATCAAAGGTGACATCGTCCCTAGCCCGAAAAGGACAGGCGAAGAGGAAAACAATACAGACACTTTTAACACAACGGAACATCATGTAGAGAGAAGACAACAGCTGATACCAGTGGCTATTCGTCAAATAACGATGTCATCTTGCAAACTTGTGGATATCAGGAAGCATGCGTTAAAAAAAGGAACTCAGTGGTTGCGTTTTAGCGGTTGGAGAAGCGAGACAGAAGTTATTATTAGTTATAGTTTATTTAAATAGTTTATGCCTCTGGACTGGACCTGCATCGAGTCTCATAACTTAAAAGTGCAACAGGTTGGAAGATGGTGTCTTGGATTATATCTAGGGTCATCGTGTGAGTATTTATTGAAAACGATTTGCGTTTCTGAGCTCAAAGTAGGCTACATTAGTAAAACTGCTGACTGCGCAATTATTTCATACGGATAACATCTATGCATACTGTACTGTCTCTAAATCTACAATGTTACAATACAAAACAATATAAGTACGTTACATAAAACAAGTTGTAGTTTATTTGTTGTTGGTCAGGATTAAAAGGGGGGGAGGGGGGTACATAAAGTATGATGTTTTGTCCCCCAATATAATAAATAACACTGTTACACTTACTAAATTTATGCAGTATTCTTATTTTATATATTTTCACTGTCAACAAGGTTCCCACAGTCCTGGAAAATCTGGAATATACCATTTTAAAAGCTTAATTTCCAGGCCCAGAAATATAAATGTATAGTTATGCTCAGAACTGAAGTATTTAGTAGGCTGGAAATTACTGTTTTTGCGAGTGCACAAAAACCTTTTCCAGCCATCACAAATCATAGGAAAAGTAACGGAAAAATCTTGGAAATTCAGTGGTAAGAAAGTTTAGGAACCTCTGAATCAACCATAATAAAAATTCACAAATTATGCAGAAGAAAAAAACCTACATCACTTTTGCTGACGTAGTGGAGTTGAGCAGGAAATTCATCATGTTTTTGGCTGGAGACCTGCTTTATTCAAAGTCCCTGTCTGCCTGGGAGGAACTGCTGTTTTCCTGCTAGACCGTAATGTTACCGTAGGTGTGTCCCTTTCTTTGCGGAAAAGGTCAGCACAGCAAAGCACATTCTGTGCCTCATCTCACTAGGTGCTGTTTGCTGTGGGTTTGGTTATCTTTAGTGTACTGACAATATAAGAGATAAGGGTCTCTGGTTGTCACTGATAGAAATACATTTATATATATATAGTAGGTTGTAGTCAGTTTCAAAGTCTAAAGGTCTTTTGAAATGCCTTTTGTGTTCTTACTGTAAGTTAAAATGATGAATTATTCAACATCGGCAAACAAGGCCTAGCTGTTTTAGAGATGTGCAGTAACATCACACACACACACACACACACACTCATTCCTAATTCTTACCCTTCTTTTTTTACCCTCACGAGTTCTCCCAGAGAACAGCGTAATAGGAAATGCATGACTAAACCATTCTGACTCTAATGTGTTCTCACAGCATTCGACGTTTAAACACTTTCTCCAGACTAGTAGTAAAAGCAAGGCAGGCTGTGTTTGGAAATAGTGACTTGGTGATGCTGCAGTTGTTTAATTACAAACAGTTTTACTGTTTTAAGTTAAGAGATGGCCTCTGCTCTTGACTTCAGCACTTATTTTGCTTTATGGTAGAGATGTTTTAGAGTGGAGAAACGTTACGCAACAAATGGAATCCATCCAACAGTCCCTCACCACACACACACACACACACCCATGATCACACATAACTTTAGACGGTATCAGGCAGTGATGTCGTTCCCATAGCTACTCGAAAATAAATGGTTCAGGGAAACACAAGCCAGTTACAGTGAAGGCGGTGAATTTATTGTGTGTATGTACTGAGAAGTTAACACCTCTTTGAAAAAAAAACAACAACAGGATTTCAGTCTCACCCGTCACAATAAATAGAGCATTTTGAATGATCAATGTTCAGTTTTAATATTTGAGTAGGTCGGTAACCAAAGGCAAAGGCTGGATTTGCCATCTGGATGGATTATCATCCAATATAAGATTGTGCATGGGGATCCACCGATATTCAGTGTAATGGCCGATAATTGATAAATTAATAAATTCTACACTATTTTGTCTAAATAAATATAAAATAAAACACTAACTAAGATCAGTCAATTTAAATGCTACAAGTGAATTTCGTCATATACAAGATTTACATTTAAGAATATTTCAGTCTTTTTAAAGACAAAGGCAAAGATAATCCAAATGCAAAAATAAATAAAAAAAAATCCATAATATTGTCCAATAACCTATATAGATATCAGTATATCTTACATTTTCATATCAGTGTATGTAAATTTTGAACTGTTAGTTCACCAACCTTTATTTTTTTGCTTGCATGTAACAAATGCATTATATTTTTGAATATAAATCATGTCACGTGTACTATATGTATGTGTGTGTTTTATCACAGTCTTTTGTTTGGAACGCTGTATCCTGCATACTTCTCCTTTAAAGCCGTCAAATCCAAGAATGTCAAAGAATATGTGAGTACTCCGTTCATAAAGGCACATGCACATCTTTATCCATGTTCTACTGATTCTTCACATCTTAACATTTGAGTTTAGAGAATGTTAATAGCCAGAATAGACAAAGCGCTCCAGCTAAACTGTCTGTATTTCCTGGTTACTCTTCGTACCTGACGCAGGCTGTTAGTAACTAAACCCTGAGCTGTTGAGCAATTTAATACTGTTCTTCCACCATGTGTGCCCTGTTTGTGGTTTGTGGTACTTCCTTTTCTTTCCTTACAAAAAATACTGTGACTGTACCATGGTACAGTGATGTGATACCATTGCACTTTGATGTTTATCATATAGTGAATGAATAATATTTATATATCATAGTACTTACATGATAAGTTTATGCAAGTAGCACTTCTATACCTCTAACAGACATTTTGTGTTTGCGTTTGTGGTTTGACAGGTGCGATGGATGATGTACTGGATTGTGTTTGCTCTTTACACAGTGGTGGAGACCATCACAGATCTTTCTTTGGCTTGGTAAATATACACACACAGTCTGGAAAGAGGCAAATAAATAATTGTTAATGGATTGCATGGAGTAATTTTGCATCAAGTGGTTTTATTAACATTTTGCAATTCGTCTCTGTTGTATGACTTTTCACTGTCTAGCCTTTGTGGTAAATGAAAAGGGCTTTTATCTGTTGTTGCAGATGTTGAGCTCAGTTTGTTTTCCTCAGGCCAGTTAGAAGAACCAGTCTGTTAGGTTCAGTTTCAGTTCGGTTAAATTCCAGTGCATTTCATTAGTTTCGTGGCATTAAAAAAAAAAAAAAACAACTCTGCTTATTTTGCTGGTTCTGATTTTCCTAAATTAGACTAATTTTATTTGCATGGATAGTGGCATTAAAAATGCACATTGCAATTTTAAAAATTATGATGTTATGATATAAAAAAATCTATAAATCAAATCCAGATATAAAAAATTTATTCTTTTTTTCTTTTTGGGCAAATTATTGACTTTGAATTTGAGTATATTAAACAGCTGTAATTGTATTATATCGATCCACTAAGCCTGAGGTCCAAGAGACTAAAATTAGAGAGAATGCATAAATCAGTTTTATTCTTTTGCCTTCCATCACCCCCCCCCTCTGTTTTTATATTGATTGCATTTGATTGTTTCAGGTTTCCAGTTTATTATGAACTGAAAATGGCTTTCGTCTTTTGGTTGCTGTCTCCCTACACCAGAGGAGCCAGTGTCCTCTACAGGAAGTTCCTACACCCTATGCTGGCATCCAAGGAGAGGGTAATGACCTAAACACATCATCAGTTTCCCTGGGAATAGGCGTTCACTGACAGTGAACACATAGCCATACTGAAATGTATTATGGAATCGAGAGGATTACATAATCAATGATTACATAAATGACGTTAAGAGATAAACAGACGGATTGGGTTAGTTGGATGTGTTGATTACATGATCATTATGGACTAGCAATAAACTGCGCAGTTCGTTTAACTGTGCCTGCATATTTTGTTTCCGGCCCTCTGTAATTATTTGTTGTCAGACAACTCCTAGTTGGAGGTTAAGGGTGAATTTAAATGATAGATTTATTTGACTGTTTCACATTCTGTTTTTCAGGACATTGATGAATATATCGTTCAGGCCAGAGAGAAGAGTTACGAAACTATGGTGAATTTCGGGCGTCAGGGTCTCACGATCGCGGCTGCTGCTGCTGTCTCCGCTGCTGTGAAGGTATTGCACGAACACATGTGCTCATTTGCACATCAATACACTGTTTATACTAGGCATTTGAGCTAACCTAGCTAACTAAGCTGATTTGGTCAGCTTTCATTCCACGTTAGCAGAAACTTTATTTTGCATTGATACATTATTTCTTTTTGTGATTCATTGTTTACTTTCATTTCTGGGATGCTGTTATAAACTTAAACTAAAAAGCATTGATATGAAAGAGTATACCAGATTTTAAGATATATTAAAGAACTTTTGTTAGTTAAATGCTCACAAAGGCTTGATAAAAAATACAGTAATAACAGTAAGAGCAGCCATTAACTCTAGTCTTCAGTGGCACTAGATACATGACCCTTCAGAAATCATTTTTTGGTATCATTCTGCTAATACACACACACACACACACACACACAAAGAAAACCTTAAAAATATACAGCATGTTAAGGACATGCTGACACAGACACGAAAATACACTGCAAAAATTACACGTGCTCTTCACTGCGGCCTCTCCTGTTCTCTTGACTGCTTTTTTAAAATCAAATTTGCTGTCTGGCTATGTCTGGTTCCTAAAAAAGATCTAAATCACTAGTGCTCTTCTGTTTTTGCTAAGGTCTACTGTTCTTATCTCGATTCTTATCTAGAAACAAGAATATCATAGACATGCACCACTTACGTAAAAATCTAGTTCAAATCTTCCTGTTTCCTTTCTCTTTCTGTCTACATGCTAAACTAATCTCCAGCAGTAGCTGCTGCACCTAGTCCAGGTAACTTGCTTTCTTTTTCAATCTGCTTTAACCTGTCACCAGCACATCATTAGACCATTATTAACTGGGAAGTTAAATAAAAGATGTCTTTGTGTATTATAAAGGTAGCCACAGCTTCAAAGGTTTTTGGTTCTTGAATTCTGTTTACTCGGTGCACCATGTTAGCTGACCACATGACTCATGTCACAGGGTCAGGGTGCTATCAGTGATCGTCTGAGGAGTTTCAGTATTCCAGACTTGACGCAGTTACCCTCTGAACAATCAGCATTCTCAAACCCCAGCCGACGGGCCCTCCAGCCTGCTTCTGGTGAGTACTGTACATGGATTAAAGGAATAGCTCACCCAAAAATAAAAAAATTCTGGAAATTTACTTTCAAGATTTAGATGAGTTTGTTTCTTCATCGAAACAGATTTGGAGAAATCTAGCATTACATCACTTGCTCTCCATGGATCCTGTGCAGTGAATGGGTGCCGTCGGAATGAGACTCCAAACAGCTTAAAAAACATCATAATAATCAAGTAATCCACATGACTCCAGTCCATCAATTTACATCTTGTGAACTGAAAAGCTGTGTGTTTTTAAAAAACAAATCAATCATAAAGACCTTTTAACTTTAAACTGTCACATCTGGCCAAAATACTTGTCCAAAATCCATAATAATGCTTCCTCCAGTAAGAAAGTCCATCCTCTGTTGTCCTCTGACATTTAAACCCATCAATATATTTGTTTTTGCTAGGAAATGTTGCATGATCTAGGCATATTTCTCTCCTGATTCAGAAGCGACAACTTTTTCACTGGAGAAAGCATTATTATGAATTATTATTATTATGAATCGAGGACTCAGAAGCAACAAAGTTCAAAAAGGTCTTAATGGTGGATTTATTACAAACACAGCTTGTGGATTACTTGCGTGACTTGAGGATTATTTTAATGTTTTATCAACTACTCTCATTCTGATGGCACCCATTCACTGCAGTGATGTGAAGCAAGTGATGTAATGCCAAATTTCTCCAAATATGTTCAGATCTTGGATGGCCTGGGCTGGGTAAATTTTAGCTTTTTTATTTTTGGCTAAAGGTTTCCTTTAATAAAATCATAGCTGATTATATAATGGTAAATGATTGATTATGTCATTAAGAAAAATGACTATATATACTGATTTAACTAAATTAAACTAAAGAAACAAATGAATCAAAATTTGCTTTTTAAACCTCAAGGGCAAATGAACCCTTGTGGAGCACATTGGCTGTCATCAGAAAATTATTATTATGTCTCCCTCTAGTGGTAGAACAAGTATTGAAAAGCAATCCTGAAAGTTCAGCTGGTCGATCAATACATGTAACCAAAAAACGAAATGAAAACCATTAGTAAAAAACAAAAATGAAAATATGACTTTCTATCAAGGACAAAAGAAAACTAAACTTACAATGAAAAGAGACCGATGATAAATAAGCTCCATACTACTTTTTCGCTATATTCCAATCATTTTCATTGCACTTTTTCATCTTTTATGAGGCTTGAAAGCTTCAGAATCCATTTGTTGTGATTGTATGGAAAATTTCTTTTTTGGGCTGTTCCACAAATTCACAATATGGGTTTGGAGCGACATGAGGGTGAGTAAATGGAGACAGAATTTAAATTTTTTGGGTAAACTAATCCTTCAAGGTTCAGTTCCTCTGGTTTGAGATCTTTATTGCTTCCTCTGTGCATCTGCTCCAACAGAGCCATATAAACAAGCAGGGGAGGGGCATGAGGAGGAAACAGATGGAGTATTCTCTGAAGACGAGGCGTCAGTGCAGAAGGGTCTGCGCAGATCTCAGAGTGTGAAACTCAGCCGTGCCAAAGCAGCACGCAAAGAGGTACGTGTGCACATGCAAACATTTCATGTTCAGTTGTATCAGTGTAAAGCAGAATATAAAATACAAACATTTTCCCTGGTGGTCTCAGACTTTCAGACCCCACTGTAGTACTTCCTGAAAATTAACTGTGAATTGATGTTGTATTGTTTTTAAAGCCTCGCTATGGCTCTCTGAAGCTGAAACCCAGAAGGCGGCAGTTGATTACATCATCTACTTTTGACCATCCTTGATTGTCCAATACAAACCCACATGGGATCAGCATCAAAACTGCAGTCTAATCCTCAGTTCAAAACTGTTTAATCCTAAACTTCGGATTAATGCTAATGCTCTTTCAAAGCAGCACTAAACACAAAACTACAAACAGACTTACAGCATGAACAATGACTTTTACATTTATTCATTTAGTAGATGCTTTTTCCAAAGTGATTTACAGATGAAAAATACTACAATACACGTGACAGTGATGCAGAATGATGAATAAAGAATATTGCATGCAGCATTATTTGTTCAGAAAAAAAAAATACCAAAGCCTAATATGAGTACAGGAAGACTAAGAATGTACTAAAAATGTTATCTAAAAGTGGATCTGAGAGCATCTGATCTGTAACTTGATTTGAACCTGCCTTTGTAGAAACATCTCTTATTACACATAGCCTGGACACATTAGCACAGATGCTACAGAAGGAGGAGTCAAAAGTCAAAGGTTTCTGTAGTGTGCGCCCTTCAGCCTGTTTTCACAGTAATGAAATGGAGCGGTGGAAAAAACTGATAAAAAAGTGCATGTTAGCGGGGTTTTGTGTATGCATAGGTGCTTCAGCTTGTTAATGTTTACAATTCCATAGTTTGCACAGGATTAAAGTTCCTTCATCATTTATTCACCCATATGTCATTCCAAACCCACATTCTTTTTTCTTTTTATGGAATGCAAAAAGCATATTTTTGAAGAATATCCTGTATGCACTTTTCCATATAATTTAAAGTGAATGGGGATTTGGACTATCAAGCAAGCTCCAAAATGACAGTTAAAGAACATAAAAGTATCATAAAAGTGGTTTATTTGACTGCATACATCAAAAAACATTGAAGCATTTTTAAAAAAAAATAATAATAATAATTCTCAAGTTTAGTACCGTATTGTCCCGAATATAAGACGATGCTTTTTCCTTGGAAATACATCTGAAAAAACGCGTTCGTGTTAGATTCGGGGTCTAGACTTTGACATGTCAATAATACACCCACAACAATAGGTGGCGCCAAAAACGTATAAAACGAGTGTGCCATGAAATATCTAATGTAATGTGCGTTGTAAAGATCGCGAATGAAAACAAATGAAAAAGAAAAGCTTACAGCAGCATGATCGTGACTGTCATGTTACTCTGTAAGTGATTTTAAAATATAAGACTATACCCAGATTTGAAGACTACAATAAGATTTCACTTCTACTGATAATAAAATGTTGGTAGGCTAGTATGAGATGGGTAGCCTAATTGTTATATAATTCAGATGGGCTACCTGCTATTTCAATGGTATATCAAAATTTTCCAATGTCATTGTTGGTACATTTTACCAGTATTTACTATACTTTCAAAACAAAAATTAGAATTGGAAAAATATGCAATATGAAAATAATTTAAGAATAAATTATTACAGAGAGAGAGAGAGAGAGAGAAAAAAAACAGATTTGGTTTTCAAAAAGCCTTTTTCCAACAGGTACATCTGGAAAAAGGGGGGTCGTCTTATAATCAGGCTCGTCTTATATTCGGGACAATACGGTATTATTGCATTTTGTCTTTGCTTTGTGAAGTTAACAGTTATTTACTCATAATCTTCTCTGAAATTCTAAAATGGACTACTGAAAGTTTGGAAATTGCATGTTAACACCAAACACCATTGGTTCATTTCGGAACCATCATGTATGGCAGTGGTTCTCAAAGTGTGGGGCGCGCCCTCCAGGAGGGTGCACGAGTACTGCAGGGGGGGGCGTGGAAATCAGCGACCAAAAAGAGTATGAGAACCACTGATGTAAGGGAAGATTTACAGTAAAATTGAATGTTCCAAAGAATTCATACAGGTTTGGAATGACATGAAAAGTAAATGAATTTTTCCCCCTACATTTTTGAGTGAACTATGCCTTTAACTTTTAAATCTGTCATGAAAGTTGTTTTTAAGTAACAGTATTTTTAAAAAGTGGTTTCAAAATACATTTCTTAAGTTTGAATGTCTTGGGATTGTATTTTTAAAAACATTTTGTGCGATCCATTTTAGAGTGTCGTATATGTTCATTTTAATCATGTTTGTTTGTGTACTTAGTCTATCATTCTAACGTTTTTCAGCCTTCTCTAATTTAAATAACAGTATGCACTAATTAGCATATAATTTGACCAAAACACTCTAGCTTTATCTTTGCAAAGTATGATAGGAGAGTGAATCTGACTAGTTGACAGAAGACTGTTTGTACTGTACTTGTGTAAACAATGGGATGATTTTTCCTTTTTGTGTGTGTGTTGGACAGTTAAATGTGTGGGAAAAGAATCTGAGGATTTGGTTTGTTAGAGAGTTTTGTGTGATAGAGGAAACCTGTTGATTAGGGATATGGATGAAGATAGGATCTGGATCTAAACCAGTAATAAGTTTTAAAACAAAGTTTATTTTCTTCGACCCTCGAACAGGTCATGAGAAACCTCGGAATATCAGGGAATTTTGAAAGGCCTGGAAAAGTCATGAATGTGGAAAAATGTTAGGGACAGGTGAAAATTTCTTTAAAGAAAATGTATTTTTCTTGGTTTCTATGCTTTAAGCTATTTCATGGGCCAGATATTGCTGTAAAGTCAGCGTGAAACATCAGTCTGTGTTGAGAGTCTCTTTGGTGAAAACTAATAAAACACTAAATATGTTTTTGTAAACAAGTGCAATCTATTAAATCCACCTTCTAGGCTTTTACCTGTATGATGTACCAAAACATCTGCTTTAATTATTATGTGTGTATATATATATATACATACATACAGATAATGATATAATTTAGCAGTGCATACACCATTTAGTCATAAGTCATAAGCTCCTCTTGGTCTGTCTGTTAATAAAATAAATGCTTTCTGTATTGCCATGTTAATTTCTTAATAGCACCTAATTCATCATGGTGTCTGTCATACTGCAGTTTCTCCACTGACCACTAGAAGCAGTCACGTTTTGTTTTTCAAAGTCACTCTTTGGTTTGGCCAGCATATTTATTCACTAAAGTAGGGAACACTTGTAGTTAGTTTAGGAAACATCTGCAAAGGCACATATTTTAAAAGTTTTAACCCTATCAAACACATGCAGTTTTTACAATGGTCTTTCTCAACAGAATCTTACTACTTCAGGTTCAACATGCAAAACAGAACAGGGGAAATGAAAGATTTGCATCACTTTTAGATTAGCATTGAGATATTGAGTGTGTGCATCTGAAAGCTGCCTTTAGAGACTGTGTGTGTGTGTGTGTGTGTGTGTGTGTGTGTGTGTGTGTGTGTGTGTGTGTGTGTGTGTGTGTGTGTGTGTGTGTGTGTGTGTTTAACCTTTATGAGGAAATGCCTTATTTGAATATTCACGCCTTTAGGCTATAAAGAAGAAAGAGATTAACGTCACAAACAAGCTACCACGTGTTGTGCTGCTAGTTTTGTCTTGAACTGCAAACAACACCCTGTTTAATGCCACTTATATTTATTTTAACTTGAACAACAATGACAATACAGAAATACTTTTCAATAAGACTTGACAGTGATGGTTGATAAATGAAAAGACTGAGGCAGGTTTGGGTTTGTTTGTGTGTGTGTGTGTGTGTGTGTGTGTGTGTGTGTGTGTGTGTGTGTGTGTGTGTGTGTGTGTGTGTGTGTGTGTGTGTGTGTGTGGTCCAACAGCGGTTGTTTCATTGAGGTCTCTGTCACAGGACGTGTCCAAGTCTTTCAGCACTTTAGCATGGAGACGTCCTGTGTCTCGGACACTATCAGAGAAAAGAGGGGAAGAGAAGAGGAAAAGGATGAGAGAATTAGAGAGAGAATGAAAGAGAAATGGGTTCATCTGTCAGGAGGTCAAGTCCTCCTGGAATATGAGAGCGTGTTTGTAGAGGCATCAGTGAGAGAGTGAAACCTGTTGGTCCACAACCGTGTATATCTAAACCACACTTTTCTTTTTTCCTTTCTTTTTCTTTTGTTTATTTTTTTTCTTGGACAACTACAAGGTATTTATTCAAACAGGCTCTACTA
This sequence comes from Acrossocheilus fasciatus, assembly GCA_036784905.1. NCBI lineage: Eukaryota > Metazoa > Chordata > Actinopteri > Cypriniformes > Cyprinidae > Acrossocheilus > Acrossocheilus fasciatus. The sequence continues at coordinate 10,220,921 of CM071954.1, read as the reverse complement.
GACAGCATCTGTTGCATACAAAAACTGCATTACCAAAAATGCACTGAAATGTGCAGTTCGTTCTTTTTCTTGTTAATTCTTCCTTACAAAAGTGTGTATTAATTGAACTAAAATGTGCATAAAATCGTATTTTTATCAGTGTGACATTCTGTTCTAGGAGGATGAACTTCTTGTACAATCCAGGGTTATTATTGTTTACTAAAACTAATAAAACATTTTTGCTATTTGAAATAAATCTGAAATCTTAAAAACTGTCTAAAGAAAATTTAAAAGTGAACTAATAATAAAACCTGAAAAAAATGTAAAAAGGAAAACTAATAAATACAAAAGCATCAATTTAATAACAACTAAGAAGAAAAAAGTCATTCAAAATATTCTAAAACAAATCCAATAGTATATAAATAAATAATAAAATGCTTCGATTTAATCAGGTGTACATTTAATTGATTGTGATTCAATTACACTGTAGTTACATGTTAGCAAGTATAATGTTTAAAGTGTTGCTTGTTGCTTTAAAAGTTAACAATGAACATAATGGCAACATAATGCATTACCAAACAATAAAAACATTTTGCACATTTTTACAAATGTCACAGATGCTGTTGACATAGCTTAACTTGTATTGAACACGGAACATGCCTTGAGGGTCCATTAGACATTTGCAATGATCTCTATCAATTTGTTAGTTCATTGTTGCATTGTGTGTTATTGTAGAGCTTTAACTGCAGTGGAGGAAAATACTGTGTATTGACGTAATTGTGCAGTTTGTTTTTATGAGCGCTGATGTGTAGAATTGACATCACTGATGAACAGGTAAAGGTTGTTTAATCCCAAAACAATAGCATTTCTGTCTTTAAAGTGTAACTTTGAATGTTGGCTTAATAAAGCCTTATTAAAAGTTTAATCGGTTGTACATTTAATTGATTGTGATTTAATCACACATGTTATGATAACAGTTTAGAGATCATTACACAAAAATGTTTAACCTTAGAATGTCACGAATGATTAATCAGAATCAAATATTCCTAAAACAGGAATATAGACTACAATACTGCATATTATTGTTTTTCATTTCATTAAAAGTGTGGCTGAAATAGTCACTATTCTATTTCTTTCTTTAATTCTTTCATTTTCCTTGTTTTAACCTTGTGTGGTTTCTCCAGCATTCCTTTCCTTAGTCTCTCTTTGAATTTTTAACCCCCTTCTCACCCGCTCTTCCTTTCTTTCTCTCTCTGGTTTTCTGTCTCTCTCCCGCTGGGTCAGACTGCTCTCTGCCCTCATCTCTCCTCAGCCTGTCCCCAATAATCCTGCCCTCAATACCCGGAGCCCCAGACCCTTCTGCCCCGGTCCAGACCTCCAGCACCCAGCCACTATCGGGTTCCTCTCGCTGCCTTTTCAGGATCTGACACCTCTTGCCCCCTCTGCAATTCCCAACTATCTCTCTAGGGCGCCAGCACCACTCCACCTGGAGTGGGTTAGCAATGTAAGAGTCAGGCAGCAAGTGTGAAGACAACACCACAAAGGAAAAAGCCTTTTCTAAGTATGGTGCCTTTAAAAAATATTCACTGTGGGGACTTTTTGACTTTTTATTGACTGAGCATTTTTGAAAGAAAAAATGACATATGCATTGGCATATGGATTGAAATTCAAATGTTGGATTGACAAAAAAGTCTCATCAAGGCCCTACAGTAGCTTTCACATAACAGAACATTTTCATTTTCAGTGTCAAAAAGGTCAAAGTTATAAAACAATAAAACATGAGAGCTTTCAAAGGAGCAAATACTATTTATAATCACCACACATTCATATTCATCCAGAACAAGAGTAAGTATTGTGTTTGCATAGGTGCCTGACAGATCACTGGGGTGGCGTCCCATGGACGAGTTCATTTTTCAGAAATAATGTGTCCTGGGACATATTTGGAAGAGAACACTACCATCAAGGATATTCTTGGAGCCTTGAAAGGCACATGCTTATGTATATTTAGTGTACGTGTGGGTTTTGGTGGCTCCTGTCTCATAAACCTTAGTGATCAGAAGTGACTCTGAGAAAGTCAAGCTGCGTTTTTGGCAAAGAATCGTGTCTATTGCAGTACTATATATGTGTTTATGAGTGCAATAACACCGACACATGTGTACGAACGCATCTTTAGCTCCCTTTACACCAGCAACCGTTAATTTCTGCACGTAGCGTTCATACCACAGTTTATTCACAACATAATTAAACCCTATGCGAAAGGATATGCATATAACAAGCTTGGTGCCCCCGGGAGCAACGAGGTCAGTGGCTGGTCTTTTGTAGCAACACTAATGAGAATTCAATTAAACAAAATGCGCTTCCGTCATCACGATGACCTAATGAGCGGCATGGTACGGTGGGAAAACCCAGCACCTGTGTGATCACGCAAGTGACACTACGCTGAACCCCGTTCGCTAATGCGAACCCACCAAATGGTACCCCGCGATGAAAGAAAGAGTGGGGAGAGAGAACAAGCTTAATTAACAGAAAATGCAATCAGCGCTAGAGTTCATTCGCAGACAATAGACGGGGCATGGACCTCATTGGGGTTACCCGAAAGGACCCAGTGGACAATTGGGTCATTGACATCAGATTGCTTGACAAGTCCCCGCAGGGCAGAGGAGAGTTCAAAAACCAGAGCAAAATCGAGAAGTTTGTCGCTGAATCTGTCAGAAAAGGCCTGTCAGGAGTGATTAGTGTGCCCTCCAAGCGCCCAAATGATCAAAAGGTCCTGTCCCTAACACACAAACACACACACTGGCCCCCGCCGCTGCAGGTTTAATCTGAGTTTGCATGGCTCTGTGTCTCGGCCTTCCTCAGGCATGATATAATTATGGCGATGAGCGCTGCCCCATTGGCTCGGTGCTGTCTGGAGTTGTTTTGCGAGCTGAGTTTGGAGAGAAGTGTCAGTCATAGAGCTGGTGAAGATTGTCTGCTAATGGTGATTTAGTGCTGTTATCAGTCTGTCAGTTTTCTTTGGCACGCTTTTCTATGGCTCTGTAATGTAAGGTGACAGGAGCAACCGCTGAGATGAACTTGCAGTTGAACTTGCCAGGGTGTGTTTGTGGGTCTTGTTGGAGACAAAGTTCTTAGGACTGAGTTTCAGATTTTGGTAACACTTTATTTTAAGTTTTCCTCGTTACACGTTACATGTACTTACTATTATAATAACAATAAATTATGCATAATTACATGCAAGTTACCCTAAAACAAACCCTAATCCTAACCCTAACCATATAGTAAGTACATGTAGTTAATTAACATTACTCAGTACTAAAATGTATAATTACACTGTAACACTAAACTTACACTGACACCTTAAAGTGTAACCCAAATATTTTACTTAAGGCATCTTTAGATCACTGGTGCTGTTGATGCATTTCAATTTTGTGTAAATTAATTGCTGAATCAGAGAGACCCTTGAAGTCAGAATGCATTTTGTTTCTTTTTGGCAGTGCATAAATATTTATTTAAAACTTTCAGTGCATAATACATTAATGGGTCACACTTTATATTAGGTGGCCTTAACTACTATGTACTTACATCAAAGAATAAGTACAATGTACTTATTGTGTTCATATTGTATTGCAAAATACTTTTGCTGCTATTGAGGTGGGGTATGGGTAAGGTTAGGGACAGGTTTGGTGGTTTGGGTAGGTTTAAGGGTGGGTTAAGGTGTAAGGGATGGGCCAAAAATGCAATTGCAGACATTAATTACAGATGTAATTGCATATAGGTATTTTTAAAAATATAAGTACAATGTAAAAACATTTATGTACACAATAAGTGCATTTTATTAATTTAAATGTAAGTACATAGTAGTGGGACCCATTAATGTTTCCTTGAACACTTGAATATCATGTGGAAATGTGTTTTCACCCGAAAGAACAAAAATAAGAGATTATTATTGGCTTAAACAACAAATAAAATTTTTAAAATTGTAACATTAATGACAATTGATAGCATTTTCCCTACCAAATTCTCATTACTGAAATATAATCATAAAAACCACCCTATCCAGACACAATTATGAATCAATGCATGAATCAAAGTTTCAGTAAGATCATAAAAGTTTGAGTTTCAGCAAAAAATAAATAAATAAATAATACTTTTATTTAGCAAGAATACATTATATTGATCAAAAGTATCAGTAAAGATAATTGTAATGTTACAAATAAATTCTGTTATTTTGAACTTTCTATTCTAAGAAAAAATGTAGCATGGTTTTCACAAAAATATTAAGCATCGCAGCTGTTTTCAACATCAATAACAATAAGAAATGTTTCTTGATCAGCAAATCAGCATATTATAATAATTTCTGAAGGATCACGTGACACTGAAGACTGGAGTAAAAGCTGCTAAAATTCAGCTTTGCATCACAATAATTACATTTTATTAAATTGATTCAAATAGAAAATCTATATTTTAAATTGTAATATTTTTACAATATAACTGTTTTTACTGCATTTTTGAAATCAATGAACGACTTGGTGAGCATACTGTAAGAGATTTCTTTCTAAAACATAAAAACAAAATCCTATGGACTCAAAACCTCTGAACGGTAGTGTATACAGTTGTATCTTTACAAATGTAATTTACAATTTACATAATGCAGAATTATTCATTTATGCATTGCATTAATGAAAATTAGTTTTTATTTTTGTTTATTTTTTTCACATTAAATTGGGCTACTAAGAACTAGGGGTTTAAATGGGCTTAACTTGTGAATATTTGAATAATTTCAAATCACATCAATCACTTGGCCAAAGTCCTTAGAGAAGATCTGCAGCATAATTTAATTCAAATTTATTTGTTTAAACAAATTTATTTGACTCTGGTTCAGTACATTTGGTCTGTTTGTCTTCTAGCGTATTTTCTCACCCCTTCAGGCATAATTTGACCATTAAGCAGCGACAAAGCCACTATTATTCAGCACCTTGAGTGACTCCATCCGTAAACAACTGACGTCAAAAGGCCAGACAGTGAGATTACAGTAAGAGTGTTTTTGGCTTGGGACTGAGGGCCCATGTACATGGGTACATACTGATCTCTCGCTGAAAGACCTGTCCCCTTTCATCACTGTCTGTTAAATCTATTGTGGCAGATCAGGGAAGAGTGCAGCCATTCCAACAGGGCACAATTGACCTTGTGTGGCCTACCCCGGCAGCTGTCACATTGCCACACTGTAATGGAGGCAATTAGCCGCACTGTGTCTGTTACTATCACAGTCAAATCTACCGCACATATCCATGCATACGCACAGGTACTGCAGACAGGTCTAATGGATGTGTGAAGTTCACACTGTCAGAGTAACCACAGGTGTAGTTCATCACATTAACTATGGACATGATCCACTAGCATTTAACAGCCAGAAAATGTCCAAATGCTTTGTCTTAATTGTGAAAAATCTATTTATTGTTTTATAATTTGAAAGAAACTTCTTTCTGTGAAAACCATGCTTGTGCTACGTTTTTATCTAAAACAATGGTGTCATGCCTTAAAGGAATAGTTTACTCAAAAAATGTGCTTACCCTTAGGCATTCAAGATGTAGATGAGTTTGTTTCTTCATCAAAACAGATTTGCAGAAATTTAACATTACATCACTTGCTCAACCAATGGATCCACTGAATGGGTGCCATCAGAACGAAAGTCCAAACAGCTGATAAGAGTATCACAATAATCCACATATATATAAAATATATATAAAACAATATATATTAAAGCATTTTAACTTTAAACTGTTTCCTCTGGCTATATAATGTTTCCTCCAGTAAAAAAAAAAAAAAAAAAGTCCATCCTCTGTCATCCTCTCACATCAAAATCCACCAAAATATCTGTTCAGAACTGTTTTAGGATGTTTTCACTTGTGATCGGTGCTCGATCTGTTCATATTTCACTCTTGATTCAGACAAGATGAATTTTTCAATTATGGATAGAGGACTCGTATTTTAGTAGGTTTGTTAAAAGTAAAAAAATGTTTTTAACAAACTAAATGTTTTTAATTTTTAACAAACCTGCTAAATAACGAGTCCTCTATCCATGATTGAAAAATTCATCTTGTCTGAATCAGGAGTGAAATATGCAGATCATGCACTGCTCACATAGATTTTTAATGGGTTCGTTTTTTGCAAACACACAACTTTTCTCTTCACAAGACATTAATTTATGGATTACTTGTGGATTATTGTGATTGTGTTATTAGCTCTCAGGACTCTCATTCTGACGGCACCCATTCACTGTGGATCCAATGGTGAGCAAATAATGTAATGCTGAATTTCTAATTTTCAGCTATTTTTCATTTTTGGGTGAACTGTTCTTTAAGTGGCCAAACACTTTTTGGACACTTTCAGATTATATAATTATAAATGCAAATATAGTTTAATCAACTACTGGAAAGAGGGGATTTAAGGACAACTGCAAGCTAAAATTCTTGGCCAGGAATGAAGGAAATTCCTCTCATACTTTCAAGCATGGGTGTGGCATGTGTCATAGGGTATTGTGGTTTGCTATTCACAAATGACTGTGCAATACTTACTGATGGGAGTTTCAAAACACAAACACCCACACCTTAACACATCTCAACTCGAAAGCTCTAGCTCATGGTCGCTCATAGCAGAATTCAGCTCTGAATGGTGGTTATGCAGTTGAAACATGTTGAAACATTCTTCTCTAAGTCTGTGCAATGACACAGTTCCTCAATATAAAACCCTCTCTCAGCATCAAAGAGGAGTCCGGGGCTGAATCACTCCATTATTTAGCAGGTTGCCATTCACACCTTTCAGGCAGTTTAACTTGCATCCATCATTCAAATGTTTGGGGGGGTTTATGTTTAAAAAGGAAGTCTAATATACTAAATTAGGTAACATTTATTTGATCAATAATACAGTAAAAACAGTAATATTGTGAGAGATTTATTAAATAACTGTTTTCTAAATATAATATATTTGTGTAGTGCCAAAGCTGAATTTTCTTTAGCCTACTCCAGTATTCAGTGTCGCATGATCCCTCAAAAATCATTCTGATATGCATATTTTACTATTCAAGAAACATTTTATTATTATTATTATCAATGTTGAAAACAGTTGTGGCCTAATTCTTTTGTGGAAACTGTGATACATTATTTCAGGATTATTTGTTGAATACAAAGTTCAAAAGAACATCATTTACTTGAAATAGATTTTCTCTAACATTTTTTTTAAGAAAAAAGCCTTTAATGTCTTTTTTGATTAATTTAATGCATTCTTGCTGAAGAAAAATATTAATTTCGTTAAAAAAAAAAACTTTGGTTATACACCGAGAGTTTAATTCTTGTCAATCTCTTGGTTGTACATAATTTATTAGGCTACTTATTTTCTAAATTTATTGTAATGACAGCAATGAACACAATTTCAATTTCCTTTCTGAAATGTGAAACTGGCCCTATTATCATGTTATCAAAGTGCAAATAAGGGTGAAATCTCCCTGTTTCTCTTTTTAATAACGTGGTGTATGGTTTACAGCTGGAAGGCAGAATTCTTTGGGACTTTCCATGTTCTGTCAAAGGCAGTTTCAAACAAAGCTGAGGTTAATCTCAGAGCACAACTGTGCTAAGAAATGCAATAATTCTGCTTTTTAAATATATTAATACACATTCTGATTAGATGTCATACTGAATTTAACACGGATGAAAACGAAACTTTGAGGGATAGACAGTCCTAGATCCCATCAATTTCACAACTCAAAACCGTTTTATGGGATTTTTGTCTACACTGTAAAAACAATTACATTTTGAAAAATTGTAGAAACTGACAAATAAACATTGACTCAGCAAACTGCTTCCCAAAAATTACCCCCAAACAAAAAATACATCGTACTAATTTTAGCTGAAGGTCTGAAGTTAAAATTAAAAATATATATTCACCGAACATATTAAATTGTGCTCAGCCAATCTATCAAGCAGAAGAGAAAAATCTGTGTTGGCCCAACAAGCCTTGCAGCAAAAAAACGCGTGTACGCATGCGCGACAGAAACCGTTGGCGGATTCAAATATCTGCGCGCGAGAGAGCGGAGCCGATGCTGAGGAGCGACAAACATCATTTCCAGATGGATTTTCCATCATTAAAGGAATACTCCACTTTTTTTGGAAATAGGCTCATTCTCCAACTCCCCCAGAGTTAATAAGTTGAGTTTTACCATTTTTGAATCCATTCAGCCGATCTCCAGGTCTGGTGATAGCACTTTTAGCATAGCTTAGCATAGATCATTGAATCCTATTAGACCAGTAGCATCGCGTTCAAAAACGATCAAAGAGTTTCGATAGTTTTCCTATTTAAAACTCGACTCTTCTGTGGTTATATCGTGTACTAAGACCGGCGGAAAATGAAAAGTTGTGATTTTCTAGGCTGATATGATTAGGAACTACTCTCATTCCGGCGTAATAATCAAGGAACTTTGCTGCCGTAACATGGCCGCGGCAGGCGCAGTGATATTACGCAGCGCCTGAAAGTAGTCCCCAGCTACCGGGGACTACTTTCAGGCACTGCGTAATATCACTACGCCTGCCGCGGCCATGTTACGGCAGCAAAGTTCCTTGATAATAAGTATTCCCTAAACGAATTAAACCGAGTTTCTGAATGTTTTACTTTAGGACACAATACATTTGATAAATTACATTGTATTTTGCAGAATAACGGAGAATTCCCTGGTGTCATGTTGGCGTTAATAACCTAGTTTAAGTTAGCTCATACTGATCTCTCCGTAGAGGTGTGAGATAGGCTATGTTATATGGTCTGCGATAATATCGGAATTGCTGTTTTAACGATGTGGGGTTTGACATTATGAGTAACGTTATATAACAAAAACCAAACAAAACTGAGTGCACGCATTAGAGTATGTTCTTTCACTGCATGATTCAGTCTATTAAAATGCATTTAGAATGATCAGAAAATTCAAGATATGGGGGCAGAAAATGTATATATTTACATCGTTTCAAATGGTTAATCAATATCACATGAAGATTGACGTTTTTTCAAAATATGATGCACACTTTTAGAAAATGGCTTTATAAAGGTAAAAATGCCCATAAAAGGTAAAACTCAATTTAAAAGTATTGGAAAAGATTAATTTCTATGACTGCTGTGAACTGACCACCACACAGAATATGCAGAATATTAAAACTTTAGTAGTCCACGGTAATCCTTCAAATGTCAGCACAGTAACACACTCAGCAAAATATCATCTGTCTAATTATTGTTATCGATAAAATCCCAGAAAATAGTGAGATATAATTTTTATAAATATCGCACACCCCTATCTCTTGGTTACCTAAAGTTACTATTTATTGAACTAAATAGTTTTTATTTCACTTAATGATTATTATATTAAATGTATTGGAAACAAGGAGCACGTTTCTGCTATAATATTTTTTTTTGTTCCCCTCAGTGTAACCCACCATTTCTAGGTCTGAGCTTACAAGGCACCATTTAGTCAGAAGTCAGAAGTGTAAAAAGGGAACAACTATGAATTTCACAGTGAGTACCGGTATATTCTTACTGAATATGTTAATTCCATATTAGTGTCAAATACTATGAGCTCTTAGATGTATTTTGTGTGACGTGGCTCTGTGTAATGCAGGCTGCATAAGTTATTGAAGTTATATATAGACTTATATTTTTTTTACAGAGCCATTGGAGAACCACACAACTGCAATGAAAATTGGAAAAGTAAGCATCAGCAGTTGCACTTCAAGAGCCCTGTAAAGTGTGCTAAATGTCTCCGTTGTCCTGGAAGAGGAGGTTGTGCTTCACAACTAAGGAGACTTTGTAAATGTATTTATTGTACTCTTTGGATTATTGTGTGCACTCAACATGGAGTACAACAAGGATTAAAAAGGTTAGTTCACCCAAAAATGAAAATTGTCGTTAATTACTCACCCTCATGTCGTACCCAAACCCGTAAGACCTTCAGTCATCTTCAGAACACATATTAAGATATGTTTGATAAATCTGAGAGCTCTCTGACCCTCCATAGGAAGCTATGCAACTTACACATTCAAGTTCCAGAACAGTAGGAAAGACATCATTAAAGTATTCAGTTTGAGTCCAGTGGTTTAACCTAAATTTTATGAAGCAATGCAAGAAAAAAAAAAAAAAAATAATAAACAATTTACTACTTTATTTACAAAATAATATCGAAAGTGTGGTGGTGCTTCCCCTATTGGGTTGCAAATCAATGTTTTAGTAAATAAGGTGGTTATTTATTTATTTATTTTTGCGCAAACAAAGCACTTGCGTTGCTTCCTAAAATTGAGGTTTAAACCACTGGAGTCACGTTGATTACTCTAATGATGTCTTTCCTACTGTTATGAGCCTTGAATGTGTAAACTGCATAGCCTTCTGTGGAGGGACGGAAAGCTCTCAGATCTCATCAAAAATATCTTAATTTGTGTTCTGAAGATGAACAAAGGTCTTACAGATATGGAATGACATGAGGGTAATGATATTTTCAGGTGAACTGACCCTTTAAGTTCAAAGTACCTCTCATGAGATTATTTTGTTATTTATTTTTTGGCAAACATTTGAATGGTACACAGTAAAATCTCCAGTGTTGAAATCCCAGTGTCACGGACTTTTAGAGTAAAGAGTTAAAGTTGAGGTGTTGAATTGTGAAGGATTAACACTAGCTAGAGTAAACAGCACCCTCTGGCCGGTGTCAATACGGAGAATTACCCTTATTAACACCGTTGAGTGTTATTAGTGACATCCGGGACATTTTCTCGTGTGCGAGCCTAATCCGTCTGAAAAATTTTTTACAGACGCCATTTTCTTTGCTCGCGATGCGGAGCATTTTAGGACGGAAAACAGCGAAATAAAGTGTTTAATCCTACTCACAAAGTGTGTTTTTGTAATATCATATCGTTTTATAATTATTTCAATGTGTTGTATGCGCCTAAACGTTTTTAATGGCATTTCCTTTCACTCGCGATGCGGAACAGACGAGGACTTTTCTAAAAGGGAAAATCCGAAAGTAAGTGTTTTAATCTCATTTAAAATATGTATTTTATAACATCATATTAATTTATAGCCATACTTATGTGTTGTGCTCTCCTAAACGTTTTTTTTTTTACAGATATTTTCTTTCTCTCGCGGCGCGAGCAGACGGGGAAGTTGGTTTTAACAAGGAAAACACTGAAAGTAAGGGTTTTACCTAATTCACTATATGTATTTTATAACATTATATTGATTTATAGTGATATTCATCTGCTGTGCACTCTTAAACTTTTTCTCAGAGTGATATTTTCGTTCGCTCGTGATGCTCCGGAGCAGATGAGGAAGTTGGTTTTAACAAGGAAAACGCCAAAAGTAAGTGTTTTACTTGATTTACGATATATATTTTATAAAATAATATTACTTTATGACAATATCTATAGATGTGCGCGCCTAAACGATCCGAAACGTTTCTCACAAATGACATTTGAATTTGAAGGGAAGTGTTTTACCTCATTTATAATACAGTATGTATTTTGCAACGTCATATTGTCAAATCAAACCACTGTAAACTGCCCAAATCTAAATGACAATAGAAGTCATTTGTTCTTGTGTGTCTCATGACCAATTTTTGTGATTTCATTAAGCATTAATTGAGTTTTCATGATGTTGATGTGTCCTTATATTGGATTTGAGTGCTATTTTCATTGAATTAATTTGAAAATAACACTTTAAGTAAACTCAAACTCTCTATACTGAGTGAATTACATTGTTCGTCATTCAAAGTGATTTTGTGCCCTCACAAGTCTTGGAGAATGGCACATGAGTTGCAATGAACTACTTTAGACACTTTATCTTATTATCTTTAAGTATTAAATTGTGTTTTGTATTCAGCAAAAGTGAGTCGTATGGGTTTGGAATTACAATTTTAAGTAAACTAGTTCTTTAACATTGTTACAGATGGTTCATGCTGACTTAACAGAAAAATCAAAAGGAGATGATGTGCTTGAAGAGTATGAAGCCACCAATACATGGGTAAGCCACAACTGCACATTTTAAGATTATTATTATTATTATTGTTTTTTTAAAATAAACATGACAATCAATAAAGAGTCTGATTTCTTTCTAAAAAATATCAACTGTAAGTTTTTGATATGCTTGAACTGTCATTTATTTATGTACTGTCCCATTTATGTGCATTCATTTTGATAGGAGTCGTCCAACCTCAGTGCGGCGAGATCAATATGCACTTGGAATTGTGACTTTGTCTCTGTCGTTAGAAGACCCATTTTCTAGTAAGACTTTCTTTTTACAATATACATTTACAGTGAATTAAATGCTTTTCCTTAAAGGGATAGTTCACCCAAAAATGAAAATTAAAGGGTTAGTTCATACAAAAATTAAAATTAGCCCATGTTTTACTCACCCTCAAGGCATCCTAGATGACTTTCTTCTTTCAAATTGTATTATCCTGGCACTTCCGAGCTTTATAATAGCAGTGGGTGGGTGTTGTTGTTTCAACAGTCCAAAAGAAGTGCAATAAAGTGCATCCATCCATAATAAACAGTGCCTCACACGGCTCTGGGGGGTGAATAAAGGCCACCTGTAGCGAATCAATGCGTTTTTGTAAGAAAAATATCCATATTTAAAACAAACACTTTCCTCTAGCTTGCGCTAACTGTCGTGTGCGCAAACCGTTCAGGGTGGATGATGTAGGACTTTAGTGAATTTTTGGCTCCGGTGAATTATGCTAGTCTCACGAGAACCGTTTGTTTACAGTTTCAATTTTCCTTACTTTAGCAAAGACAAACCACTCTCTTCTTGGCTTACATCGAAATCCTCCGACATTTCTCTTTACAAATTCTTGTTTTGTATTTCTAATTCGTGATTCGTTTGTTTAGCTCTCTCCTCTGCTCTTCCCCTTTCGTCACTTCGCATGCACTAAACCGACGTCCTGCGTCATCCGCCCGGAAAGGCTTCCACGTACAACATTTAGCTCAAGCTAGAAAAAAGTGTTTATAACATTTTAAATATGGATATTTTTCTTACAAGAACACATTGCCTTTATTCACCCCCCAGAGCTGTGTGAGGAATGTTTTATTATGGATGAATGCACTTTATTGCACTTGTTTTGGACTGTTGAACAGAAACACCCACCCACTGCCATTATAAAGTTTGGATTAGCCAAGAAATTTTTAATATCACTCTGATTGGGTTCGTCTGAAAGAAGAAATGCATGTACACCTAGGATGCCTTGCAAGTGAGTAAATCATGGGGTAACTTTAATTTTCGGGTGAACTAACCCTTTAAGTTATTATTTACTCATCCTTGTGTTGTTCTGGTATGCGCTTTTTTCTTTTTTGGACCTGCTTGTCCTTATAATGTCAGTACATGCCAATCAATATCAAGCTTTTAAAAAAGATGCAAAAGGATCAGAGTGGTCCCATGTATTTCTTCTGTAGATTATTCAAAATATAACCTTTTGTGTTCCTCAGAAGACTGAACGTCATACAAGTTTGGAACCACATGAGGATAAATAAATAATGACAGAATTTTCAGTTTTGGGTGAAGTTCTTGTATTGCAGTTCATACTTGTCTCTGACATTTCACCTGATAATAGTTTTGATAAATGGATGTGAAATGATCCTGTTTTGGTTTTGTATTTATATTTATTTATTTATTTTTCAATTTTACAGGGGCAGTTTTGTGATGCTGCAAATAGGATTGGATATCTTGCTTGGCTGAAAACTGCAGAGAAACGCATCTCATCGTGCTGAAAAAAAGAATGAGATTCTCTCCAAGGAGGTCCAAACACCAGCACAGACTTTGATTAGTGAGCATTAACATGCATTCAGCTTTTATGGTAATGAATGGAATGCTGTTATTTAACCTCCTAAATGTCAGCATTATAAACCTTATGGCATTAATGGACCAAATAAGAATATGTTTTTTGTGTCTTTGCACTGATTTGCTTCTACATTATGATGTTTAATTGTTGTAAGAACATGTTCTTTACATGTATTGAAAACATTGAGTGTGAAGACATTTTGGTGCAGGGAAAAATATTTACAATGTTTCAATAAAATAAATAAATGTAAACGTGTATTGTTTTGTGGGTTTATTTTTTAATATTTTCACCTGAACACTGGTGCAGTGTTGACCAGTTAATCCATAAGTGTTAACTTTCAACACCAACTTTGGTGTTCTCATCATCCATTCTGGTTTTGATATTTTACATGTTAAGAGTTTGTTAGTTAACACTGTCAGAGTGTTAAAAATGTTAACTCTTTCAAAAGTGTTAATTTAACACTTTAGCAGTGATTCCCATATGTACTCTGGGTAAGTGTTAATTTTAACTCTGAGGGAGTTAAATCCACTCTTTTAAATTTGCTGTGTAAGATGCCGTAACTCTTACGAGAATGGTTGGTCATGTGAAATGATTCTAAACACTGGGTGAAGAAACCTCCCCATTACTTAAAATCGTTTAAACAGTTTTTTTTTTTTTTTTTTTTGGCAGACATTTGAAGCGTAAGATGCAGTTTCATGAACTCGGAGTACCTTTTGTGAGAATGGTAATATTCAGGGGACATTACACTAAACACTGTTTGAAGTAACCTCAGATAAATTATTATATTTTATGGTGTTTTTGATATTTTTGCTGGTTTGTGAATGTATTAATGTTTGCAATTCATCAGCTTTGTGTATCTTATGAGAATTAAAATGCATGATTTTGTAAGGTTTACTGTGTAGAAAATTTCAATGTATTTATCATTGTAAGGTATTTTTACAATATTGTTGTAAATTTGGGTTAAACAAAAAAATGTATGCTACTGTCAGAGGTGTCACATTGTCACAGCCTCCTCCGTCACCTCAGTCATCAACCACCACTTACACCAGATCTCACTCACCTGTGTTCTGATCTCCGGCACCTGCCGATCTCCAATCAAGACACACTCAAAAGCACGCTGCACTCAGTCATTCACCATCCAGTCTACCGTTCACTACCCCGAACAGTACCTGACTCCCCTAAACCTACTAACCTATGGTCCTTACCTTCCAGTATCCTGTTGTCTCGCCAGTGATTCTCCCACGTTGTGTCTCTTCGCCTTCAGTCTCCTCCACTCCCGTTGCCCTACAAGGATTAAGACTGTCAAGCTTCTCTAACATATTCCCAGGACTGATATCAGTATCTCTTCTCACCTGCCATTCCTCTCCATGACCTCCCTTCTGCCATTATCTCAATAAACCAACCTGTGTTACATACCTATCTGTGTTTGTCCCGTTTGTGACAGCTACTACTATTTAAAATATTTAATTGGGCCAATAACATGGTTTGGTAGATTGAATGTTTTTCTAATTGGCTCAACATATTATTTCTCATTGAGCCAATATTAATAAAAAAAATTCAATTAGGCCAATGGAAAAATTTAGATGTAATCAGTCACTAGAACATTGAGTTGGGAGGTTTGAAATTTTTTACAGTGTATAGAAAGTTTTCTTTGAAAAGATATTTCATCTGCTGAAAAATCAGTATGTTAATAAACAACGATACAATCCATTAAACACATTGTATTTCTGTCACTCACAGCCTTGTTTTCATTCCTGTCAAAAATTAAATATGGTGATATATTGAAGCTAAATCAGAATAATTATTATTTTGTATCCAAGTTTTTCTTTTAATTCATTTGTGAGGTTGTGAAAAACACAAACTTTTTTTTTTTAAAATCAGAATATTTGTTGTGATGTTGAATGACAGCAGTTTCTTTAAGTCACAATTATGTTTCTCATTGTCATATGTGAAGATTAGTACTATATAAAAGACTAAAAAAGTTCATTCAGGAAAAGAAAAAGAACTTTATTCTATATGACCCGATTCTCAAAGAGGCGAGGAGGCCTCAGACAGTTATAATCAAGTTGACCCTGTCCTTGTTTTCTATTGTACTCTAGTGGGTCAGTGGGCCACATAATCTCTGCCTTTGATTTAGGCTTTGAGCTCAACGTAAGCAAGGCTAGACTGAAGTTTAGCAGTTGGAGACTTGCTCGCTCTTGTTCTTTCTCTCTCCCTGTCCTTTTGTGCAGACATAAGCCTATAGGATGGAGCAAGTGTAATCCTGTGTTCTTAAGACCAGCACACGGCCGTGCTCCTAATGAGAGTGACCGCACACTCACCCCCAGCAGCAAAAACACACCGAACTCAAATATTCAAAGGGAACCTGTTTTTACCATTACGCTTGATGACTAGTGCTTTTCATATGCTTTCTCTGGTCATAGATTTGCAAGACTTGTATTATATCTTAAATAATTGATTTAGCTATACTGTTGCACTTATTTTTTTAATGCACTGGACAATTTTGAGATTTTGGGCTATTTGCCTTTTTATAACATGTTATTTCAGACTAATACGTATTTCTCAAAATAATAATAATAATAAAAAAAATTCTCATGCACTGAGACAGAAATTTCACTTTGATAGTAATTATCAGGGTTATTATATACTAAAACTGAAAATAAAACATTTTTTTGTTACTTGAAATAGCCTTTAACTTAAAACTTATTTTATTTCAGCTAGTTGCTAAGCCAATATTTCTCATTTTCATCTTGATCTACCAAAATGTACCAAAACTGAAATAAAATAATAATAATTAAATATATTGACATTAAAAAAGAATGAATGAGCAAAAAGAAAGAAGAATGAAGAAAAATGACAAAAGCACACAACAAAATTAAAATAACTAAAATTGAAACAGAAAATATAAAAATAAAAATATTTCAAAATATTAATAGCGTCTCAATTAAACTAAAATAAGTCTAAAATAAATCTTATAGAGGGGTTTGTTCATATATTAGTTGCCAGATTTATTTAACATTTTATCTGAAAACAAGGTGATTTTTTTTTTTTTTTTTGGACATTATTTTATGATGGAGTGATAAAAAGAAACATCCAAAATCCCCTTTGTAAAAACTTTTGACTCTAATATGTCAAATAAATAAACAAGAATTTTGAACTTGGCTTTAGCCAATTATGAAAGTGAGTGCTTATTTAATTGGGTAAGTAATTAGACAAACATTACATAAAACTACAAACATATTTGCAACTCTCAGTGTGATCAATCAGCTGGGAAAGTATGGTTTATATATTGGTTAATTTTTAAACCTTATTTCACCTGGGTTGATTTGCCTTAAATTTGAAAATTTCAAACTGTAATAGTCGAAAGATGAAATAAGTGTATCTTAAAGGGCAAGTTCACCCAGAAATGAAAATTCTGTCATCATTTACTAACCCACATGTCATTCTGAACCTGTTTAGTTGTTGTTTTCATTTGTGCTGCACAGTATAAAGAAAGTTTTGGAACAACACAAGGGTGATTTTGGGGTGAACTATCCTTTTAAGTGATCCTGATAGTATCAGCCCCAGACTTTTCGCATCTCTTTCCCATTCCATCTTGAGAACTGGATGAACCTCAAATGTGTTTTAATTAGACCTGCAGATGGAGAAACTGAGAGACAGACAGACAAAGGCAGAGACAGCAAGACTGCTTTAATCAACAGGCCTTCAGGCACTGCGTGTCTGCTTCACCCAAGTGGAGGAAAAATCCCCTCTGATCTCACTCCCATCATTCCCTTGTTCTCTCTCAGCACCTCTTTTCTACCTTTTCCCCCGTCACTCTTTCTTTCACCACCAAGCCATGAATCTTTTTCAATTTACCACATAATTTCACTGAATGAATGTTTCCCTGCCTTAAAAACAGCATGTCATTCTCGTTCAGTCTGAGAGTGCACGGACTCTCAGATTTTCCAATTTTCAAAAACAAACTATAATTTGTGTCTTTGTTAATTTAGCTGCAGGATTAGTGTAGGTAAAATTTAGTGTATTTTAGCTATTTAAGTGAACTGAGAATGTTAAATTTAAATGTATATAATTGAAACATAATTGAAATTTTAATTTTAGTATAAGGAAGTAGAATTAAAAGGAAATAAAATTAAAAGAAATTCATTCTTTTTTTATTATTTACTAAATTAATAAAAATTTAATTCAATAAAAAATGTAATTTAAATTTAATTGGTAAATTCCACTTAATGTAGTTCAGCTTGCATTTTTGTCTTAGTAAAAACATTTAAAATAATGTTAGAGCTATTATTATTATTGCATTTTATAGATGCATGACATTGCTTAAGTGTGTGTGTGTGTGTGTGTGTGTGTGTGTGTGTGTGTGTGTGTGTGTGTGTGTGTGTGTGTGTGTGTGTGTGTGTGTGTGTGTGTGTGTGTGTGTGTGTGTGTGTGTGTGTGTGTGTGTGTACGTACATGTGCTCAGAAGTCTTAGATTTCAGTTAGTTTTAACATATGCCAACTTTTTGACCCTCGCCTGGTCCCTCATTCAACCTTCCTGGTCTTTCCTTCCTTTCCGTTCTCTCTGTCATTCACTCCTGTTATTTATCTCCTGTCTCCTTCCTTCTTTTCCTTTAAACTTCAGTCTCTAACACACACTCTCTCTCTCTCTCTCATATGGGCTTTTTCCCAACATAAATAATTCCTCAATGTCTCTGCAGAGTTGACAGGTTGAGAGACGTGCGTATGAGGTGATGAACTCTTGCTTAACGCTTAGCGAGTCAAATCCAACAGAGGTCAAAGGAGGCTCAGTGCAGATTCAATTTAGATTACCACCACAGGCAGCTATTGTTTTAACTTGAAATAGCATCTGAGTCGTCTGCTGGAGAGAAAAAAAAAGAGACAGAAGTTCAAGGCTATATATCTGTTGTGACAGAAAGTAATTGGTGGTTTCACAAGTGTTTAATATAAGCAACACTGATAAAGTACATCTTCTGATTGCCAAGTATTTGGATATTACTGCGTCTTCCTATTTCACAGTGAAGGTGAAAATGTTGATTCACTGATGTTCTCATAAGGGATTTAAAGTCTCTTAATAATCTAGCAACCACCTAGAACACGTTGCTTAGTAGACGTAGAACACTAGTTGCCAAGGTGTTCTGAGTGTTATTGCACATTTCTATGCTGTTGCTAAGATGTTATGATCGTTTTTAGCACATTTCTGTGCAGCTCCGTTGTTATGAATTTTGTGCACATTTCTGTGCAGTTCCTAAGGTGTTCTGGATGTTTTATCACATTTCTATGCAGCGTTCCGAGTGTTTTAGCACATTTCTATGCAGTTGCTCAGGTGTTCGGAATGTTTTTGCACATTTCTATGCAGTTGCTGAATCGTTCTGAGTGTTTTTGCTGAGTTCTATGCATGCAGTTGCTTAGGCTTTGGTGTATTTTAGCACATTTCTATGCAGTTGCGGGTGTTCTGAGTGTTATTGCACATTTCTATGCAGTTACTAAGGTGTTCTGAGTATTTTAGCGCATTTCTATGTATTTGCTATGCATTTGCTATGCTGTTCTGAGAGTTTTTAGCACATTTCTGTGCAGTTGCTAAGTTGTTCCGAGTGTTTGAGTGGTTTAAGCAGTTGCTTCAGCAGACATAATTCCTATGAAGTTTATATTAACTAATTTAACTGTTTAGCAAACTTAAGCTTTACACTACTGGTCTAAGGTGTGACATTTTAACTTGCATTTTTCTTTAAGTCCTTCCTTTTTAGCTATTATATGCTTTCTGACCACCTGCTAGGTGAAAAGTCCCATTTGAGACCACCGGGGTATGCTGCAGTCACTACGGTTACCTCCCTACACCTGGTATATGGCTCCTCAACACCCGGTACACAACACTAGTGCGTGAGTGCAACAGAGTGGAACAGAACATTTGAGATTTGAGAGGACATTCTTTCTCCTTTTCTTTCTTTATATCTCTCTCTCTCCAAATGCCCCTCTCCCCCACCTCTCCTTTTTTCGTTCTTTCTTTCTCTCTGTGGCACGTTTTCACTCAGTCTCTCAGTGTGGCATCTGACCTATCACACACTTCAGTGCCCCGTTCGGTTTGTGCTCAAAGCGAGGCTGACATGCTATTCAACATGTTCACATTCTAGACATATTAATGCACACTCATGCACTGATGCTAACAAACTAACTCACACATAATGGCATAGGGGGCTGCAGTCTGTGTCTGTGTGTGGTACTGGGATTAAATCACGTTTGAAGATAAACGTTCCCACATCTGACCTGTGTGTGCTCTGCTAAATTACCTCATTTCATTGCATGCTTCTCTCATGCCAAAAATCGGCAAAGACAAAGCCTGCGAGCGTCTGTTTGTGTGCATATATGTTGCATCCTGGGGCAATTCTGTATCTTTCAGCACCAGGTAATTAGTCTGAACTAACATGCTCCCCTGTTGTGTAATGCTAGATAGACAAGAGGTTTGTGTGTTTGTTATGTCCAACAAGTGTATGTTTAAATAAGGAGTCAACGTCAATTTATTTGTCAATTGTGCAACAATACAGTAGAGCTTCACAGTTGGCATTCACATGTGTTAAAGATTTAGATTTAGGTATAATTTATATAAGAATAGAGGTAAACAGTAAAAAAGTAAGACTGTAAGGCAATGTAAAGTTGTTTGTGAAATTTTGAAAAAAAAAAATGAATTGGTATAATTTTAGGTTTGTGTAAATCTTTTCATATATATATATATATATATATATATATATATATATATATATATATTGTCATAATATAATATGCTATATTTGAATAATAACACACACGCTCACACACACACACACATAATACATATATATATTGAATCTGAAAAATCTGAAAAAAAGAATTGTTGCTCTACATAAAGATGGCGTAGGTTATAAGAAGACTGCCAAGACCCTGAAACTGAGCTGCAGCACGATGGCCAAGACCATACAGCGGTTTAACAGGACAGGTTCATCTCAGAACAGGCCTCGCCATGGTCGACCAAAGAAGTTGAGTGCACATTCTCAGCGTCATATCCAGAGGTTGTGTTTGGGAAATAGACGTAGGAGTGCTGCCAGCATTGCTGCAGAGGTTGAAGGGGTGGGGGTTCAGCCTGTCAGTGCTCAGACCATATGTCGCACACTGCATCAAATTGGTCTGCATGGCTGTCATCCCAGAAGCAAGGCTCTTCTAAAGATGATGCACAAGAAAGCCCGCAAACAGTTTGCTGAAGACAAGCAGACTAAGGACATGGATTACTGGAACCATGTCCTGTGGTCTGATGAGACCAAGATAAACTTATTTGGTTCAGATGGTGTCAAGCGTGTGTGGTGGCAACCAGGTGCAGAATACAAAGACAAGTGTGTCTTGCCTACAGTCAAGCATGGTGGTGGGGGTGTCATGGTCTGGGGCTGCATGAGTGCTGCCGGCACTGGGGAGCTACAGTTCATTGAGGGAACCATGAATGCCAACATGTACTGTGACGTACTGAAGCAGAGCATGATCAACAGAGCAGTATTCCAACATGATAACGACCCCAAACACTTACTAAAGAAGCTGAGGGTAAAGGTGATGGACTGGCCAAGCATGTCTCCAGACCTAAACCCTATTGAGCATCTTTGGGGCATCCTCAAATGGAAGGTGGAGGAGCGCAAGGTCTTTAAAATCCACCAGCTTAAATTTTTAAATAAAAGATCAAAAGGATTAACAATGCAGATTAATTTTCACAGCCTTCTTTGATCCTATTTACCAAGCGTGCCGATATTTTTGGCCATGACTGTGTGTGTGTGTGTGTGTGTGTGTGTGTGTGTGTGTGTATATATATATATATATATATATATGTGTGTGTGTGTGTGTATGTGTTATTCAAATATAGCATATTTTGACACTTTATGTAATACAAAAGTGATGTATAATTAAAAATATAAAGCAATATTATAAAAAATTACATATATTACATATATAACAATTATACATATTTTTCTGTTATATCACTTTATATATCATTTCTATATTATAAAAAGAGAACTTTATATAATAGAAATGAAATAAAAAGTGATATATTATATATTATAGAGCTTTAAATATAAAAAAATATATATATATAATAATTTATTTAATTTAAATGTGTGTGTGTATATATATATATATATATATATGTGTGTGTGTGTGTGTGTGTGTGTGTGTGTGTGTGTGTGTGTGTGTGTGTGTGTGTGTGTGTATGTGTGTATGCATGTATGCATATAATGTATTTGTCCCCAGCTGCCCCCCTCCACGATTTCATAACTAAATCCATGGGGTGGGACAGATGTCCGTCATCTCAGTCTAACTAACCACACTCTGAATAGGTGCAGTCTAACCCCCCATCAAGACTAGCTGAGACCAGACTGACCTCTGACCTCTCACTAATTACATACGGCTAAGGAAGTGATGATGGCGCAAATCCAGTATTTTCCAAACAGGCGGTAATGGGGATCAAGGAAGTAGAGACACAAAACATGCTTTTTATGTTCACTGAGAGCTCAATCAGACAGACATGAAAATCATAATGCTGAAGCGACAAATGTGTACTAACATCTGTTGGAACATTAATATCCCACCATAATAGAAATTATAAACACAATATAAAAACAATAAGTTTATGGTTTGCATGAAGATATGTAAATTTGATGTGCATTTTAAGAAAAAGGAAACAAAAGCCAAAACAATGCTGTTACTTCAGTGATCATCCTAGTGAACTAGCTTAAATTGAATTAATTTAAGAATGTATTCATATTTCTGTCTGAATGCTTTCTAAAACAAAATATGTAAATAAACAAAGAAGCACAGCACAATATAATTGTAATCATAATGAGCTATACTTAATCAATTTCCCAGCATTAAAGTGCGTTTATCACTCCTTATTGTATTAAAACAAAGGAATGCTGCATCTCAGTTCACGCTATACTCTTTGCCTATATGCAATTGTAGAATGATGTTTTACATACTATTCTTCTTTAAATATGAGTAGACAGTATACAGTGAGCAGTTAGCAGTACGCTAGTATTCCATTCCGGACATTCCTGATCCTGAGTCACATTATTTGACAGCTTCTGCATGTCTTGACTGCATCTATGTGTATATACACATCATCCTCTTTGCCAAAGAACTTTCATAATCTAACATGCACACAAGGAAAATAGTTTTAGCATATTTTTCATTTTCAAAACAACCTTTTATTTTTAATCTCATACTTCTCTTGAGTGTAAACATATTTCTCAACCGAAAGACATTAGCCATATTGAGTAAACATCAGTTGGATGGTGAAATTTCTGTTGTCTAAATGTCTAGATGTTCGCGTGGTGTTCTATGGAAGCGCGACCCTAGCAGCCTCAGCATGCTAGCTCATGCCTGGAGAAGAGTGTTTTTTGCTAAGTGTTTCTTGTGCCGTCTTGTGAGGTGGAGCAAAGTTTTGTTGAGTATTACCACAAATATTGTGTTATATCTCCTTTACTATACTTAATGCATTGACAGGAATCATATGAGGTAAAAAAAAAAAAAAATCATTATTCAATGTAAAATATCTGTGGTTCTGCAGTTTTTGCAAAAGACAGAGACAACCTAGATTGTTTTATAGCCCTATTTTTTTTTTTTTTTTTTACCCCTAAATAAATATTCTATGTTAATATATATATATTAACTTATTTGCTTAAAATTATAATTACCGACATATTTTTTTTTTTTATGTCTCTGTGAATTAAATTCCTTCATGTTTACGCTTGCAACTCCTATGGTTAACCCTTTTAGCCCTTATTGATTGATTAGTTATATCTTTCCATCTTGGACCACAACCTTTTGTCCTAAAAAAGTGCAGTTGACTAATTAAGCTAATTTTGCAAATGTTTAATTGCATTAAATGGGGGGGGGGGGATCAATGAAGCCAATGTCTATGCATTTTATCTATGCAGAAGTCAAGACATCAGCTATTCCTGTGGAGCTCCCTACAGGCCGTGGTGCACACTTAAGTCAATCACACAGATCTGGATCAATCCCACAATTCCCCCCTCCACAATCACCAACCAATTAACCATCAGTAAATTTTCCACCACGACTGAGACGAGAAGCCCCTTGACTGCTAGCTGTGGGTGAGAAACCCCTCAAAAAAGCTGAGCCGGTGTGTGTGAGATTGTCGAATGATTATCAGCTCACTCAACTCCTGCCATGTTAAGACAAGATAAGCACGCTTAACTTTAACTCCGCTGAAGGACGCTGCAGATTACATAGAAGAAACACTGAATAAAACAACACGCTTTTCCAGGTAATTTGGCTGGCGGTGTCATCAATAACAGTTTGAGATAAAGATAAAAACCAAAGCGAAAAGTAAGAGTCTAGAAAATTTCCCTAAAACGGTTCAATAGTTGTCAGACCACATCATCTGCAATAGATAATTGGTTTGTGGAAATAATCCTGTCAGACTTCATCCTCCACCCTTTTGAAATCCAGATCCGTACAGCACAAACAACCGTCCCTGTGACAGCAGTTCCGCAATCGTGTTTTCATTCAAACTTACACAAACAGTCCGTGACAAGTGCACTGTTTAAATAGTCAGCCCTCACCAGAATACGCCATTATCTTCTGTTTTTCCTGAGGTCATAAACTCTGTGCTTCATGCTCATCGGAGACTAATTACCATCATGACATGAGTCTGTAAGAGAAGCCATAGAGATAGTCAGAATCGCACAGTGCAGTGGGAGAAGGAAACAGGCCTTGGGGCAGGCATGAGTAGTGTCGTGTAATTGCTTGTAATTAGTGTAATTAAAGGCAGTGGTGTCGGAGTGAGAGCAGAGGTTAGAGTCAGGTACGCACAGGTAAGGAGGGGAGGGGGTGAGGATGTTTTTGAAATTCAGTCGACCACAAAGCTGTGGAAACACTGGTACCGTGCCAAATGACAACACTCTCTGGAGCTTAATACGTATGCGTGTGGGTGGACTGTTCGCTCGTGGGGGTTTGTGTATACAGCATATCTAATATAATCATCAAAGGTGTTGTTAATTCACGGCTTGATTCTGTCTCACTAGATCTTTGTTGTCACAGTTTATTTTAGCAACATATGCTCAGCCATGCATTAATACCAATGATCCAACAGTTGCCAAATAGTTACGCTATTTTATCCATGCCAGGAAAATCATTTATGTATGTATATATCTCTCTGACCAAAAAATAAATAAATAAAATAATAAAATCTAAGCAGAATGTAGTGATGCAAACTGTGTTGGGTGTCTTTGTCTGTGTTTGCTGGGTGAGCATGTTATGTTTGTTGCTCTGGTGGGTTTTACTCAAGCTCTGCTGATGTAAGGAACCTCCGTTTTGATGACTTGAGGATACCTGTTGTTAAGAGAGAGATGCCTAGGAACCGGGGTCAAGGGGCAAGGGTTATTGGGGTGAGGACAGAGAAATGAATGATAAGGAAAGATTGATGAGGTTATTCTGCTGATGTAACACATTTAATGATTGTTTTCCAGTGTATGTGTATGTTGGAGATTGACAGAAATGGAAGGAAATCATGGGGGAAATGGTTTTTAGATGCAGCAAAGAACAAATTTTCACTGTATTGAAAATGATGGCGTATTGAACATTAGATCAATTAGATTAATTCTATAGACCTTTTTTCCTTTAAAAAAAAACTATAATGGGCTGCAAAAAAAAAAAAAAAAAAAAAAAAAAAAACTCAACCTAAATGATTTTTGGTCACGTGTCCATAACATTAAATTGGTGAAACATAGAATCTATAATTGGCAACATGTAGACACTACTATTCAGAAGTTGTTTTTGAAAGAAGTCCCTTATTCTCACCAAGGCAGCATTTATTTAGCCAACAATACAGTAAAAACAGTAAAACTATGAAATATAATTACAGTTTAAATAACAGTTTTTGAATTTTTAGCAGCCATTACTCCAGTGTCACATGATCCTTCAGAAATCATTCTAACATAATGATTTGGTGCTCAAGAAACATTTCTAATTATTATTTATACTGAAAACTGTTGTGCTGCTTATTATTTTTGTGGAAAGCATGATACATTTTTTCAGGATTCTTTGATTAATAAAGAGCTCAGAAGAACAGCATTTATTTTAAATAGAAATCTTTCATAACATAAATGTCTTTACTGTCACCTTTGATCAATTTATTGTGTCCTTGCTACTTCTGAACAGCCGTGTATATACTATATATTTTTTTTATCTAATTAGCTGTTTTTACAACATCAGATCTTTTAGGTTGAATACAGATTCCATATATGAATTTTATTTTTTTTCTTCTTCGAAAAACCTATATTGGCCTGATGATTTTAGAACAACTATATCCACCAGGCCACATCTATCTGACCGTCACCTCGCTCTTGAAATGACCAGGGCTGCGTTTCCCAAAAGCATTGTAAGCTTAAGTACATCATATACCCATTGAAACCAATGGAGCTATGATCAACTTAAAGGGATTGTTCACCCAAAAAGGAAAAATCTGTCATTAATTACTCACCCTCATGTCGTTCCAAACCCGTAAGACCTTCGTTCATCTTTGGAACACAAATTAAGATATTTTTGATGCATTCCGAGAGCTCACTGACCCTCCCATAGTCAGCAAGGATCCTTACATTTGACATTAGTGGTTCAACCGTAATTTTACGAAGCTACGAGAATACTATTTGTGTGCAAAGAAAACAAAAATAACGACTTTAGTCAACAATTCGTCTCCGTGTCACCCTGGCACCATTTTGGAGAGTATCACATACGTAAACAACTTATGCAACATATGTTTATGTTCAGAACAAAGCGGAAAAAACGTAAACAGCATATCCGCGTATGGTGCTCCTGACACAGAATAGCATATGTTGTTTACGTTTGTGGTACTCTCCAAAATGGTGCTATAGGATGACGTGGAGGAAACGAATTGTTGACTAAAGTCGTTATTTTTGTTTTCTTTGCACACAAATAGTATTCTCGTAGCTTCGTAAAATTACGGTTGAACCACTGATGTCAAATGGATTATTTCAACCTGATCTCACAGAATTCCGTGTAATGTTCACGGACTTAATTAACCTCCGAATCTGTGGGGCTCACAGAAGGCATCAGCCGTGGTCCATGCACGGATTCACTGGTTCAACGTAAAAAGAGTGACTCCGATGCAGTTATACTTTCACTGGAGTACCTGACAGCCCCTACCCTAAACCTACCCAGTTCTGAACAATAATGATGCCGATAAATTTCCCAGTATCGCGTCGGCATATTGATGCTAAGGATTTCCATGCGTGGAGCACGGCTGATGCCTGTCACTGACTTACATTGGTATCACTTCTGTGAGCCCATCACGGAATTTTCGGCGATTCCGTGATGCCATCACAGATTCGGAGGTTAATTAAGTCCGTGAACATTACACGGAATTCTGTGAGATCACGTTGATTATTTTAACGATCTCCTTGCTGTTTCTGAGCCTTGATTGTGTAAGGCTCTTTGCTGTCTATGGGAGGGTCAGAGAGCTCTCAGAATGTGACCCTGGACCACAAAACTAGTCGTAAGTCGCTGGGGTATATTTGTAGCAATAGCCAAAAATACACTGTATGGGTCAAAATTATTGATTCCTCTTTTATGCCAAAAATCATTAGTAGGCTATATTAAGTAAAGATCATATTCCATGAAGATATTTTGTAAATTTACTGCTGTAAATTTACAAAATATCTTCATGGAATATGATTTTATTAGTAATATGTATTGCTAAGAATTCATTTGGACAACTTTAAAGGCGATTTTCTCAATATTTTGATTTTTTTGCACCCTCAGATTCCAGATTTTCAAATAGTTGTATCTCGGCCAAATATTTTCCGATCCTAACAAACCATACATCAATGGAAAGCTTATTTATTCAGATTTCACATGATGTATAAATCTCAATTTTGAAAAATTGACACTTAAGACTGGTTTTGTGGTCCAGGGTCACATATGTGTTCCGAAGATGAACAAAGGTCTTATGGGTTTGGAATGACACGAGAGTGAGTAATTAATGACAGAATTTTCATTTTTGGGTGAACTATCCCTTTAGGCTTATGATGCTTTTGGGAAACGCAGCCCAGGCCTTTACTCTCCAGCTCAGGTTCCTCTTTCTTTCTCTCTCTCTCTCCCTCCCTTTTTACTCCATTAGGCTTACAGCTAACAGAAGCGGTGTCACTTAAATTCTGTCAAATGTCTCTCTTTACACAAGCTCAATTTCTAATCCATTTCTAACAGACAAACACATACTTTCACACTCATCACAGATTAAGTCAGGAGGGTTAAATTCTCTTCAGTTTGTTTAGCCTAATGAGCATATAACAGTTTATCTGGGAGTATAATGAACCCCCTGCTGCTCCAGGACCAACAGGAGTTTTATCTCACTGATAAGACACATTTGACACCAGAATGAGCTAAAGGTACTGTTTTGTTGTACACACAACTTCAATAAACCCTTTCCAACTCTCAAGTCTGACATTAACATTCTTAGGTTTAAGATTTTACTGATAAGTGCATATATCAGCCATTAAATAAATATGATTATATGCACAGAGATGTAGTATTTTTACATAGTCAAGCTAAGCTACTGTTTCAAAGTTTTGATCATGTGGACAGTTTAGAGGCTTTAGAAGTGTGTGTATCAAATAGGATGCATTAGGCTTTACAGGGTTAATATCCATCAAATCATTGCTCACCTTCTTTTCAAAAGGCATTGCTACCAATAAGCCTGTATGACTCAGTATATTACACACAATGCTCCAGTTTTCCCTCTGTTATGCTCGTTTAGCATGGTGAGTGTAATCATAGCATACAGCTTCTATAAACAAACACACATATTGCTATGACCTTAACCCTAGTAACGCCTGAAGAAGACTGTATAGTCTGAGCCGGAGGCTTAAGCATCGAGACAGCAGGGCATTAAATGCTGGCACACCCCGGCACACCTGTCTAACTGATAGCGGGCCTCTCTCGGACAGTTCGTGAGAACTGTGGTTTTTAGGCGAGAGGAGATACACATCAGGTCTTGTTTGCTATGAAGCAGTACAGGTGATAGGTATAGTTTCTCACCTGAGTGGCCTGCAGTTGAATAGGGCACTATACATGTCTATAGGGCTTGACACCTTTGGCAATGCTAGTGATACTCTCACAGGTGCGCGTATACACATAGAAACACAGCGTGTTCATTTACACTTAATCATTGATGGCTGAGGATGGGTGGAGTAGAGAGCGCTTTCGATCGCCTGCAGTTGTGTGCATGTGTGTGAGAGCCGAAAAGCAACAGAAAGATGTTCCTGCTGGTCATTGTTCGTTTGCAAGATCGACAGGTGTATATCGTACCATATTGAGACCTAAAACACACATACACACAGACAAGGTCACCAACCCTCCTCTAAGGTGTCAATCATTTTGAATCAGGCCGTTCTGGGACTGGGCCCTCCAGTCGACCCCCAGCTGAAAAAAGCCCGCCCTCCATCTGCCCCCCAACGGAGTGTGATTGACAGCTTGACTATGAGGATTGATGGTGTATTGAGAGACCCCCTCCTTCCCATACTTTGCCCTGTCAATGCACCAGGCGCTTGGTACATCAATGCTAAAGTAATTAGCCAGCAGTAGTCATATTTCTCAGTCTGGGAGTTCCCTGAGTCTGAATAACTGCCATAAATCATACTGAGTGACACTGACAAAGAGAATAAAAGCCGGCCTGCCACACTCTCAGACTGTATGCCATTTAACCAGGGAAAAGAAGCTGTGTAATGCTCTCTGAACTCTTACATGCCCTCACTCTCTCTATCCTCAAATTATAGCCTATTATTCTTTCTTCTTCAAAGGAATAGTTCAACCAAAATCATTTACTCACACTAATGTCATTCCAAACCCATAAGTCTTATATCTTACATTGAACACAAAAGGTGATTTTGTGGAAGAATACGGCCAGTCTTTGAAATATAATGAAAGTGAATGGGTTTGTCAAGCTCTAAGATCATAGACAAAAAAACAAAACAAAACATAAAGGTATCATAAAATTGGTCCATATGATGCATGATCTATATTCCATGTCTTATGAAGTCACAAAATAGCTAGTAACACTTTATTTTAAGGTCTCTTATCTAATTGCTTATTAGCATGCATATTACTAGAATATTAGCCATTTATTAGTAGTAATTAAATTAATGACTTATTCTACATGACCTTATTCTACATCCCTAATCCTACCCAATACCTAAACTTAACAACTACCTTACTAACTATTAATAAGCAGCAAATTAGGAATTTATTGAGGGAAAAGTCGTAGTTGATAGTGAATAAGTGTTCCCTATTCTAAAGTGTTACCAAATAGCTTTGTGTGACAAATAGAACAAAATTAAAGCCGTTATTCACTGAAACTGATGCACTCATTAAATCTGGCCATGTTATTCTGCAAATTTTTGTGTGTGAAATCCAGTAATTTCCATGGGAATCCACGCAATATGGAATTGTGTGTAATGGTGAAAGTGTTCCCCATACAGATTTTGCAAAAGGTTTAAGTTGGTCACACAAAGTCGGCGCATTTAGAAAGATGATTGGTTTGAGACTGACTTCTCAATATATCGCTACACTACTGACTATTGAAAATGGTAACACTTTATTTCGATAGTCCACTTTAGACATTCTACTAACAGTAAGTAACTTTGCAACTACATGTCAACTGCTTAATAACTTCTAACACTTTATTTTGATGGGTCCACAACATACAACATACTTACTATGAGAAACTTTTCAAGTATATGTCAAGTATATAGTAAAGACTATAAGTGATGATGTTTGTCACAGAAAGTTATCGCATTCAGCTTCAGAAGACTGGCGTTTTTATTGTGCTTTCGTATCCTTTTTGATGTTCAAAGGATTTCACTTTGTCATTAATATGTTCCTCTTGTTGTTTTACAGAATAAATAAAGTCATACAGGTTTGAAACATTCTGAGGGTGAGTAACTAATGGCAGAATTTTCATCGTGCAGCAAATTAATCCTTTAACCAAAAAGAAAGTAAGTGTGTGAGTGAGAGGAATGTGTTGAATGGGTGCGTGTGTGTGTGTGTGTGACCCCCCATCGAGCGTTTCTCTTTTAAATGTATTTCTTGCAGTAATTGTTTTGTCGGTTTTTAAATAGCTTTTGAGCTTCTGTGTGAATAGAGCGACTGAGTCAGCAGGGTTTTTTGGGAGCTTGACCTGTCTGCACTGCTAAAGGTTTGGTAGCTAAGGAGAGTACCGGGAATCTCATGCATTGACAGACAGGGAGTGAAGTCTTCCTTTCAGAATAACATTCACTCAGCACAGTGAAACTTAGGTCAGCCGTTAGAATAGATATGGCAGATGTAGTCTAAACTGTAGCTGGCGGTTTACTAAAAAAAAAAATAGCTGAGAGTTTGGAGTAGAGCAAGTGTCAGTGCAATGTCTGGATTTTAGGTTACAATTATCTTATATATTTCTATTGATTTAATATATAAAATGCAATATACACCACCATGGAAAACTTTGGGGTCAGTAAGATTTAACTTCTTTTCTTTTGAACTTCTTTTGTTCAACATTGATAATAATAAGAAATGTTTCTTGAGCAGCAAGTCAGCATATTAGAATGATTTCTGAAGGATCATGTGACACTGAAGACTGGAGTAATGATGCTGAAAATTCAACCTGGCCACCACAGGAATAAATTACTTTTTAAAATATAATAAAACAGAAAACTGTAATATTTCACAGTGTTACTGTTTTTGATCAAATAAATGCAGCCTTGGTGAGCATAAGAGACTTTTTTCAAACATAAAAAATCTTACTGACCCTAAACTTCTGAACAGTAATGTGCATTTTTAAATTCGATCTTTCATTTATTTATTTTACAAACATTGCTATATATTTGCTGTAAAAAAAATCTGTAAAATTTACGGTAAAAAACCGGCAGCTGTGGTTGCCGGAATTCTACTGTAAAATATAAGGTAGCAACATTTTAGGTTTTACGGTTTTAACTTAAATTTAAATTTACAGTTAAATACCATAATTTCATTAACTGATATAATGTTAATATACCAATGTACTGAAGTACTGAAATCTGTATTACACTGATAACCACCAAATGCAGGTGGTGATGAGAAAGTCACATGATGAACCAAAGCCCACCACAAGCAGCTTTTAAATAGTAACATAAATAGAAGGTGCACAGTGTCATTCACACAAGCACTAAACACCATCATGGTGAGACTCATTAAACTGAAATATGCAACAAACATTAATTTAACAACATTAGATGTAACATACAACCGTAACAAACATAACTAATAAGAAAAAATTAAGAAACAGTTATTTCAAAGAAAAAACATCAAATTCAAACTAAATTTGAAATGCAATGCAGGAATTCTGGGAACGTCAATTTACGGTTTTTCCCTGTAAATTTTACATTCTTTTTCACTTCCAAAAGCGCTATTTCACCATAAAATTGTCTAAAATGTCTATTACAGTTTTTCACCGTATATATTAGGGGAACTTACAGTTAACCATTTAACAGGTTTTAACCATAGCTTTTTCACAGTTTTTTACCGTTAAAATCACGGTCATTTTTTACAGTGTGCATATATCTTCTAATTGGCATATCTGTTTCTGTATTTTTCTAAAGAACTGGTAAGTAGCAGCATAAGGTCTAAAATAAAAAGTTTTTTGTGGAACTTTAAAAACACTCTCCTGTGACATCAGAATGCAATACACCAGTTGGTTCTAATTGGAACCCAAGGTTGATCAGTCCATGAATCAATGAAACTAAGTGCCTCTTTCCCCCGCTGTGTTCATTCTCTATGCCACAAACGTGAATATAATGGATCAGTCAAAGCATGGTTAAGGATTTTACAGAGAGCATCCGAATGTGGCTGATGGATTATCTCCATGTGGAACAGCCCTTCATCCTCAGATCCGAGATGCTGATCTGCCTTCGATTGACCGAAGAAGCTCATTCATCTGTCTCTGTAACAGGGGGCCACATGTGTGTAATGTGAGTTTGAATGTGAAAGGACAGAAGATAAATCCAGTTAGCTGTGATTAGATTACACTAGGCTAGAATGAATGGGATCAGTTGGAGAGGTGACAGAGAAAGGGGGGTAAAACCACACAGACCCCTTTAACTCAATCCATTAGAGTACAACGACATATTCATTAAGTCAGGCCAGCCCAGGACTGAGGTTTAAAATGAGCTGCGGTCCCCCCTCCCACTGCTTTTCCTTTAAAAACTTCCTTCCTTTTCTCTTTCATATTGATGGTCATGGAGAGGGCTTAAAGGTAACCACAGTGGGGGTTTTGTGTGTGTGTGTGTGTGTGTGTGTGTTTGTGTGAGTGTGTGTACCTTTCTATAGGTTTCTTCCTGACTTTTACAAATCCGATACTGCGTTTTCTCTCTGGTCAATAAGGGCACTTTAAGATGGCTAAATTTTTTCCCATGAATTGAAAGTCATTCGCAGTCATTCTATAAACATTAACGAGTTTGACTAAACTTGCCTATTGGTGATTCATAAGATAAATCTGTTATATTGTCTGATGTCACGTTAAAAAAAGGACATCTCAGGTGTGTTTAATTCAATAGAGAGCTTCTGTCAAACCATTAAGAGATCCTGTATAATTAGTTGTGTTAAAGCTCTTTTTTTTCAGACATGCAATTAAAACAAATTACCTTGTTGAAGAAATACCAGAGGAATTTACACTTCTTAACTTATTCTACATTTTAAGTAGAGACTTTAAAATGATTTGGAGGGTTTAACTGAAATTTAACTGAGTTCTTTATTGCAGTCCAGGCCTGTCATTCACCACAGGAAACTCCTGTCAGTGGGGAGGCGGGATGTTGAGTGATTGGCGTTTTGGCCATCCAGACAACTTCCTCTGGTCGGAGGAAGAACATTAAAAAGTCTGGGTCAAAATAACCTGCCTCTCTAATGTCCTCTTTAACCTCTACCTGCTTTCGAGACAGTAACTTTCCATTTGTTTCTCTAGAAAACGGATCTACAGATATACATATTCCAGACATAAAATTTATATAAAGTACATATGATATTGTTTAATTACTTACTGAATATATAATGTGTGTATACTTGCATATAAATCCATGCACACATTAAATTTAATCTCATTTTCTATATTGTTATTATTATTTTTACATCCTTAATATGAACAATCAATAATGGAAGAACTTATTTGACATTTCTGTGCTTTTACAATTTCATTATTTCAGTACCAGCTTTGGGCCAACATGTGCTGCATGTTTGGATTTAACGTTCAGGAAACCTATCTGTCCAAAGACAGACAGAATGGCAGAAAGTGAGGTGCATAGGTAAAGTAGGCTGGAGTGTCGAGGGGTTGGACAGACATCAAATTCACACCCGTCAGAAACACATTCCAGACAGTGTGTGTCTGTGCAGAGGCTTGTGTGATATATTTTTGGGTACCTCCTACTGTAGCTAAGGGTGAATTTTCAGACAGCTGGAACATTAGACATTCCGACAATGTATTTCCTCTTATATATTATAAATGTGTGTGTGTATTTCCCATTTTCAAGTCAAGCTATGATATGTGATCTGCTTGGGAGAATAAATCAAGTATACACAGATACACACTGACACAGTGGCACTTCAAAGTAGTCATGGGTCTTTTCTGAAAAAGATTTTAAAAAGTAGCAAATATTAAGATGAAAGTAACCTTATAATTGAGGGCTGCTTTCCATATCTTTTGTTGCTGACATGAGAGCCTGTCCATCAAATTAGACTATGGCACTAATTCATTCAACTAGGCAAAAGCTTAACAAATGCTATAGGTCTTATCAAATTCCTTCATCATCAATAACCATGAATACACCACACTGAATCCAGTCCTGAACCAAAAGCAGTTGAGAACCGACAATCTAGAACACACACACACACACACACACGCACACACACACACACACACACTCACGCATAGCCTAAAACTGTGTTGTTTATTCTAACAGCCTTTTTTTTTTGACCCCTTAGGCCTGAAGACACAACAAGAGCAGGTGAGTAGAAGGACAACAGATAGCTTTAATGGATTCAGGTTTTTTGACTGAAACACCTTTTGAAAGCAAGCTTTAAAAAAACCATTTGAGGGCCTTTTAAAGTCTTTGTCTTCCTCTTTCCTCTCTTCTATCCCTCTGTCTGTCTATCCTTTTTGTACTGAGGTGCATTTGACCTCTTAATCACTGCCTGAGGTGAGCTCCACATGGCTAATGGATCTTTCCCTCTCGCTCACACACACACACACACACACACATATAGATTGTTGGTGTCTAAGAGTGTAAACAGGGCGCCTCTTCAAATTGCCATTGTAGAGTGTGAGAAGAGAGGGAGATCCTATCCTGGAGCACAGTGACCATGTCATTATGACCTCGGGAAAAGAGAAGTGTCTTCCTGATGTTAAAATCTCTAGAAATTCCTTTATAATGGATGCAGATGCTGATATACTGTATATACAATTCCACAAAAAAATACTAAGCGGTACAACTGTTTTCAAATGTTCCTTGAGCACCAAATCAGCATATTAGAATGATTGAGACACTGAAGACTGGAATAATGGCCCCTGACAACTTAGCTTTGCCTTCACAGGAATACATTAAATTTACATACATTTTTTATTGTTTTTTATTGTCCTGTTTAACTATGCTAGTTTCCTATGGTCTTGTTCATGTAATAAATTATGTAATATAATTATTTCTATTTTCAGCCATTAGTCATGTCCATTTATCTTATTTGATAATTAGCCTAATAAGCAAAATTATGTACAGTCAGCTGGTTATTGTCGCAAAAGGGACCATTTCAGGGTGATATAAGACCTGCTCACCCAAATTTAGTTTGCTATCTAGTTTTTGAATAATTAAACTTTCGACTATCCTGTATTCTAGAAAAAAAACATGAATCGCGGTATTGTTATTGCCGTGTCACTATAGCGGCGGGAGGAAGTGTAGGCCTCAGGGGTCAGCGTGTGAGGTCACGGGGCGACACCCAGAACAGAACCTGATACCCGCTCAGCGTCACACCCCTCTGACAGATAAGGAAGTCAGTCGGGTGGTCAGAAGTTGTTACACATCTAAAAACCTCCATCGTGGCCCCAGGGGCTCAATGCGCTTCCCTCAATTCACACGTACGCATACAGTGAGATTCAAAAGTCTGGGGTTCAAAACCTGAAAAAGATTTAGGATTTTGAACATTTTAAAACAAAGAAACATCATGACATTTAATAAATAATAATGTTTCAGATCCGGCTCTGTTTCTAGGTCACTAATAAAATGTGTATATTTGTGCCACTGATTATGTTACTCTCTGTACAGACAGTCAGATGCATTTTGGATCATCTCAAATCAAACAGAAGAACGCGATTATCCGCTTTTATGCAAACTTGAGAGTTTGAGTGCTTCTGTCATTAAAGCAAATGAGGGACAAATTAAATTCTAAGACATTTCGAATTCATGTTATTATTATTATTATTTTTCAGCTCAACTTCTCACTTAAATTATTATGCTTATTATATAGACTTTGGACCCAGCATATTCAACCAAGTCCTCTTGGTATACCACCCTTTCTTTCTCTCAAACACACACAGTGATGACAGACAGTGTCTGAGAGGAGGGAAAAACCCTTAAGAATCAAAGCAGGACATACAGGAGACGAGCATGCATCTGTCTCTCTCTGTGTGTGTGAGAAAGAGACACAAAGGTGGTCAGGGACTACAGTGTTGAAAGATTCAACACTGCCTTCCCATTTCTCTTTAAGTGTTTTTATCTTTCATTAATAGTCATAATAATTCACACACTGCATTCTGTTTAGCTATCATACACCTTTATCGTAGCATCTGATGGAGCCTGTTCACACTGAGGGGTGTCTCTGTGTCCAACAGGAAGGGTTTTTTGTACCGTTGACAGATGAGGCTGTACCTCTGATCATCGGCCGAGACACTTTCTCTCCCCCTGACCCCTCCACTGAGTCCAGAAGCTGCGGCCGGGAGCTGATGATTGAGCAGCATTAGAGAGCCAGGGATAAGGTGACCACTTAAAACGCAGTTGTGTGTGTCTCCTTCTGCGTATCTCTGTGTTGGTGAGAATTTGTGTGTGCGCTTCTAGATTCCACAGAAACACTATATGGTTTTCCCCTAAGATTCCACATCAGTGAAGTAGTACGTTTGCAGTTTAGCTTGAATTCCATATGTGCTTTGATGTGGGTTTTTGACCTAGCTATACGTGGATCAAAATTTCTGAAATATATCACTAGAAACTAGCTAAACCGAAGGTTTAACTAAAGAGAAAATGATTTGTGTAGACATTAAATTAGCCTGTGTTCACTTCTAAAAATCCCAAATGGTTGCAGGTTTGAAGTCACAATGAAACGGAAGTAGCAAAAGATATTTTTGTCCGTATTGTGACGTACATCTGATTCAAACAGATTTTTTAAACAGAGACTTGGTTTTGAGTGAATGCGAGTTTGCAGTTGATTGTAAGAAACAGATGGAATCAATGATTGGAGAAGTCCGGCAAATGAGAATTATGACATTTGATTAAGAATTATGATGTTTATGCACAGATTAATCATTCACAATATCTATAACACACTGTAAAAAGTGATAAGTTGACTTAACTTAAAAAAATTGAGGAAACCCATTGCCTTAAAATTATTAAGTACATAATAATTTTAAAAAAAAAGTTAAGTGAACTTGACAATTCAATTAACTTATTTTTTTATTATCAATTACTTAAAAATTTTAAGGCAACAGGTTTCCTCAATTTTAAGTTAAGTCAACTTATCACTTTTTACAGTGCATGTTTTTAGAAAACAGATGAGGGAATTTTCATTTCATGCCAACTTTAAGGTTTCGCTAAAGTTACATTTTCATGAAAAAATCTCCATCATGATCACTGGGGTTGTGAGCTGTCGCAAGGCTGTTGCTATGAGGTTGCTGAGGTTCTCTGAGTTTTCGTGCATTACTATGTGGTTGCTAGGGTATTTTGAGTAGTTGTTAGCGATACTCTGATATTTTCATATGCCTATATTTTAATGTACGTTTATGCCATTTTTTGTCTGTTTTACCATCTGCCAGGTTAAAAAATTATACTTAAAAACTAGAAATTGTCACTTGTAAAAGTATAGTCACAGAATTTGAGATTTTATCTGTGCACAATAGATGTCAGTGGGATGACTCAATATAAGATTTTAGGTGTAGGTGTGTGTGTTTGTAAATGTCTGGAAAGCAGATAGTAGGTTATATCTGTCATTAAGAGCAAGTCTGAACAAAAAAAAGGGACATTTTCAGCACATCACCTAAACAGCCACTGTAAAATGATCCTCCAAATGTGTGTCATTACACAAAGTTGATCAAAGACAATTTTGATATCAAAGATCAGCACTTCAGCACAGTCATTTAGGGCAACACTCTTTGTGTGTGTGTTTTAGCAAGTGGAAAAATCAACAAAATGATATTATTGCCTTAGTCAACTTCAACAGTTTGAGGTTTCATGTTAATTATGATACATTTCACACAGATAAAATTCCATTCTAATTTGTCTAGAGTTGTGATGTGGTTTTGGTGACTTGTTTAATGATGTCATCCTTTGGCATCTAACAAGTGATGGGTAAGTGCTCAGAAAAGTATTTACATAAAAATATTTGCATATGCGTTAGCA
This sequence comes from Acrossocheilus fasciatus, assembly GCA_036784905.1. Classification (NCBI taxonomy): domain Eukaryota; kingdom Metazoa; phylum Chordata; class Actinopteri; order Cypriniformes; family Cyprinidae; genus Acrossocheilus; species Acrossocheilus fasciatus. The sequence continues at coordinate 10,182,383 of CM071954.1, read as the reverse complement.
ATTTTGTAAGATTGATATGTATGGAAAAATATCCATAGAATTATGACAAATAAAACATAGAAATAAGATCAAAGTACGTATTAGAACTGAGTACAGAAATTTTTTTATATAAAAGGGCACAGGGTTCCTCGGGCCTTTGCCAAATGATTAATCTTGTATTTGGCACATCTATGGCAAATTATTTCATTATTGTTTCATTATTTCTGTGCTTATGTGAACATGAATAGAAATATATATGGATATTTTGAAAATAGTAAAAAGTACAGATGTTTCAATCTCTGGTTTTAAAGTCTATGCATTAAGGGAAAACTAATTACTCATGAATCACTGGTCCTTGTGTTTTATTATATAGTGCCTCTGAATGATTTTGTTTGTTGATGTGCATGGCAGATGTATGTGAGAGGAGACCTGGCCATGAGTGTGTGACTATGTGGCAAGTCCCAGCCTGTCTTTAACCTGACTTTGAGCTTTAGTTGGTATTCTGAGTCTCTGTTGTTAAAATTAATAATGGGATTTGTTCAACCACCCCAGACAGGGATGGTTGTCTTCTGTGCCTCTCTATCTCCTGCCCTTTCTCACTCTGACCTGAAATTATACAAGAAAGACAAATGCAAGCCAACTTCATCTTCTGACCTGTTTTAGAAATGCAGCTTGGAAATAACAAAAGCAGCTCTGCCTCTCTGACCAGAGGGAAATTAGACAGATCAGTTAGAACTACACAACTTTCTTCTGTTTGTATGTGATAATATTATTCCACATGGATTCTATACAGTTATATACAATTATTTGTGTAATAAATGTTTTTAAAGGATTTTAAAGACACATGTAGGCTAAGATTATTGGTAAATGTTTTGCACTCTTTTTTCGTGTGTGTGTGTGTGTGTGTGTGTACTGGTATATATGGATTATGAGGACACAAATTTGAATAATAACATGGGTACTGCAACCTAAACATGGTTTATTAGGACACTTCCTGTGTCCCCATAAAACAAAAAGACTAAAATAAACATACAAAACGTTGTTTTATGAAATTCAAAAATTGCCAGTAGTTTCCTGTAAGGGGTAGGTTTAGGTGTAGGGCAATAGCACATACAGTTTGTACAGTATAAAAACCATTTCGCCTATATGGAGAGTCCCCATAATCCAAAATTGCCAGACTGTGTGTGTGTGTGTGTGTGTGTGTGTGTCTAGAAGTTTTTTTTTTGTTTTTTTTTTGTTTTTTTTTTAAGCCTACTGAAATGCAAACATTTTTTTTTCTTTTGACCAATATACAAGCTGGGTAGTGACTGTGTTCTTGGGACAACAAACTTTGATGTTTGCAGTCAGAGATGAATGAATTCTGGCATAAATTTAAAATTCTAATAATAATAATAATAGACATTATTTGTAAGAATCTCAGTGAAAATTGAGCCGCATCCTGATAATTAGGCTAAAAAGTGTGAACCTGTAGACTGTGTATTTAGCGCAGTCTGACTATATTCAGGATGCGAATTATCTTTAAAAAATAGATTAAAAGTCACACTGCCATAAATATACACTCTAGAACAAAAATGAACAGTTATCAACTGCTGCTCGATCGTTGTCTGTATTGGACAGTACATAAAACAAATTAGCCTACATTATTTAACACATTTGTTATAGATTTAAACATCACAAATATATTACAAAATTATTAGTTTTAAAATAAGTTAAATGTTCTCGGAGCGACAAAATCAAATAAAAAATGTTGCGCATAGACGAAAGTTAAACGCTTGCGTTGAGGAACTTTTTTTTTTATTATTCTAAAAGTTGGTCCTCTGGAAGTACCTCAATAATCCACAGACGCTTTAAATTCAATGTCGTCTGACTAAGTAAAGACATTTTTTAGTTATTTATTTAGTCTAAAAGGTTTTGTAGCATGCAACTTCTCTGTAAACACATGTAATCATGTTATTTTTGATTGTCTGAAAATAATTCAATCTGACATAATTAAAAGAATAACATTTTTTACATAAAACATTTTAGATGTAGACATTATAAACTAGAATGCTTGCCTAAACTGCCATGCATGAAAATGATGACAAGTGGATCAAATGGAATTCCAATGAGGAAATAAGTAAACCAATAAGTAAAACCCCTAAAATCTGTCTCTCGCTCTTTCTGATTCCCTCTGTGGAACCTACGATCTCAAACGTCTCTCATCTCCTGTGATCTATCCACGACCTCTTCAACTATTAGAGAAAAAAAAAAGAAAAAAAAAAAGCTGCTCACACGTCACTGGTGAAGGTGGATCATAACATGTGCCAATACCTATAAAGCTCGAGCGCGCGAGATACACAGAAGACACATAGTTCACCTAAGAGTTTCTCGAAGTCTGGATATCTTCGCTATGATTTTACACTCTTCCCGAGGTGAGTACACACTCATTGTCTGTCTCTGATTCACTTGTAAGGTCATCATTAGCTCTGTTATTAAAATGATGTTATTTCAGATTACAGATTGATTGCATGTTTTAGCAACAGATCTGAGAGACAGAATTTTGTTTACACCCTTAAAAATAAAGTATCTTATTTATACGTATTTTTATACTGATTTTAAGGTACAAGAAGCATCTTATAAAGAGTCATTTTTGTGCATATACTTCGGAGATTTAAATTTCTTAATGTTTCCCTTTATTCCTCAGATAAGAATCAAAATTGGGCTGAGAGTCCTGAACTGAAGAATTAAAGAAGGCTAGTTTGTTAAATACTCTATATTATGATGTTGTTAAGAATTTATGAGTTTTACTTACTCGGAATTGTTTATAAGCAGAGAGATCTTCTGTATTAAGCACAAATGTGTGCTCGTTTCCAAAGTTCTCGTAATCTCAAGTTCAGTTCGAGCCTGATTTACAGTTGGAGTGGGTGAGAGGGCTGTGTTCCAGGGGTTGCACCCCAAGAAAAGGTGGATAAACTCGGATGAAAGACATGCCAGCGCATGCAACTTGTAAAACTGTTTGGAATAGTTGTCAGCTTCTTGTCCTTCTCTGGGAAGCTGGAGAGACTGACATCACGATAGATCTTCTCTCTTCATAAAGTCCATGTTAGACCCGTCCCGTGTAATGTCCTATTCTTATTCCATTCCTAGATATCCAATGAGCGCGTAAAGGGATCTTCTTGCGAGTTACACAACTTTTGGAGGCGCTCCATCATAAAGAACGTATCACTGGAACAACACGCACAGGCGCACGTGGATTCTTTGCTTTCTTTTTTGGCTTTTCACATCGCTGGAGATGTTCGGGCACGATATCTGCCTCGTGTCCGCGTTGCTGGCGGCTGCCGGTGCTGTCTTACCGGCTCTGCTGTTGCTTGTGGTTTCGCGGCTGCTGTGGGAGTTCAGGTGGAGCATCACCCGGGATCGGACGTGTAAACTCCCACTCCCGCAGGGCTCCATGGGCTGGCCGCTGGTCGGAGAAACTTTTCACTGGCTTTTCCAGGTAAGACTTGAGCATAAATGAAATTCTACTCTGTTTCTCTCAAATCTTTCTGCTCTTATTTATGATTTATCGAACATGGATTTCATGGGCTACTATTAGAAAGTTCTAATATATGCTATAGCCTAAGCCCATGCATTAGGCTATATTGTAATTTTATATTATTAACTTTTTTAGAAGCAAAAAAAAAAAAAAAAGAAGAAAAAAAAGATTAGGCCATTTAGCAAGGTAATAGGCTATATTAGTAAAATACTGTTAAAATTAGTTCTCGAATTATTTCGGCAGGGTAAACGTTGCAATAAATAAATAAATAAATAGCCTAAATAAATTTTTTTAAAAATCAGCAATTTTATTTATTCGTTCGTTTTGCGAAAAACGTAAGTGTTTTTGGCGCCCCCAGCGCATTTAACTATCAACAATGCGTTTTAATTAAACAAAACTACCGTTTTCCGATATATTGTGTAGATCTATAATAGCCTTATAAATAATGACAGTAGGCTGCTTAAATTTTATCGTGCACCTTATGTACAGCTATCGAGCGCGTGTTGCTATGGTTACCTCAGCACTCAAAGCCAATTTCTTTACGATCATAAACATTTTAGTCTAGTGCACTCTGACTCACTTGTGAAACGTAGCTATGAAAACAATGCATGAAGCCCCCGGTTAAAATCATGTAGTAAGTAAAAAATTATTAAAGGACAAATTCGAATTCCATCGCAAACCATCACATTTAGGCTATTTAGATTTTATATAGGGCCTAAGTTAATTCTTTTATTAATGTTATCATATGTAGATTAGAGTGATCTATGTTACATTTTATGTTATTTTGCTGATATTTATGCATTACCTTTAGTGCAATGTTTCTCAAAGGAAGATGAGGCATATGAGCCAGTTCCTCTGCTGGCCTGATGTGCAAATCCACAAGGGGAATTATTCCCTGCATGCGTGAACTTGATGAGGGTGTAATTCTTCACTGTGGTAAAAACAGACGTTTTCACCTTGATTTCATGCAGAGTGGCAGAACTGATTAATCCATTCCAGAAGATGCAATAAAAAATAATTAAATAAATAAATATTGCAATATGTAGGCCTGGAAAGTTTATAAAATTGTATGGAAAATTTGTATGGAAATATTTCTGTCAGGACCACTATTGCCAAAGATGATTGACAATTAGCATACAGTTTGGATTGGCGGTATGGTTCTGTTCTGGGCAAGAACTCCCTGCGCATCCAGAGTATTGCAGATATGGTTAAAGTTCAATAATTTTATGTACGCATTTTGAATTGGTCTGATTCAAAAGAGAATCAGAAAGCTGGATCCTGACTGACAGAGGAGGAGTTGGGGAAGGAGGAGGGTAATTAGCTATTGAGCAATGCAAAAACTGCTGATAATACTGAGGGACCTTATATATGGATGCTTAGATAGGTGTCGTATCCCTGTAGGTAGATGGGGATCAGCTGAGAGTCAGCTGATGCGAGCTCGACTAACGTGACCTGCCAGAACTAACGCTTGATTTTTAGTATGGAAATTTTTAAATCCTTACAGTCACAAAGGACTGGAAAGGTCTTGGGGAAGTAGTGGGGACTCGGGGTATTGCATCTATCTAAAAAGTTTGACATGAAATTCTGTTGTGTTGTAACAGGGATCCAGCTTTCACATCTCTAGACGAGAGAAACACGGAAATGTTTTTAAAACTCACCTTTTGGGCAAACCCCTCATCCGAGTGACCGGTGCAGAAAACATCCGTAAGATTCTGCTGGGTGAACACTCGCTGGTGTGCACGCAGTGGCCCCAGAGCACACGCATTATCCTGGGGCCCAACACTCTGGTAAACTCAGTTGGTGACCTGCACAAGAGGAAGAGAAAAGTAAGTGTATCTGAAAGGCCTGGACCCTGAAAGACTTTTCAATAAAAACAAGGCATCTGTAGTATTAACCTATTAATTGCTTTATTTCTCCTATAAATATCTCTGTAAAGATGAACGCTCACAAAAAAAATGAATATTTAATTTCCAGCCATTAATGAATAGTTCAGCATTTGATCAATAAAATTTTGTTTTTTAGATCCTTGCAAAAGTGTTTTGCCGTGGGGCGCTGGAGGCCTATCTCACACGCCTTCAAGATGTCGTCAAGACTGAAATTGCTAAGTGGTGCTCCGAGACCGGGTCTGTGGACGTTTACACCGCAGCTAAGTCACTCACGTTCCGCATTGCAGTGCGAGTCCTGCTTGGTCTGCATCTGGAGGAGCAGCAAATCACTTCTCTCTCCAAAACCTTTGAACAGCTCATGAACAACCTCTTTTCTCTTCCTTTTGACACCCCCATAAGCGGCCTGCGTAAGGTGAGAATGAGTCCAGTTCTGATCTTCCATCCACAAGCCAAAAGTCACATTGTTTCACAGCTTGAGCAAACAAAAATACATTTCCAAGTCACTAGATGAATGTCTAAATTTCATCTACTTTGGAGAACTTTTATTCATGAACACAGTGTATTTGTTTTGTTGTAGGGAATCCGGGCCCGTGAGATTCTGCACTCTGCCATGGAGAAGATCATAGAGGAGAAACTGAAAAAACAGCAATCCAGTGATTATTGTGATGCTTTTGACTATATGCTGAGCAGTGCGAAGGAAGATGACTATGAGCTTACAATGCAAGAGCTCAAGGTAAACCATAGAAGGCCAAATCCAAATTTATTGAGCACTCTTAAAAATAAAGGTTCTTTATTTGCATCAATGGTTCCACAAAGAATCTTTACCATCTATGGAATCTTTTCATTCCACAAAAGGTTCTTTACAGTGGAAAAAGGTTCTTTAGATTATTAAAATGTTCTTCACACTAATAAAAAAATGGTTCTTTTAAGAACTGTTCACTGAAAGGTTCTTTGGGGAACCAAAACTGGTTCTTCTATGGCATCGCTGTGAAAACCCCCTTTTGGAACCTTTATTTTTAATTATTTTATTTTGTAATATTATATTTAGCTTTCATCACAGATAATGATCCCATGATACTGTTTTGATCCAGTTAAATTTATTTATTTAATACACACACACACACGCACGCACGCACGCACGCACGCACGCACGCACACACACACACACACACACACACACACACACACACACACACACACACATTCTCACATACACATATAAAACTGGCCAAAAGTTTGGAATAATTAAGATTTTTTAATGTTTTTGAAAGAACGTTCTTCCATGGCTGCATTTATTAGATCAAAAATGTTGTAAATATTATAAAAATAATCATATTTAAAATAAGAATTTAATATATTTATTCAACAAGGATGCACTAAACGTAACAGTATCGACATTTGTAATGATACAAAAGATTTATATTACAATAAATGCTGTTCTTCTGAACTTTCTATTCATCAGAGAATTCTGAAAAATCTATTATTTTTCACAATAATAATAAGCAGCAAAATCAATTTTCAACTTTGATAATAATAACCATAATTTTACATATGAAGAGTTCAGATGCAAAAGCCTCTCCAAGTATGTCTGATGTTTTTTTTTTTAAATTAACATTTCTTTCTGGCTACTATGTATAGGTTTCTATCTAAGCACTGATACTTCTGAATGGGTTCAGGCTGGGATTTAGCGCATTTGAAGTGAAAGTACTTGATGAACATTTTTTTTTAATATGAAAGAATTGTAATTATTCCAAACTTTTGACCTGTAGTGAGTGTGTATATGTGCAAAACTAAAAAATTGCTATTCTCAGTTGTTTGCATTTAATTTTTTGCCTTTCAGTTTCATTTGGATTCATGTTTGCAAAATAAATGAAAATGCATTTCAGGAAACCGCAGTAGAGTTAATCTTCGCTGCTCACTCCACTACTGCCAGCGCATCAACATCCCTCATCCTGCAGCTGCTGCGTCATCCAGATGTGAGCGAGCACGCCAGAGCAGAGCTGGAAAGCGAGGGGCTGATCGGCGACACGCACGGATACTGCCGCTCTCGTTGCCATGGGAACTTCATCAGCGAGGAAAGCGATGCTGCTGAGAAGTGTACCAGCGAGTGGAGATCAGCGATGAATAAAACACTGTGTTTTGAAGCAGGAGACAAGGAAGAGGGGCATCGCTCTCGCACCCACGTCCCTTACCTGAGTTTGGAGAAACTGAGTCAACTTTCTTACCTGGACTGTGTGGTCAAAGAGGTGCTTCGGTTCCTCCCACCGGTGTCTGGCGGATACAGGACAGTCCTGCAAACATTTGAATTAAATGTAAGTGTTGTTTTTTGTTTTGTGCAAAATAATTACTGCAAATACCGTTTTATGGATAGTGCATTCATACATTGTCTGCAAAAGCTAGTTCATTTTTTCAGCAACATTTTAAATTAGAAACAGAAATTACTATGTTATAACATGTGAAATTATACATTATAAAACCACAATATTGCGCGAATAATAATATTAATAATAATATCAAATCAGATGTTGCTGGTAAAGTTAACTAAAAAGAACTGTAAAAAAATTTTTGCACAGAAAAAAAATATATATTAGCAACATTAAAATGACTACATTATGAAATGTGTAAAATGATAAATGTATAAATATAGTATGAATATTAATATAGAATAATAATTGTTTTGTGCATTGAACCTTAAAATGGTGTAAAAAATTATTTTACATTTTAAATTCAAATTATTACATCATAAAATTGTATTACATTTGTTATCATAAAAGTATGAAATCACAATATAGTGTGAAAAAAATAATTAATCATAATATTATTAATAATAATTAAAGTTTTAAAAATTTGTAAAATGTTTTTTGTGCAGCTAGCGTTGAAAATGGTGTTGAAAAAATGAAATGATTTTGTCAGTAATATTTATTTTAGGAACATTAATAAGACCATAAAATTAAAACAATAAAAATGATAAAATCATGATCATGATATAATGTGAATAATACTACTACTAATAAACATATTTTGCTGATGAAAAACATGGATTCAAAAACTTTAAATGTTACACAAAAATCTGACTAACCTAATAATTCGTATATTGCGCATTTGCAGGGTTATCAGATCCCGAAAGGCTGGAGTGTCATGTACAGCATCCGTGACACGCACGAGACAGCAGAGGTATATCAGAACCCAGAGCTCTTCGACCCAGACCGGTTCTGCACAGATCAAAACGAGAGCAAAACTGACCGCTTCAGTTACGTCCCATTTGGAGGTGGTGTGAGGAGGTGCATCGGCCGGGAGCTCGCTTTGATTGTGCTCAAAACTCTTGCGGTGGAGTTGCTTGCCACGGTAGATTGCACTCTGGCAACAGAAACATATCCAAGGATGCAGACGGTGCCAATCGTGCATCCGGTCAATGGATTGCATGTGTTTTTTAACTACAGAACCCATGGAGTTGAGAGAAATCGGAGGGAGTCTACGCATATATAGACAAAAAAACTTCATTTAGACACTGTACCACATAGAACGCCAATGCATAGATGTCAAACTGCTTTTGGGAATCATATGGAGTTTCCTTTATAATGTTTATATAAAGCAAACCATCTGGAAATGGATGAAATGATGAACCTGACCCATTCATTAGATAATGCAAAGTCTTGAACTCTTGTGGAAAGGGTAAATATCCACTAGAAAAAGTTACTTAAACCTGTGTAAAAGTCTGTTAGGTTTGAATAGCCAAGCCATTGTGAGGTGCATGAGGAAATCTAAAAAATAAAACAAATTTAAAAAAAAACTTCTTAAAAAAATATAAATGCATTTAAATTCATTTATTCTTTCATCTAAACCTTGTATGTGATATATAAACAAAACCTGTTTTTGTTTTATGAAATGAAGTAGGAACACAAATAAGCTCTATTTATATTTTTTCTCAAGTGAATAGGATAGCTCACTAAATAAAAAATAATATTATGCCACTTTCTAATTTCTAGGCCACTGTACTACTAAAATGACTAGTTAACTATACATGCTGTCCTTGCGGATCTAGTACTTACAGAAGTTACATATTGCTTTAAACCATGTAAATAGATGACTAATGCATAGTTATTTGTCTTTATCATGAATGTAAGCTGTGAAAAATGACCCTTGCGCTGTGAACTGGGGGATCAGTTTAAATACAGGGAAGGAGAAAACAAGCAGCACTTTTTCTCCAAATTAGGAGTATATGTGTATACATGTTGTATATGTTCAATACTTGTGTAATACTTGTAGTTCCTGTGCTCATGTGTTTGTCTTGTTGAATAGTGCTAATGTTAATTTTATATCTTTTATGGTATCTATTTTGAAATGTGTATTTGGAGCTCTGTTATAGTGTTTAAGATGTCTCTGTTCAATAAAGAGATTTGATGTGTTTATTTGCACTTTGTGGAGCGTGAACATTATGTTTGGGGTCAGTATGTTACATACATAAATTTGTAAACATTTAAAATAAGATCATTTACACTCCCATTCAAAAGTTTGAGGTCACTAAAATATGAAAAAAAGAATACTTATTTTCAGCAAGGATACATTAATTGATCAAATGTGACAGTAAAGACCTTTATTATCTTATAAATAAATGTTTTTAAACTTTATACTCATCAAAGAACCCTGAAAAAAATGTATCACAAAAATATTTCTGCAACTTCAGAAAACACATGCAAATAAGAAAAGCACCAGCAAATCAGGAGAACATCTTCATCAGTTTGACAGCAGGTGGTGCAAATGCTCACAACGCAAACAAATAAAGAAACGCGCTTCAAATGCTCACAACACAACCAAATAAAGAATTTTATTTGCAGCGCATTTCTTTATTTGGTTGTGTTGTGAGCATTTGCACTGCGTGTGTTGTCAAATTGATTAAGTTTTTTTCTTAATTTGTGGGTGTTTTTTTCTATTTGCAGTGCCTTTCTTTATTTGGTTGTGTTGTGAGCATTTGCAGCATATGTGTTGTCAAATTGATGAAGTTGTTTTCTTAATTTGCAGGTGTTTTTGTGCGTTGAGCTCTCTCAGCCACTGTACTTATCAATAAAAACAGGTCACTACACAAAAGAGGAAGCAGCTTTCACACATGTATGGACATAAAACTGACAAAAGAATCTGTCATGGACTGACACACACACACACACACCCTTAAGACTAGCAGCCGAAGGGCACACAGACATACCAGATGGAGAGCATACAGTGTGCTTGTGTCAAGGGTGGAAGAGATATTGGAGAGGATGTGAGTGGTGAGAGAGAAAGGTTATAGTTAGGAAGAAACAAATTGGGAAAATTGTCATGAAATCCTAATGGAATTATGTGACTCGTGACTCTATTGTGATATACAAATATATGTACAAATTCAAATAAATGAGCAACACAAAAATGAAATTTGTTTCAGCTCCGCTGATGAAATCGATGTTAGCAGTCATCTTTCTTTTCCTTTCAGCTTGTTTGATCGAACAATCAAATTTCCATTGAAATCCATGCGGTATTATCCTATTTCTCTCTTTATTGTTCCATCGTGCCCTTGAGGCAGGATCATAGTTCAGTTGAACTTCTGAACCGGATTACTTTTTGTGTATGTGTGTATACATAATGTCACACCTTCAATCATCTGACTGCCAGCGGGATAAACAGCATGATTTGTAAGTGCCAATGACTTAAACACACTACTAAGGTTACTATCAGCCATCCTAACTAACTTAATCTAAATATCAATATTCTAAATCATTTTTGAGCTAAATAAACCCATTGAAGCATGAACGTCAGCAGCTACAGGTAAGATGTGAAGTGTTTGTCGCGGATCAGTCATGGTGGAAGCTGCGTGTGATGTGTCATGACCTCTGTTGGCAGCATCAGTGTGTGTTGGAATGCAGAAGCAGCAGCTGGTGTCTACACTGTAATTACCCCACAGCACAAATACTTCCTGACCCAAACACACACACACACACACACACACACACACACACCTCAGCTACATGTACTCACACCACCCCTCTGTAGTCAGAGTTCAGAAAACAAGGGCAAAGGTGAGTGCACACATATTTATATAGACATTTCTCAGCTGCACATCCTTCATCATCCAGTGTATATATTATTTTATAATAATTTTTTTATATAAATAAAAATCAACTAGACAGGTAGACAAACAGCATGATACCTTTATAAATATTTATAAATTATAAATTAAGAGATAAACAGACAGACAGATAGATAATACTGTATGTATTTATAAAAATAGACATTGAAACAATACGATAGACAGACAGACAGATATATAATACTGTATGTATTTATCAAAAATAGACAGTAAAAACAATAAGACAGACAGAGCGAATGATGCACAGATAGATAGATAGATAGATAGATAGATTAATAGATAATACTGTATGTATTTATAAAAATAAACAGTAAAACAATAGGATAGATAGATAGATAATACTGTATGTATTTATAAAAATAGACATTGAAACAATACGACAGATAGGCTATAAAATGACATGATTTATAGTTCAGATACAGGTTTTCACAAAAAAAATAAAAAATCTTATACAACAGCATTTACAGGCAGTTACAGAGGGCTGTGGGGGGTGGAGGCTTTTATAGCAGTCGTATGCCTGATGAAAAAATTTATTTAAAACACATTCATATTATAGAAAATGTAGTTAATAATTGCATCATTAATGATTTATCTTATCCACCTGTGACCCACCTGCAAATAATCAGAATGCATTTTTTTATTACCCGACCAGCGGATTATCCACAGTGCCCGCGAATATAACCGCCATCACTACCCGCATCACTGGGTTGTAGGTTGCCAAGTTGAGGGGACAAATGGGTTGAATTTTGTATGTGTCGATTGTGTGAAAAGGATGCGTTTCATACAAGATCTGGTTTTGCCCCCATTTTTCACAAGCTGAACTCAAAGATTGAAGACTTTTTCTGTGTACACAAAAGGCCTATTTCTCTCAAATATTGTTCACAAATCTGTCTAAATCTGTGTTAGTGAGCACTTCTCCTTTGCCGAGATACTCCATCCACCTCACAGGTGTGGCATATCAAGATGCTGATTAGACAGCATGATTACTGCACAGGTGTGCCTTAGGCTGGCCACAATAGAAGGCCACTCTAAAATGTGCAGTTTTATCACACAGCACAATTCCACAGATGTCGCAAGTTTTGAGGGAGCGTGCAATTGGCATGCTAACTGCAGGAATGTCCACCAGAGCGGTTGCCCATGAACTGAATGTTCATTTCTCTACCATAAGCCGTCTCCAAAGGCGTGTCAGAGAATTTGGCAGAACATCCAACCGGTTTCACAACCGCAGACCACGTGTAACCACACCAGCCCAGGACCTCCACATCCAGCATCTTCACCTCCAGCCACCCGGACAGCTGCTGCAAAAATCGGTTTGCATAACCAAAGAATTTCTGCACAAACTGTCAGAAACCATCTCAGGGAAGCTCATCTGCATGCTCGTCGTCCTCATCGGGGTCTCGACCTGACTGCAGTTGGTCATCGTAACCGACTTGAATGGGCAAATGCTCACATTCGATGGCGTCTGGCACTTTGGAGAGGTGTTCTCTTCATGGATGAATCCCAGTTTTCACTGTGCAGGGCAGATGGCAGACAGCGTGTATGGCCTTGTGTGGGTGAGCGATTTGTTGATGTCAACGTTGTGGATTGAGTGGCCCATGGTGGCGGTGGGGTTATGGTATGGGCAGGCATATGTTATGGACAACGAACACAGATGCATTTTATTGATGGCATTTTGAATGCACAGAGATACCATGACGAGATCCTGAGGCCCATTGTTGTGCCATTCATCCACGACCATCACCTCATGTTGCTGCATGATAATGCAAGGCCCCAAGTTGCAAGGATCTGTACACAATTCCTGGAAGCTGAAAACATCCCAGTTCTTGCATTGCCAGCATACTCACCGGACATGTCACCCATTGAGCATGTTTGGAATGCTCTGAATCGGCGTATACTTGTCTGCCCTTCTAGTTTCCTGTTTGCCCTTATTTGGTTTTGTTCCGGTTTTTGTAGTTAATTCATCGTTCATCGTCCCCACCTGATTTGTATTATCTTGTTTGCCCTTTTGTTCTCGTCATGTTATAAGTCCTCAGTTTTCCCCCTTTTCTTTGTCTCAGCTATATGTATAATAAAAGGAAAAGTGTGTTGATGCTACTTCATTCTCCTGACCTTCATTTAATTTAACTACAACCACGTATCCATTACAGAAGCTGAGACCGATCCGAAGTATGGAGTTTGCGGACCGTTTCACCGCCCTAGCCCTTCAGGGGCTTCCCTTTTATGATTATGCCGGGGAGTTCTGTAAACTCGCTGCGGCAACGGCGTGGGATGACGCCACCCTTAACAAACTGTTCCGGCTCTGAGTCAATCTCCACTGTCCTATGGACCTCCAAGACACCACGGGACTGTGTTGGAGAGAAGCTATTTTCCGGTGTCTGAGAAGTGTCCGGGCCCGAGCCGGAACTAACCCGCCGGCCGCGGCTACCCCTCACCAGCCGCCATCCTCGGCTCCCGAAAACCAGCCGCTGTCCGCGGCTCTCCCAAGCCCGACTTCCGTGAAGAAATTCCCGCCGCTGGTTGCGGCCACCACAAACCCGCCGCCGTTCACGGCCAACCCAAGCCCGCCGTCAGAGAGTATGGCAAGAACTTCCGGGAGGGGTGGGGGGGCGATATGTCATGTGTCTGCCCTTCTAGTTTCCTGTTTGCCGTTATTTGGTTTTGCTCCGGTCTTTGTAGCTAATTCATCGTTCATCGTCCCCACCTGATTTGTATTATCTTGTTTGCTCTTTTGTTCTCTTCATGTTATAAGTCCTCAGTTTTCCCCCTTTTCTTTGTCTCAGCTATATGTATAATAAAAGGAAAAATGTGTTGATGCTACCTTCATTTAATTTAACTATAACCACATATCCGTAACAATACGACAGCGTGTTCCAGTTCCTGCCAATATCCAGCAACTTTGCACAGCCAATGAAGAGGAGTGGACCAACATTCCACAGGCCACAATCAACAACCTGATCAACTCTATGCGAATGAGATGTGTTGCACTGTGTGAGGCAAATGGTGGTCGCACCAGATACTGACTGGTTTTATCATCTTGATATGCCACACCAGATACTGACTGGTTACATCATCTTGATAGGCCACACCTGTGAGGTGGATGGAGTATCTCAGCAAAGGAGAAGTGCTCACTAACACAGATTTAGACAGATTTGTGAACAATATTTGAGAGAAATAGGCCTTTTGTGTACACAGGAAAAATCTTAGATCTTTGAGTTCAGCTCATGAAAAATGGGGGCAAAAACGAAAGTGTTGCGTTTATAATTTTGTTATATAATAAAATATTATATAATGAGGTTTGGGCCATAAAAATTATGAGAGTTTTACCATTTAGGTGAATGTAACAAACATATAAAATACGCCCAGTGGGATTTTTTTATCGACATGGGTCGATATTTGCATTGATCTGACCATAAACAGCAAGAAAGGCTTATCGGAAATGCAAATTCGTTCTCTGCCACGATGTGGTGCTTTAGCGGTTTCCCTCAGGGAAATTCCCTGTTAGCGGCTGTACACAAAGCAGCACCGTCTACGCTCATAAATGCTGCTTTATCAGGCATTATAGGTAAGATGAAATAAAAATGCCAACAACACATTTCTGAGGACAGTCGGTTCCCTTCATTTACATTCACATAAAGACATCTGCGCCGCGTTTTGACTTGAAAGGTGCAGCGCTCATATTTATTCAATTGCATCATGCCTTTGAAGTTTAATCCAGCTGTATCGCCATTATTCTTTCCGTCCCCAACTGTAAGACCTTTTGAAATTATAGTTAAGACATTTCTTATACTATTTAATGTATTTAAAACTTTTTATGGCCTTAAGTTTGATACAACTAAATTGAGAGCTTTTAAGGACCTGTGGGAGCCTGTATTTAAGGTAACCTTTTGGGCAGGGCGGTGATACATTTTGGTAGCCCGACTGGAAAACACAATAGCCCTGGGACGTCGGGCTAGCAATTTTGCAAGCCCTGGATAGATAGATAGATAGATAGATAGATAGATAGATAGATAGATAGATAGATAGATAGATAGATAGATAGATAGACATAATACTCTAGACCTATATATTTCTAAAAAATATACATTTAAAAATAAAAAGTGATAGATAATATTTATTTGAGGGTTATAAAGTAATATTTTTTAATGTATACATTTAAAAAAAACATTTATGTATTTATTTATTTATATTAAAATATTAATATGGTCTTGTCACATCAGGCATCAACTTCAAATATTTGGCAAGTTCAGTGGAAGTGTCAGGATTTTCCCATGAAAAGGCAGTGACTCTGAACTTTCTAAGCGTCCCATTATAGTGAACGGTGTGGTGACAATTCATCCTTCGTAAGAATGAGGATATCACCTCAATGTGCTTCCTGCAACTTCAGATATGTCAGCTAATAGATCACTTTATTTCCTGCTGTTCTCTGGAACATAATCATCCTCACCTCAGGTGCACGTCATTGCCTACTGTACTTTCCTTAAGGGGAATATTCATTCATGAGGAAAATATGAGGGAAAATATCCAACTAACTGTGACAGGACTTGCTGTTGACCCGAGATGACTGAATTTAAGTTATACAGAAATTCTTCCCACAGCCTTTGGGTGAATCACAGCAAATGACAGTGCTGCATTTCTAAAGTCATTCATCAGACACAGATACAGAAGTTGGGTAGGTTTTCAGGGTTCAATAACAGAGTGATTGACACGCTTTAATAAAGGAGAATCAGCACACTGATAATGCTACACCCACTGTCAGCACATCTGCATACACTTTTGATGCAGCAAAAATGCTTATGAATGAATAGGTTCAGCTCGACTGAGTGTCTACAAAAATTCAAGGAGGACTTGGTGGAGTTTCATGGGTAAATGCACTTTTTAGAGCTTAAATCGAATGGGATTACAAGTACAGTACAGTGGCATGTCAGTTCACAAATCTGTCAACAGACCTGATGGTTAGTAGTGATACTGTCACGTAATAATAAAGAAGCTTTTCAAATGTCATTCAGACTAGCCTGGCTAACTTCATGCATTTACCTTATGTTACATGTGTTTGTGTCTGCATGTTTGACAATGATATTCTGAATTAATTCCTTCATTTCCATCCAAGCATTCAACATATCACTCCTTTTATGGGAAAAAATAAAAATAAAAATGCTGCGTGAACATAACAGTGGTTCCCAACCTTTTTAGCCCATTGAATCCCTTTGCAGTCCTCTTGTAGAGTCACTTTCTTGTCGAGTTTAGCTCTAACCGTCTCCAGCACACCTGTGTGGAAGGTTCTAGTGACCTTGGTGGCATTGATTGCAGGTTCAGGTGTTAATTAGGGTTAGAGATCAATCAGGCAGGAAAGCGGCCATCCAGGATTAGTGTTGGAAATCTCTAATCTTAATTATTTTATTATTTACTTGAAGTACTTCCTGTGATTTTTAATTTTGTTGTAACTTTTCAATATGTACACTTAATTTGTATTTACATAATTTATATATTAAATATATATTGTTGTTATGTCTTGAAATACATGTAAGATAACATAATAATAAAAAGCAATATTTGATTGCTTATTAAAATTAAAATACGTTTAGATATAAAAGAATGTTTAGAAGAATGATGTTTGGTTCACTGTAATTTTGATAAAGTACCAACTGTGCTGTCAAGTTAGCAATGCTGGAACTGATGTGTTTTGTGTGTGTGTGCACTACGGCGCGATCACTTCAACTGTTTCCTTATACCAGCAGAATCAACTTTAAACACTTGTTGTCTTATTAATAATGCACCACTGTATAAAGGTCTGCTTTTGTGTACACTCACAATGAAAACAAAAGAAAACAAATAGGATGTCGCTTTCTGCCATTTGAGTTTCCTTTCTGTGAACAAATTAAGCATTTCACAAAAATTAACTGAAACTCAGCACATATAGGCTGTTACGTGTCACACACGGTCTTAGTACACGATATAACTACAGAAGAGTCAAGTTTTAAATAGGAAAACTATCGAAACTCTTTGGTCATTTTTGAACGCGATGCTACTGGTCTAATCGGATTCAATGATCTATGCTAAGCTATGCTAAAAGTGCTATCGCCAGACCCGGAGATCGGCTGAATGGATTCAAAAATGGTAAAACTCAACTTATTAACTCTGGGGGAGTTGGATAATGAGCCTATTTCCAAAAAAAGTGGAGTGTTCCTTTAAGACCAATACAAAGAAAGGATTTTTAGAAATCTTGGCCAACTGAAAAGTATGAACATGAAAAGTATGAGCATGTACAGCACTCAATACTTAGTTGGGGCTCCTTTTGCCTGAATTACTGCAGCAATGCGGCGTGGCATGGAGTCGATCAGTCTGTGGCACTGCTCAGGTGTTATGAGAGCCCAGGTTGCTCTGATAGTGGCCTTCAGCTCTTCTGCATTGTTGGGTCTAGCATATCGCACCTTCCTCTTCACAATACCCCATAGATTTTCTATGAGGTTAAGGTCAGGCGAGTTTGCTGGCCAATTAAGGGATACCATGGTCCTTAAACCAGAATACTGGTTGCTTTGGCACTGTGTGCAGGTACCAAGTCCTGTTGGAAAATGAAAGCTGCATCTCCATAAAGTTGGTCAGCAGCAGGAAGCATGAAGTGCTCTAAAACTTCCTGGTAGATGGCTGCGTTGACTGTGGACTTCAGAAAACACAGTGAACCAACACCAGCAGATGACATGGCAGCCCAAATCATCACAGACTGTGGAAACTTCACACTGGACTTCAAGCAACATGGATTCTGTGCCTCTCCACTCTTCCTCCAGACTCTGGGACCTTGATTTCCAAATGAAATACAAAATTTACTTTCATCTGAAAAGAGGACTTTGGGCCACAGAGCAACGGTCCAGTTCTTTTTCTCCACAGCCCAGGTAAGATGCTTCTGACGTTGTCTCTGGTTCAGAAGTGGCTTGGTAGCCCTTTTCCTGAAGACGGCTGAGCGTGGTGACTCTTGATGCACTGAATCCAGCTTCAGTTCACTCCTTGTGAAGCTCTCACAAGTGTTTGAATCAACTTTGCTTGACAGTATTCTCAAGCTTACGGTCATCCCTGTTGCTTGTGCACCTTTTCCTACCCAAATTCTTCCTTCCAGTCAACTTTGCATTTAATATGCTTTGATACAGCACTCTGTAAACAGCCACACCTTTCAGTAATGACCCTCTGTGACTTATCTTCTTTGTGGAGGGCGTCAATGTTCGTTTTCTGGATCATTGCCAAGTCAGCAATCTTCTCCATTAATGTGGTTTCAAAGAACAAGAGATACCCATAATTTATACTGTAGGGATGGTCATTAATTGAAACTCAAATGTAAATATTCAAATTTTCTGAGATACTGAATTTGGGATTTTCCTTAGTTGTCAGTTATAATCATCAAAATTAAAAGAAATAAACATTTGAAATATATCAGTCTGTGTGTAATGAATGAATATAATATACAAGTTTCACTTTTTGAATGGAATTAGTGAAATGAATCAACTTTTTGTTGATATTCTAATTATATGACCAGCACCTGTATAACAATGTAATATTTAGTATTTTCACATCTAGGTGGAAAAAAACAAAAGTAATTTGTACTACTGCCTGTTCAGAATAAATGAAAAGAAACAGAGTATAGTAGATTTTTTCCCCCATTGTACCGAAATCGTATCGAACTGTGACCCGCGAACCGAGGTACGTACCAAGCCACCCCTATATATAAACACACATACATATACTAAAATACAACAAAAAAAAACACAAATATTTCAATTTGGATAATTAAGCCCAGTACTACCCGTTTATTCCTGTTATTTTCATTCTTTATTCTGAAAACATTATTTTCACAGGTTCTTTTGCTTATTTATACAGACAGAACCGGTACAGTATGGCCTACAGCGATGATCTTGCGAGTTCAGTCTCAGGTCAGATTGTTCTATGATTTTCCAGAAATCTGGCTTCCTCCTCAGGCTTCATACCTGTGCTGATGGCTCACCTCTCAAACACTCTCTTTCCACACCCACATATGAACACAGACAATGATACTGACCTGATATTGAACCTGAACTACTTTTCTGTACAGGTGTGTGACAGTTGTTGTGCTTTCTGAATGTGATAATGAGCTGAAAGCAGGAAAGTGACATTATCCCAGGCTTATAGGCTTACATTAATAAATAAAAAAGTGGTATTTAAAAAGAGGGCTTGATAACATCACCCAAATAAAAAAAAGCTGTTGTTTTATATCTATCTATCTATATCCATATATATATATACACACAGGTGCTGGTCATATAATTAGAATATAATCAAAAAGTTTATTTATTTCACTAATTCCATTCAAAAATTTAAACTTGTATATTATATTCATTCATTACACACAGACTGATATATTTCAAATGTTTATTTCTTTTAATTTTGATGATTATAACTGACAACTAAGGAAAATCCCAAATTCAGTATCTCAGAAAATTAGAATATTGTGAAAAGATTCAATATTGAAGACACCTGGTACCACACTCTAATCAGCTAATTAACTCAAAACACCTGCAAAGGTCTTTAAATGGTCTCTCAGTCTAGTTCTGTAGGCTACACAATCATGGGCAAGACTTCTGACTTGACAGTTGTCCAAAAGACGGCCATTGACATGTTGCACATGGAGGGCAAGACACAAAAGGTCATTGTAAAAGAGGCTGGCTGTTCACAGAGCTCTGTGTCCAAGCACATTAATAGAGAGGCGAAGGGAAGGAAAAGATGTGGTAGAAAAAAAGTGTACAAGCAATAGGGATAACCACACCCTGGAGAGGATTGTGAAACAAAAGCCATTCAAAAATGTGGGGGAGATTCACAAAGAGTGGACTGCAGCTGGAGTCAGTGCTTCAAGAACCACTACACACAGACGTATGCAAGACATGGGTTTCAGCTGTCGCATTCCTTGTGTCAAGCCACTCTTGAACAACAGACAGCGTCAGAAGCGTCTTGCCTGGGCTAAAGACAAAAAGGACTGGACTGCTGCTGAGTGGTCCAAAGTTATGTTCTCTGATGAAAGTAAATTTTGCATTTCCTTTGAAAATCAGGGTCCCAGAGTCTGGAGGAAGAGAGGAGAGGCACACAATCCACGTTGCTTGAGGTCCAGTGTAAAGTTTCCACAGTCAGTGATGGTTTGGGGTGCCATGCCATCTGCTGGTGTTGGTCCACTGTGTTTTCTGAGGTCCAAGGTCAACATAGCCGTATACCAGGAAGTTTTAGAGCACTTCATGCTTCCTGCTGCTGAACAACTTTATGGAGATGCAGATTTCATTTTCCAACAGGACTTGACACCTGCACACAGTGCCAAAGCAACCAGTATCTGGTTTAAGGACCATGGTATGCCTGTTCTTAATTGGCCAGCAAACTAAAATGTATCAGTCTGTGTGTAACGAATGAATATAATACACAAGTTTCACTTTTTGAATGGAATTAGTGAAATAAATAAACTTTTTGATGATATTCTAATTATATGACCAGCACCTGTATATGTGTATATATATATATATATATATATATATATATATATATATATATAAATAAAAGTGGCGGTCCACGCATTTTACACCTAGGCCTTCAATGGCATCCTACATGAATTAATATACCATTCACTGGAGTACTCGCAGTGAGCACAGTGCTGTTTGACACGGAGAAGCGTCCCAATGGTTGTTTGTGAAACAACACAACTCTGGGTGCAGACAGGGCATCTTCTAAAAAGCTCCAGCAGTTTATCTTCATAAGCACTGTACTTAGTCACTTTGTGGGGTAATACTTCATTGGAGACACTATGTAAAAAAAAAAAAAATTAAAGCATAAATAATCATAATTTGGTTATGTAATGTGTATGTATCAGAATGAAACAACTTCATGACAAACAATCAAAAGTATTTAAAAACAAGTAGTAGCTAAATTAGAACAGTCAAATATATCAAAACCCCAACGGGACTAAACGCATTACCTTGTACAGTTCATGGTGCTCTCATTTCCATCTTTATGGTAGCTGGAGTCATCAGTGGACACCTCACATCTTTTCCTCTTCAATGGTGTAGAGGTTGCCCCAGGACACTGTGAAAGGCTCAATCAGTGTGCCTGTGTCACATGACACACTCCTGTTATGCATTCTGGCCTGGGTGGCTGCACAAATTAATAATAGATTTGTTATCAATAAGCAGCGAAAGTACAAAAAATTACATCATCCTGACTATATGAGACACACAAAAGCTCCATAGTATTCAAAATCACCTTTGCTTCTCCTGATGGGCTTCACGTTAGCCTGCACACCTGCAGATCTGGAGCGGACTGGTTCAGTCTGGCACCCAATTTCTCTGGTCATGTTAGGCTAAAAAAAGAAAAGAAAAAAGTGTTAGTTAACTTTAGCTTAATAGGAAGGAACATAAATTGTGATTAAAAATATATGCTCACTCACCTGAAGACACCACAGCGGTGGTGGAGTAGCGTTTGGCACTGCGTCGCTTTTCAGCATGAGCTGTTTGGAGAAGCCCATTTCCACCTCAATTGTGTTGGAGAAGCAATCCCGCGTAAAATGCAGGTTACACACTCCAGCTCTAGGTGGGAACTCAAGGTCTTCCAGGCCAAGTGCATGCAACCACTGGCACCTAATTTTCAAGTCTGCTGGAAAGCTATGCAGTTCAGCAGTACTGTTGCAACCAGCAACACTACACCTACGTACCATCCTAACCACTGTACTAAATACAGATAAAGCTAATGCTAAAAATCTATGCTAACTTAACACTATCCTAAATGATGCAATACTATGCTACTAACTATGCTTCTAACAATACTACACTAACAACTTTATGCTAATTAACTAACTAGGCTACACGAAATAATCTAAAGAACTATATAAATTGCTATGCTAACTAGATGCTAATATACGCTATCCTGATCGTTTTCAATAATTGCAATTCCAACTCCTGACTCGCTACAGTGGTTTTGATGGAACAAGATGTTTTTATACATGGGCTGAGCCTATGCCAAGGGCGTGGTGAGCTCGTGCAGGGGCGTGGTTAGTAAGTACCATCATATGTCACAGGGGTATGCAACGTCCAATAGGAAAATTCAACTGCAGTAGTCACCGTTCAACCTGAAGAGGGCAGCACTCACTATATATATTGTAGAATTAAAACACTTTATAACCAAATGTCAAAACATTTACTCTAATCAATGCACAGCACTAATAAAGACACGGTCTTAAAGGAACACTCCACTTTTTTTGGAAATAGCCTCATTCTCCAACTCCCCCAGAGTTAATAAGTTGAGTTTTACCGTTTTTGAATCCATTCAGCCGATCTCCGGGTCTGAGGATAGCACTTTTAGCATAGCTTAGCATAGATCATTGAATCCGATTAGACCAGTAGCATCGCGTTCAAAAATGATCAAAGAGTTTCGATAGTTTTCCTATTTAAAACTTGACTCTTCTGTAGTTATATCGTGTACTAAGACCGGCGGAAAATGAAAAGTTGCGATTTTCTAGTCCGATTTGGCTAGGAACTATACTCTCATTCCGGTGTAATAATCAAGGAACTTTGCTGCCGTAACATGGCCGCAGCAGGCGCAGTGATATTACGTAGCGCCTGAAAGTAGTCCCCAGCTAGGTAACTAGTTATAATAGAGCTGGGGACTACTTTCAGGCGCTACGTAATATCACTGCGCCTGCTGCGGCCAAGTTACGGCAGCAAAGTTCCTTGATTATTACGCCGGACTGGGAGTATAGTTTCTAATCATATATGCCTAGAAAATCGCAACTTTTCATTTTCCGCCGGTCTTAGAACACGATATAACTACAGAAGAGTCAAGTTTTAAATAGGAAAACTATCGAAACTCTTTGGTCATTTTTGAACGCGATGGTCTAATCGGATTCAATGATCTATGTTAAGCTATGCTAAAAGTGCTATCGCCAGACCCGGAGATTGGCTGAATGGATTCAAAAAACGGTAAAACTCAACTTATTAACTCTGGGGGAGTTGGAGAATGAGCCTATATCCAAAAAAAGTGGAGTGTTCCTTTAACAGATCATTAACTCAAAATAGTTTGGTTTAGTTACCCAATAATACCATCATAATGATGCCCAGGCTATAGAAATCATAAATATTACACAGAAATGCAGTGTAACTGGATCATTGCATCACAGACAAGTATCTTATGTAGCGAGAATGAATGCTATTACTAAGCTAGAAATCCAATTAACACAATTCAACAAGTTGCCACACCTGCACAACGCATCATCTCTAGCTGAGGCATCAACCTGACAAAATGAAACAAAGAGAGTCCACCCGATGTTCTTACAGACATTAACTCAAACGTATTTATACCTTACAGATAACATTTGTATAAAACAAATAAGGCGATTACATGTGTTTTAAAGTTGACCTAACAATTTAAATAACTCTTACTGCTTTTTGTCTTCACGAGTCTCCCCGCCGCTCTCGAAATCTGATTGGTTAAAAAAAACGGTTTCATTGCCATTGATTTTAAAGGGGTGGTTTACTGCTTTTTTTCTTTGCTTGATTGTGTTTATGGGGTGCAATATAACATGACTTCGTGTTTCATTTGTTAAAAATGCCTTATTTTTCATATAGTTCACCTTTATTGTAAGCCGCTTTCTCCCCTCTGTCATTTGAACTACCGGTTGACTTCCTGATTCTATGAAACCACTCCCTCAGAAGCAGGCGATGGGCTCAGATTGGTTAGTTGGGCCGGTGTGTTGTGATTGGCTAAACTGCGTACTGCACATTGTCTGGAAACTTCACGCCCATTACCTTTACGGGCAACAGCTGCACGTGCTCCCGTCAAATGTAAATAATGGTGTCAATATTGCCGTATCAGTCGGAGCCAGAATCAGACCCAGAAAGCGGTAATGAAGAGAGTCAAGCAGAACTTACGCAAGCACGGCTCTTACAAACGTTTCTGAATGGAAGTTTGCTGTTGTGATTACATATAATTTTTTGAAGTTTGTACACGTTTGTCTTATACACACAAAATAGCATCGAACTAACTGGCTACTAATCAAACAGCTTTGGCTTGTGTTTATATGTTCTTGATCAAATCGAAAAATTACGTCATAAAGTATACATGGAAAATACATTTACAAAATTAGTACATAATTACAAATTCGGGTCCAAAATGTTTGTACGCGTTTGTCACAGACACACGAAATAGCATTTAACTAACTGGCTACTAAAGGCAGCGTTGGCATTTGTTTACGTCCTTGATAATACTAAAACATTATGTCTGAAATTATATATGCAAATACATTTAAAATTATGAAATCTTACTTACAGGTTGTGGCCCAACAACTGCTGCTCCATGTTTTAGTAATATTTTCTGTATGAATCCGGCATTGAACTTGTGTAGATTCTGGAAGCTGTCTTCCGTAAAATGCGCTGCACAGAGAGCTAAATTAGGATTGTAATTGTCAGGAACATAATCAAACATAAATTTTAACCATTGTTGACGAACTACAGCGTCCGTAGGAAGCCCGAACACAGAAGACCTGACGGCTGGGTGAAAATAACACCGTTTCGACGACATGACTACAACTCGCCACTATAACTCTTCCTCTGCGAAAAAGCCGCAGAACATGGCCTTGCCCCCTTTTTTGCATGTTCCGGAGGGAGGGGTTGATGGGTTTATTTCGTATGCAACCCGGGAAGAATCTCGTTGTAGTCCCATATGAGTCGTTTTTGTAGGCATTAAACTTCCTGATTTTTAAAAGACGATATCTCCGCTTACGTTGAACTTTCAGCGCAGCAACTTCACAGATACTGTTCATGCACCAACAGCAACATTACACACTATTTAAAATGAAAAAAGTGAAATCGCAGTAAACCACCCCTTTAAGCTACAGACGCCTGCACTGTTGATTCTGAAGGCCTTAGGCAGATTTCTTTGACCCTGGCAACATTATTGCTGAAATATGATTGGATAAAAGCTCTAATATAAACATACACTACTTGAAGCAGCGCAACCAAGAGAAAAGCTATGAAATGAAGAGAATAGACTATTGAAAATAATTTAATACACATTCATGGAGGAAAAAACAAACAAACATTAAAACTAAGTCAGTGATTCTGATAAGTGTTTAGGCCAGCAGAGAAGGCTTTGCTGGCCCTGACGTGCCACCACTTATATATATTATATTAGTTGGTGAGACTTTCTTTGATGATTTATTTTGTTAAACACTTCTTAGTTTAAATTTTGCAGATGAATTGCAATATTACAAACATAACAGACAAAATAATTTGTTTTTATTATAAGTTGAACACGGATGATGCACTCAAGAGACCACACCTTCTGTACCTGCTGTTTATCTCCTTGTGCAGGGTGATATAACGCCCGCCAGACCTTGGAGGAAGACTTACAGAATGAAAACAGTTATTATAGTTAATGCCTGCTCTCTCTCAACCTGTTCCGTCAGCTACATGCAGCGCCACAGGCTGCGATTACAGCAAGGAAAGAGAGACGGAAACCAAAAAAAAAACAGGTTTGTGGTTGAAAGTTGTGTGCCGGCTTCTTTGAAACTCCCAGCTCCTGAATCCTGTGGTTTACCTGAGTACTGCTCACCTGCGTCAACGCTGACATCATTAGCACAAGGACTGGAACAGGTCAAAGGTTACTTCAGTTCAGGGGAGGTGGCCTTCAACACAGTGCCATCTACCGGTGACAAACGGCATAACCGTTCATGCGCAATATACATGATACATTTATTTCAAAGCTTTTCTCTTAACTCTCAAGATAAACACAAATGCATGTTTAGCACTGTACATAAATATACACAAATATATATGTTTAACACTTCACCTCTCCCTTTGGAGAAAAATAACGATCAATAATGGTATAAAAAAAAAAAAAAAAAGGTCTCTTAAAACAGTTCACCCCAAAATTAAATTCTGCTATTATTCACCCCCATATTGATTCAAACCAACATGCTGATATTTTTTTTCCAGTGTAACACCAAAGGCAAATGAATGAAAGCATGAATAAACAAATGAATCTCAAATCCAATTTATTTACTGATATTTATCGAATTTCACATCTAGTGTCCAATGACCGAACTACTTGTGTGTTGCACAGAAAAAAATACGAGCATATGAGTATGATAGAAAAATATTGTCAGTAAAGATTTGAAATAGTAAATAAATGAAAATTGTCATTTTTGAGTGAACCATTTCTTTAAAACGACCTAAAACTAAGATTCACTGAAATTTGCAGCCATTATTGATTATTAATTGAATGCTAGTATATACACTCTGGCGAATGAAATGTCACAGCTCACAAAACAATAACATTAAAAACAACAGAGCAAGACATTTGTTCATAAATGGCAGTAAACACATGAAATTAGTTGTCATAATTGTGAGACATTATGATAAAAGAGTTTACGAATGAGAATCTGGTCCCTTTTCCATTATTTTAAATTAGTCCTGACTGTTAAATCTGTTTGAATTGATCCTTTGAGCAGACAGATTTCTTCCTGGAAGGCACCTTTAGTCTTTCAGTGAGAGTGTATGGCACGACATTCTGACCATGGTCTAAGAATGTATGTAAACAGGCATAATAAAATGTTTTCAAGGTCTTTGTCTCAGTCACTATCAGCCCCGTTGTGGTCAATTAAATGCTTTTCTTCCAAAAGGTGAACCTATAAAACACACAACAATCCATTATGAAGAAAAGGTCTCACTGGGATTCTTGTACAGCAACATTAACAAAACAAATCTCAAAATTTGTTGGTAATTAAGTTTTATTGTTTTGTGATAACCTCGTGACTGTTTATTTCACATCTAACTTATGACACATGAAACACTGATTTCAGCTGAATTTATTTATACAGCAGTTTTTCTTATAATTTGATTTACAATACATTCATTATAATAATTACAATAATTATCATGTATTCCTGTAATCGCAAACAGCTGAGCATGGTGCAACCAAAGTCAAAGTCACCGGTTCGATGAAATATGTATTCAATATAAATCACTTTGGATAAAACATCTGCCAAACACATAATAGTAAATGTAAATGTAAGAAGACTGTTATATAAGAGACATTATACAAAAATATTAGGTGGCAGAATTCCGTGATCAACCAGCCAGAATTAAGTACTCCAGGAAGTTATGTAATTAGACAGTTTAATAATCTTATGAAATTCCAATTCTGTCATGCTCATGTTTACCTGCGGCTGTAAGATTCGCTGGTAGGTGGGGGTGGACAGTTCATCAAGTGTTTCAGCAGCAGGTTTATTAAGTGTCTCCGGCAGAAGAAGCCCCAGGCAGCCCGCGGAAATCCCACTCAAACAGAACACCATAAATGGCATGGAGGTGTGCAATGATTTCTGGACAATTACAATAAATCAGTACACAATCAATATAATAATAATAATAAAGATGATAACATATATTTATAATATTAATTGATTTTATAGAATTTTTACAAATTATATTAATAACATCTAATACATTAATATTGTTAATTACACAAGAAAATATTATTTAGACGGGAAAAATGGCATTTCTTAAGTCAGACAGCTTATAGCTACTCACCATACTCGGTACAAACGGTGCCAGAATTCCCCCAACTCTACAGGACATGGAACACACACCCAGCCCTGCATTCCTAACACACACAAACACGCTTCCATTAGAATTCACCCAGCACATGCAGTGAGGGACTTTTAGGTTGTACAATGTTTATATAATAGCATACACTAGAGGACGCTGTTTGCACAAGCACAGAATCTTATTCTGTAAGGACATTCAATTTTTAATAAACATTTTTACTTAGAATGACAATTGTAAAAGATCTAAAGCACAAAAGTTGTGCCACATCACACATGCAGCAAAAGCGCTGGCTGTACCTGATCACGGTTGGGTAGAGCTCTGACGTATACACATACGCAATATTAAATGCAGCACTGACCATCAGTTTTCCCACTAGAGCCAGTGATGTGGCATTTAATAAGGACCCTGAGGAAAGCAAACAACAGGCTTTAGACAACCAAATTAGAAATGCATGATGTATGCTTACAGAGAACATTAACACTACTGGTCAAAAGTTGAAATTAGGTTTTTTTTTTATTTAATAAATGTTGATAACAGTTGTGCTACTTAATGTTTTTTTTTGTGGAAACCTTGATACAATACCATTCTAAGTCTGGAGTAGGTAAGACTTCAAATAAAAAAAGAAGAAAATTAATATTTTTATTCAGCAATGACACTAAATTCAAAAGTGACAGTAAAGACATTTATGTATATTATTACAAAATATTTTTATTTCGAATACATTATGTTCTTTTAAACATTTTAATTTATCAAAGAATCCTAAAATAAATGTGTCATGGCTTCCACAATAATAATATTAATAATAAAAACCATTATTAGTAATAATTTGAGTCGATTTACATAATAATTGAGCACCAAATCAGCATATTAGAATGATTTCTGAAGGGTCATGTGACATTGAAGACTGGAAAATTCAGCTTTGCCATCACAGGAATAGATTACATTATATAATTTAATAGTAAAAAAAAAGGGCTTTTACATTGTTTATACTATATTTTACTGATCAAATAAATGCAGCATCAGACACTTCCTTAAAGAAACATTTTTAAATGTTAATTATTTCACTTTTGACCAATTGTGTGTAGTCCCCAAATGTATTGTAGAGCGTTCCTGAAACAAATAATTGCATAAATAACAAAAAAAGTGGCATCAAAGCCTAATTTATTTGGAAAGATGATCACCTGATACAGGTACGAACATTGTGAGCAGACAGGATACACCTGCAAATGCAAGAAAATTGGCCATTGACTTCCTCCGGCCTGCCCTAAAAGAAAAACAAGCAAACACAGTAAGCTAATAATGTGAGAGAGTCTGACACTGCAGCGTGTGGATGTGATCGTGCGAGTGCGTTTACCAAGGTTTGTTAATGAAGTACATGCAGAGAGGGTATGCAGGGAGTTCCACCAGACCATACATGGCAACACTACGGTAACGATTACCTTTATCTTCACTGGCACTGAGGGTCAACCCATAATACACAAGGCTACACGCATACCTGCATTATACACATACACACACAGAATGAGTACATTAAAATGCACAGATCTTTGGCATAATACTGTAATAGTGAAATCAAGATATAGCTTTTGGAAAACATTACATGACTCCTATAAAATACTCACCACACATACATGAGCACCACAGTCCTCCAGCGCAGTATGGGATGTGTGACCAGCTGGCAAACCCCAGGGCTGGATGCACCCGGAGCGCTGGTGCTGACGGTCCGCCGGAGCTTCACTGAAATTCTGCCTTTCCCGTTCCTCACAGCAAAATCCTTCAGGATGTCTTCAGCCTTCTCTGTCTGACCCCGAGAATAAAGCCAGCGTGGAGATTCTGGCAAAGTCCTGCCACAGTCATGGAAATTAGGCAGACATATTCTCATTTCTCATGTTCAAGAGACATTATGACATTTTAGATAAGATTCCAATATGATTTGAACCTTTTGACGGGGGAATATTTTCTGAGAATGTTTTTGATACAGGCTTAATATTTTTCCTGGAGCTTATTGCCTCATTTATTCACACGGAATATAAGAAAAAGCACAGAAAAGAATGGGAAGAAGAGGAATGAAATCAGAAAATCATGCAAGTCAGACTTAAACTTGCTTTGCCTACGTATTTGCTCTGTGACTATTAAGCTAGTAATCACCTTCTGACAATGATATTTGTATAACGTTTTTTTTTATGTAGTTATTATGAGAGCAAAATGTAAAATGTAAATGTAGTATTTAGTTAATTTATACAAATTTTATGACAAAAACAGGGTAGAACCAGTTAATTATTTATATATATATATATGTATGTATGTGTGTGTGTGTGTGTGACCCTGGACCATAAAACCAGTCATAAGGGTCAATTTTTTTTAAATTGAGATTTATACAATATATCTGAAAGCTGAATAAATAAGCTTTCCACTGATATATGGTTTGTTAGGATAGGACAATATTTGGCCGAGATACAACTATTTGAAAATCTGAGGGTG
The DNA here is from genome assembly GCA_036784905.1 of Acrossocheilus fasciatus. Taxonomy (NCBI): domain Eukaryota; kingdom Metazoa; phylum Chordata; class Actinopteri; order Cypriniformes; family Cyprinidae; genus Acrossocheilus; species Acrossocheilus fasciatus. The sequence continues at coordinate 10,151,813 of CM071954.1, read as the reverse complement.
CAAAAAAAAAAAAAAAAAAAAAAAAAACTAAATATTGAGAAAATCGCCTTTAAAGTTGTGTTTAATGCATTTAGCAATCAGAAATTAACTTTTGATATATTTACGGTAGGAAGTTTACAAAATACCTTCATGGAACATGATCTTTACTTTATACCCTAATGAATTTTGGCATTAAAGTAAAATAATAATTTTGACCCATACAATGTATTTTAGGCTATTGCTACAAATATATCCGTGCTACTTATGACTAGTTTTGTGCTCCAGGATCACATATACAGTATCTCACAGAAGTGAGTACACCCCTCACATTTTTGTAAATATTTTATTATATCTTTTCATTTGACAGCACTGAAGAAATGACACTTTGCTACAATGTAAAGTAGTGAGTGTACAGCTTGTATAACAGTGTAAATTTGCTGTCCCCTCAAAATAACTCAACACACAGCCATTAATGTCTAAACTGCTGGCCACAAAAGTGAGTACACCCTTAAGTGAAAATGTCCAAATTGGGCCCAAAGTGAATGAATGAATGAAGCATTTATATAGCGAATTTATACACCCAAAGCACTTTACAATCATATAGGGGGTCTCTCCTCAACCACCACCGGTGTGCAGCATCTACTTGGATGATGCGACAGCAGGCACAGGACAACGGCGCCAGTGCGCTCACCACACACCGGCTACAGGTGGAGAGTAAAGAGAGTGATAGAGCCAATCAAGTGGATGGGGATTATTGGGAGGCCATGAAGGACAAGGGCCAGAGAAGGGAATTTGGCCAGGACACCGGGGTTAGACCCCTGCTCTTTACGATGAGTGTGGATGTTAGAGACCTTGCGCTCCTCCACCTTCTGTTTGAGGATGCACCACAGATGCTCAATAGGGTTTAGGTCTGGAGACATGCTTGGCCAGTCCATCACCTTTACCCTCAGCTTCTTTAGCAAGGCAGTGGTTGTCTTGGAGGTGTGTTTGGGGTCGTTATCATGTTGGAATACTGCCCTGGGGCCCAGTCTCCAAAGGGAGGGGATCATGCTCTGCTTCAGTATGTCACAGTACATGCTGGCATTTATGGTTTCCTCAATGAACTGTATCTCCCCAGTGCCGGCAGCACTCATGCAGCCCCAGACCATGACACTCCCACCACCATGCTTGATTGTAGGCAAAACACACTTGTCTTTGTACTCCTCACCTGGTTGCCGCCACACAGGCTTGACACCATCTGAACCAAATAAGTTTATCTTGGTCTCATCAGACCACAGGACATGGTTCCAGTAATCAATGTCCTTAGTCTGCTTGTCTTCAGCAAACTGTTTGCGGGCTTTCTTGTGCATCATCTTTAGAGGAGGCTTCCTTCTGGGACGACAGCCATGCAGAACAATTTGATGCAGTGTGCGGCGTATGGTCTGAGCACTGACAGGCTGACCCCCCACTAGGGTTGCAAAATTCCGGCAATTTTCAAGACTGGAAACTTTCCATGGGAATTAATGGGAATATATGGGAATTAACGGGAATATATGGGAATAAACTGGAAATTTGCTAAATTGCAGGAACTTTCCAATTAATTCCCATAAATTCCCTTAAATTCCCCAAAATTCCCGTAAATTCCCATAAATTCCTGGTAAGCTTCAAATCTGAAATATTTCCAAAGTTCCCCAGACGAAGTTCCCATGGAAAGTTTCTGGAAAACCTCCGAAAATTTACCGGAAATTTTCCGCCCCTTTGCAACCTCAGAGAGTTCTTTGCCATGAGGTGCCATGTTGAACTTCCAGTGACCAGTATGAGAGAGTGAGAGCGATAACACCAAATTTAACACACCTGCTCCCCATTCACACCTGAGACCTTGTAACACTAACGAGTCACATGACACTGGGGAGAGAAAATGGCTAATTGGGCCCAATTTGGACATTTTCACTTAGGGGTGTACTCACTTTTGTGGCCAGCGGTTTAGACATTAATGGCTGTGTGTTAAAGGTCCCATGACATGCTGCTTTTTGGATGCTTTTATATAGGCCTAAATTGTCCCTAGTACCGTATCTGAAGTCTCTTTCCTGAAATTCAGCCTTGGTGCAGAATTTCAGCCACTACGAGCCAGTCCCACAATGAGCTTTCCTTAGGACGTGCCATTTCTGTGTCTGTAGCTTTAAATGCTAATGAGGAGGAGAGAGGCGGGGCAAGGTGGAGGGTGGGTGTGTGGCCTTAACCAGCTTGCGCTACCATGCTCTACCATGCGCTAATGTTGACAGTGGATGTATCGCAATGGCACGTAGACACACAGTCGTTCAAGCTTTTCAGTTTGACCCAGAATCTGATCCGGATGGAGAACCACCGGATGAAGAAGTTGCAACTCAGTGGCTACAGCGGGACGTCTCCGAATGGTTAGTTTAAAATATTGTGTCTGGATACGGTACTTCAGTTGGTTTGTTTATGTATGCTGTTACAATTATTATCATGTAGCTAATGCTAGCCATAGGCTCGGATGAAGGAACAAAAAAAAATACTTCGGTGTTCATTTGTACATCCAAACACTGAGCAACTGCCATGCTTCGCTCGTTTGCAAGCCATGATGTCTCTCGAGGAAAAAAAATATTGCGCTTGCCTCGCACGGTAGTAGCTCATTTTCTCATGGGCGGGCAAAGCAGAGAAAGGGGAGGTAACCTTTCACCGTATGAAGACATAAAGGGAAGATTCCAGATTGGGCCATCTGAGCTTTCATTTTCTCAAAGGAGAAGCAGGATACCCAGGGCTCGCTTTACACCTATCGTCATTTCTAGCCACAGGGGGACCATAGGCAGGCTAGGGGAACTCATATTAATGTTAAAAAACCTCATAAAGTGAAATTTTCATGGCATGGGACCTTTAGGTTATTTTGAGGGGACAGCAAATTTACATTGTTATACAAGTTGTACACTCACTACTTAGCAAAGTGTCATTTCTTCAGTGTTGTCATATGAAACGATATAATAAAATATTTACAAAAATGTGAGGGGTGTACTCACTTCTGTGAGATACTGTATAACATAAAAAAAGTTATTTTAATTGTCTTAATTTACTTCTTCCAAACCTTTAAAAATATTAACCACAAACCACAAACTTTTGAACGGTAGTGTGTATCATTTTTTTGCACTTCCTTCAACAGAACACACAAAAAAAAATCTTCTAAACTTTGTTTTTGTTCAAGATATACTTTTACAAATGCTTAAAGTGTCCTAAAAGCAACACCAAGTGCAGCTTTGGAAAGCACCATTAGTTTAACAGGAGGTAGCTATTTGACCGCACCGCTCACTTACACGCAGAGCAGGAAGAGCAAAAGTCCAGGACAGTTGGCTGCAGTTGCTAGGCTCCGCCACGGCTGAACATAATAACCCAACACAGCAAACAGAGCGATGCCCACTGCAAAGGTCATATTAGTCAAGGTCCCTGAAACACAGACAATCACATTAGCTTTACATGACTACTGTGAAAATAAACAACAAAACTGATTTAAATCCTAATTCATGTGTACCTGTCATAGCCCAGTAAGACTTTCCCACATATTCCTGAGTAAGAACAAAGCAGACCAATGCCATTCCTCCGTTCATCATTCCCACCAGCAGCCGAGACACAGCAAATGCCTCATAACTGGGCGCTAACGCTGTTCCGTACCCAAACAAGACCTCAAAAAACAGACCTGAGAGAGAACAGTTTTAATAGAGGTCACCAGAACAACAACACCTTCAACTGTTGTTTTAGGAAAGTTTAGGCCTTATGTTCGTTTCTTTGCTTTTGGTTTTCAATTGGTTGTGCATGAAAATCACATGTAAAGCAGTTATAGATGATTAAACAGATACAAAAAAAATCACAAAGCAGTATACAAATATTACAATGATGTAATCTCTCCCTATAAAACATTCTATCAATTGAAACATTTTCCAACTTTAGTCCTACATTACTCCAAATAAACACTTACTATAAGGCTGACATTCTACAATCAAACATTTACCCAAACTACAGAATTAGGGTTTTATTATAGACTATTATAAAGAACTGAAACCAGTTCAGCTCCATCTTACCAGTAAGGAAAACCGGCTTCCTGCCAATCTTATCAGAGAGTGGTCCAAACAGGACATTTCCGATCAGCACACCCGCAAAGAACAGAGACCCAGCCAAGTTTACTTTGTAGGCGTCATGCTTAATCAGGTACCACTGCATAAAAAGACCAGACCAGACCAGAATATCACACAGTTCAAATATTTATGCATATACCTGCTGTCCTCATTTGATATCAAGTATAGGTGTGATTTGTATTTGAAAGGATGAGCAAAGTTTAAGACAAATTAGTTTAATGTGCTAAATTGATGACAGTCTCTTACCTCGGTCACAATTGAGTTGACGTCCTCTGTGAATTTCACACTTTGTGTTATATCATCATCCGGATCTCCAGTAACAGTTTCTATGTGATATTCTGGCACAGCACCCACTAAAATTATGAGCATGGACTGACATGCCATGTAAATCTGTAAAAACAAGACAAATATTTCAGGTTATTCAGCTTTTAATGATCTTGTTTCCTAACAGTAAATGAACAATATGTAATCTTAGCTCAGATCAGTTCAAATAAAAACTCTGATATAGAGATGATCACTATAATGTTAATTTGATCTCATTTTCTCTTTATTTTACATTATGGCCACAACTCATGTAGGTTATTTCAAATATATTAAAAGAAAATCAGAAATATAAAGTGCATCTTTGAATGAAACCTTATTTATATCCTACCTAACAACACAGTAGAAAAGGATAATTTAGAAAATACTGACTTCTTTTATAATTTTAACTGTATCCCTATTCCCTTCCCACCACAAAATAATTTATAATATAATTTCCATATTCACCTGCTATAAAACAAAGCAACATTAGACAGATTTTGGTGAATTTCATCGTTGTTGTTGTGTTTTAATAACTTTAATTGTGTTAAATATACATCGTTCCATAAACACAATATTTAAGCTATATCACAAAAATCGTAAAGAAATTCTTTGGGATTAAGTAGATTCTAATAGTTCCATCCTATCATATTTCTAAATATTTACGACGTACTACTTTTTTTAAATGAAAGTCTAAAAGGGAATTCAAAGAAGCAGGAGATACAACTCTTAAAATGAATCCAAAATATTACTGATATACAACCATATTCAGTTTTCAGAGCCAACAAAGTAAAATCATTGCTGGATGAGACCTCATCAGGTTCCAGGGTCTTAAAATGGAAACCCAAAACTAATGACATAATGAGTAAACACAAGTTAAAGTAAATGATTCACTAAAATAGGTCGAATTAGAGCAAAGACATCCCATCGCCTGAAGATAAAATGCAAATATAGGGTTGGTCCACCAAATATAAATTTTACTAGTGGGTTGTGTGATCAGAAATATAAAGGAATTTAACTACACAAACATATGTCTGTCCAGTATTTATGGATTTGCATCTATCATTTGTTACCTGTAGGAGAACAAGGATGGTGATCATCCGCTTCTGGTGTCTACCGAATTCTCCAACCACCTGGTAAGCCTCCTCTAAATCCATTCCAGGGTCAAATCATCCGACTGCATACCATTGTGTGTATATTTACATTTTTAATAATTGCTTTGAGAACAACTGAGGTTTCAGATGTTCCGCTGTAATCTGGTTTCCTTTCGCAGACGTGGAATGAAACCACGTGGTAAAGAGCGGTCCTGATTGGACGAGGTTGTGTTATTCAATCACGTGGTACAGACCGCTGTTATGATTGGACTTCGGGAGAAAAGACTTGAAACGAGCGTCTTTAGTGACCACGTTGTTTTTAATTGTACTAATTTAGACTAAAAATTAAGGGTCTTAAAAGTGTTCTCATATTTTTGTTCTTTGTATTTTCAAACCAATGGTTATCAAAGACTATCAAATGTCATTATTATAATCGATGTCAATGTCATCATTTAAGTGTAAATTATTATTCAGACAGCAGTAGTAGAAAGTTTCAGATATACATATTCAGAGAAACAAAGTACACATTTAAATTTAAGTTCAGATAGGCCTATTTTAGTGCAAGCAAATCAAAATTCACAAATTCAGGGACGAGAAGAATCAACCCTCGTAAATGTAAAGAATAAAACATTTAAAACAACATTTGCAACAAGTCGCCTAGGATAAAAGCATCTGCTAAATTATTAAATCTAAAATAATCAATAGGATTTAATATTGTTTTTCTACTTGGCCTTCTCAGATTAAACACCTGATTTTTAAAACTTTGAATAGTGCATTTCTCTTACACAGTATGTAAAGTTTGGTATAATAAGGTTACAACAAGTCTTATGTTTTAATTTCTTTATTAAATGCAGCAATCCGCAAACATGATTTTCTTGTAATATGAACCTTATGTCTTTTAAATTTGAGGAAAACATACATCTACAAAGAGCACCAATGTTACAGTCAAACCAAATGTAATAGAAAGAATAAATTTATACAAACATTTTAAAACCGAACAATACTTTAAATATATTTTTATTGGTTCATATATGGAGTGGATCATTTCCTTCTAGCTTTTAATTAAACAAATGTTTAACAAAAACAAAACCACAAAAACAAAGAAAAGAAAAAGCAAACTCTAGTGAAAATAACAGAAGAGGTAACAAAGAAATCACCCTGAAGTTAAAACATTTATTACTGAACTGTGACTGTGAGGAAACAAGACATATGAAAGCAAAATACATAGACAAATCATATTTAAAAAGACATACACAGATAGTTAAAACAATGCTCTAAGATATACATGGGAAGAATAAAAACAATATAATTTGTTAATTCTGACACCTGAGTGGTAGTTTAGAACGTGGTGGCGTAGTCGTGCTTTCATTGTCAACCTTTGAACGGTTCAGTGACTTGTTGCAGTTTTCCTTCTTGCTTTTCTTCTGATCAGAAAAAAAGAACAAAGTATTGTCAATAAACGCATTTTAAAACCAACACTATTTAGATGTAGCCACACCGTTATTCAGCAGATTTTCACAGACAAAAACATGCCATTTTAGTAGGAATTCATGCAATTGGGAATTTCGCTTGAGGGCAAAACATTTTCCAACACAGAATTTGCAACAGGTTCAGTGTTTTTCACATTGATCAACAGAAAGCTGCTTGGTTCAAGTGACTTGTGTGAGGTGTGCATTATTGAAAATGCAATGGACCTCTTTGGCCCCCCCAAAAAATATTTGCTAATGTGACCAGACCTTAAACCGTTGCATGACATTGAATGGGTCCAAAATGTCTCACCTTGAAAAAGGGAACTCTTCCATTTTCGTAACACACCAGGTTCTCATCAGAGCACGACTGTTCAGTGAAATTTCCATCACTAGAAACACTGACGTCATCCTCCAGAGAGTCCTAAAAACAGAACTGAGGTTACACCAGTCCAAACAAGAGCATCTACAGCTTCTTAATAAAACTTAAAAGCAGGCAGTGTTTCCACTGACTAGCTCTAGAATATGGATGGTCAAAACTTATGATTGTAATACCTGGTCGAGAGGTTTCTCTTCTGCCTCTATGACGGTCTCACACTGGCTCAGTGCACACTGAAGCTGCTCCTGCTGAGCTCTGAACTCATCTTCCAGCTCCTCTCGACTCCTCGGCTTGCTCAGCACACGTGGATACATATACTCCTTACGCTGAGGGGTCATTCCTGCAAAGATTCACACATCACATCAGTGCCCAGTACGCATGGACAGATCACTTGCACTTGAGCCGTGTCTATATACATAGCCATATTTTGAATATTTCCCACACCTGTTGGTAAATCTTGCCGCAGCTCTGAGCTGATGAAGTTTTGTACTGTGTCCAGTGCCTGAGTGTTGATGGAGGAGAGGATCTCTTTGTGCTCCTGCAAGGTAGCATCATCTTTGCTGGTCTGCAATTCCACACGACGCAGGATTCCTTCTACTTCCTGCTGCATGTGACTCAAACAGGCTTCACAGTCCTTAACTGCTTTCTCACCCTTTTCTTCTACAGACTGCATGCACACATAAGAGTAAAAGATTTAGCATAGACAAGATAGTCACATATTCTGTGTTAACTTTCTCTATTCAACAGGTTCAGACACAAAGGGCAGTCTTGGCCACATGACAGGAAGCAAGCAAGACCGTCCCAAGTCTGATAAATGCCAAAGCTTAGTGCCTTTAACACACACTAAATGCACACTATTAAGGCTAAGCATATTTCCCCAAATTCTGGAACTCACACATCCCAAAATTGCAAGATGTTGAGGAAAAATGTAGCACAAGCTAAAATAATTAGACATTACATAGTAAAACAGTGTTGCACTCTTTATTGGTAAAGACAGGAGTTCAATATTTTCATCTACTTTAACCACTTAGAAGAATCACAATTACTAAATTATGATGTCTGATATGGGGAATACTAAACAAATTTTATTTCATAAGTACAAAGTGTTAAATCAATGTGTAAATAAAGCTGTGGAAAAAAGTTCACTTGCATTTTTTTTTTTAGCAACACTATAATGGGCTGTTCACACAGAACACATTTTTCCATTCCACTGTGCTATTTTTCCATTGTTAATCTATGTCAACACACTAGACAAACATTTAACCGTTATGCTTGGGACTTTTGCAGCATGACATGTTCTAAAAACTGGGCACTTAAGTTAAAAAGAAAAAAACGTTAGTATCTTGAGACCTGCATACATCTGGTTACCCAATAAATAAATAAATAAAAGTAAATGAATTACGTTCTGTGTGAATGGACTCTAGGTGTGTCCCATCAGGTAAATTAAGAGTTCTACACACACTTGAGGTCTTCACACCCACTTGAACACAGGAAATATGCCATGCAAATAAACAAGTGGTCAAGTGCAAATACCACAGATGTGGGCATTACTGGGAGAGGCCCAAACTTACCTTAAGCAGGTCTTGCACAGCTGTGTCTGTCTCCCTGATGAGTTTGAGCTGTTCCTGGGCTTTATTCTCAGTTGAGCCTCTGGCTTCATGGCACCACTTGAGTCCCGACTCAGCCAATGAGTCCACTGATCTCTGCAGGTGTCTGCAGTAACCAGCACATTCCTCCAGCGTCCTCTCTCCTTCTTCCGTCACTTCAGTCATCTCTGTTATAACTCCATCCACAGAGGAACCCAGCCGAGCACGGACAGACACCGTGTGCTCCTCAGACACAGTGCATTTACTACAATAAAGATGATATTTGTTAGGGTTTTGTTATTGAAAACTTGAAGGTATGTGTTGTGAATGCCCTCTCACCTCTGTATGGAGCTCTGTAGCGTTTCTAGTGAAACAATCTGGGCAGATGATGCTTGTGCAAGACCCTCAAAATCAGTCTGGGTGTCCACCGCCAAAAGATTCATTTGGTTCTGCAAACACTGAACCAGTTCGGCCACACGCTGTAGAAAGGAACAATACAAGCAGTTTTAGAACCCTCTGGTGGTCAAAGTGATTTAGGCAAGTCATGTGACCAAATGTTTTCATTATAAGGTTTCTTCAAGTTCTCTCACGCTTAAAGTGTTTTTCTTGGTCTAGTTTGGAAAGTGACTGCTTATAAACCATTTTTAAAACACTGAGGCCGGCTGAGCATTTCAGCATGTACAGAACCAGCCTCCCTGTGGCCAAAAGGTGACATTTACAGCACCCACAAAGCTTGTGAACATCTGAGCCAATCAGTTTGAAGAAATGTGATCACTTGGTTTAAACACAAACCTCCTCTTCAAGAACCTGTCAGTGGGAGTAGACTTACTGCCTGATGGTTGTTTCCAGCTTGGCTGATCTGTTGCTTGAGCTTGTCATGCTCAGCACGAAGAGTGTTGAAGCCTTGCACAGCGCACTCTCGCATACTAGCCAACGATTCAACATAAGAGTCAAAAAACAACATCATCTCTGCTTTCAGACCCTGCATCTGTAGGAGACATTTTAATTTGACCGATTACAAATCTCAAAAGAATCACGCTGACATAAGAACATGTAAAATCATCTGAAACATACCTGCTCAGCCAAAGAGTTGTATTTGTGAAGGGTTTGCTTCAGATTGTCATTCATGGCCATAACAGATCTGATACCTGGCACCGCCTGGGCAACCAAAACCTCCTCTAAATGTTGTTTGTGTTCATCCTGGGGAAAAACAATAAAATAAAATCATAAATGAAATGTTATTAACCCTCTGGAGCCATGTGAAGTATTTTTTTTTTCTTCTTAAAATGATGGATAGATGCAATTTTTGGACTTCAAAGTCTCCATAAAGCTTGGAAGAGCCAGGACATTTTTTTAAAATATTTTTAAATAACTGATTGTATTCATCTGAATGCAGAAAGTCATATACACCGAGGATGGCTTTAGGGTGAGTAAATCATGGGGTAATTTTCTTTTTTGGGTGTACTATCCCTTTAAATCATTATTTACGGGAACTTAGGTGTGACCATAACTTTGTTTTCAAAACTTATTTTAATCTAAGTCTATGGGGCCTTTGAATATTGACTAAGAACCACTACTCACATCTAACACCCTTGAAAAGACCACTGATGGTTTAAAAAAAAAAAAAAAAAAAAAAAAAAAAAAAAAAACCACCAACAACAACAACATTTACCAATATCAAAAAGTTGTCAAACAAACCGTTTACAATTTGAAACATCATGGAGTTCTTACCAGTATTCCCAGCATGCTATTTTGAGCCTCCTGAGAGAGTTTCTTCTGATGTAACACTCGTTCTTTGCACCGCTCCACACCTTCTCCCACAGCCCCTTTAATACTGCTGTAAGACTCACAGACAGCACCTAACGTCTCCTTAAACACTGTTCCATTTGTATTCAGCAACTCACCTACATAAAGACATTTAAACAGACATTAATGTGATTGTTTTCCTGGAGGTAGCTTTCTTACTTTCTTGCTGGAAGTGATTTTAACCCCCCCCCGAAAGAGCATATTACATTTTGAGAATGGAGCCATGGAACATATCTTACCCACAGAAGAGCGGTAATAGTCAATCATAGCAGCATGTTTGTGGGTCTGCTCCTGCAGTGAGGTCTGCATACTGTTATAGCAGTTCTCCATGCGCTGGGAAAAGCTCTGCTGGACCTCCCCGTTATGAAGCTCCACTTCCTTCTTCCTCTGCAGCTTAGCGTGGAGACCATTAACATCCTGTGTGCTGACCTCAGCAGTGTTCAACAGCTGGATGAGACAGATAGAGTTAATAATTATGCATACTATCTTATCATTACATCAGGAAACTACACATCTGATTCACAGACCTGGTCAGCAGTGTTGTAGAGTTGACACTCATTGCTTTGGAGCTGTGAAGTGATGTACACCTCTTGAGTGAGGCGGTGCCTGGTCTCTGTTAGGTCCTTGTGAGCGTCCTCCAGTCTCTGGTTCTTGTCCTGCAGGTCCTCAGTGCACTGGTCCAATTTCTGCTTACTGTCTGTAAACAAGTCCATAATCTGCCAACACAAGCACAATTTATCAGATACATCAATCATTGTCATGACATCACACACACGCTCAAAAGTGGAAGTTGGCAGGACTTGTACACACAGAAAAGCAGAAGTAGAATGGATTTGAAAAATGCTCACCTTTTTGAGCTCGTCCTCCACAGCAGCTATCCGCTCAGTGTACTCAGTAATCTGCTCTTCCTGAGACATCAGTTTACTGTTCATATTCCTGTAAATGGGCAAATAGAATTCTGAATTAATCACCTCCAATCAAACTAAAAATAACTCTTAATTCAAGGAAGAAAAATCTGTTTTCTAAAGAAAATGTTGACCACTTAATTTGAGGCAATTAATGTTTTTTTTTAAGAATTTAAGAAGACATTAAAATTGAACAAGCGACAGGAAAACTACGTTGTTACCAACAAAATGTACAATTCACATGACATTAATGACTGGAGTAATGGCCGTTTAAAAAAAAAAAAAGAAGAATCAGCTGTACCGTCACAGGATGAAACGACAGAATTTCATTTAAAATTTGAATAATAATATTTAACCATTTATTGATATAAAAAAAAAAAAAAAAAACAACAACAACAACAACATGCTGAACTCACTCATAGTTATCAACAGAGAGGTACACTCCATGTTTGTCACGGGTTGCAGCCAAATCTCTTTTCAGTCGCTCAATCTCCTCTGTGTATTCCTACAACATTTATTTTAGAAACATGAATAGGTTGGTCAATGCTACATGAACAAGAAGAAATTGGGAATATAGTTCATGAAATCTTATGAAAATGTATAACATACAAACAATAAATTAACTTGCCTTGATCAGAGTTCTCTTGGTGAGTTTTTGGTTAACCTCTGGCTTATTCATGATACTCTTGGCCCTGTTAGCATAATCCAGAGTGCTCAGAGTTTCCTACAATAAAATTATAAAATCAGTATTTCTAATAACAAGGACAAAATCAGAAATAAACAGCACAAAGTCTAGCAGCACAAGACATACCTCCAAATTGATGGAGGCAGGAGACACAGTGGCGATAATGGAGGTTTTGGTGCGTCCTCCTAGTGAGTCTTGCAGAATACGAGTGAGTTTGGACTCTCTGTAGGGCACGTGAGGCCCTCTCTCCACAAGAGCCTTGATTACACGACCCAGAGTCAGCAGAGACTGGTTTATGTTGCCAGCCTCACGTGCACGCTTGTCCACAGCACCAGATCGCCCAATGTTCTCACTACCCGCAAGATCCACCTAAACAGAGCAAACACATGAGTTACTGGTTCAAAAACACTTCAACACTGATGAACTTTTTTTTGAACCAGAGTTGTAGATTAAAATACCGTGTCTGAAGAAAGTAAACTCACCAAGTTCAGTTTTCCGATCTTAACCAGCTCTTCTCCATCCAGTGTGATCTCTTTCATGTGAATAGTCACGGAGAACACTGAATGAGATCGACTGGTGAAAAAAAAAAAAGAAAAGTTATAAACCATGAACAAAACACCACAAAAGGCATACATTTAGTCTTTTGTCCATTTAAATTGGGAAGCATGGATTCAACTGTTACCTGGAATAAGCGTTCATGAGCGTGGAGGCTGTCTTTCTCTTGGCAGCTCCTCTCTCCAGGATCTGATACACCTCATTTTTATTGTGTACAGTGATCTCCTCCAGACCTTTAATCGTAACTCCCCTCTGACAGATATACAGAATGTCTTGTTTTAACAAACATTTATACGTGGTATTTTTCAAAGGAAAGATATATGGATATTATAGGTATAATTTATTACAGAAACAAACAACAACAACAAAAAAGCATACTTTATTTCTGGGATCATCAAACAGTTGTAGTCTCTCCGTGACATCTGGAGCTGGGCTGAGAAGGTCAAACAGTTCCTCATTATAGATTTCCAGCAGAGAAACCTTCACTGAGAACTCTGTGCCATTATTGGACAGTTTCTCGAAGATCTGATGAAGAGTTCTGGGAATGATTCCAGCCAGAGGGTCCTGTAAGAGAAATCATGAAAGATACAGGAGGGAAAAACGCTGATCAATCCCCGAGCAAATCATATCATGCAAATACTGGCATTTATATTGTGTCCCAATAGTAAAACCTCAATAAGCAAGCAGTTATTTCTTCATTTCATATGCAAGAGCATAACACATTATCATTATTCTCAAAGGTAAATTTGTAAATACAAGCAGTTCATTCAGGGAGTCAAAATTAGGATTTAAAATTGCTACTGATGCAAGAAAACATTGAGAACATTAGAGGCCTTTAGAAAAGAAATCCAACACTACATTAACTTATGATATTGGCCCTTTAATCAACATTGGTTTGACAAGTTCCACTACTGCCCAACTTTGACTCAAATATTACCTCTTCCCAAGTAAACTCCTCATTGGGTGATCTTTCACCCTCCATTGTGAAGGTTTTCCCTGTTCCAGTTTGTCCATATCTTAAACCAAAAAGAAATAACCCATTATGTAAATGCATAAGATTTGTTTATTTATTTTTTAATGCTATGCTAACTTTTTAGCTATCATCATGGCAAAAATCTAACTTTAGTTAATAAAATGTAGTAGCTATAGAAACCAACTAAAATTTCAAGGTCCAAAATGTGGAATTAAAAAAAAAGAAAGAAAGTGTTGAATGATTTGCTATTTAAATACAGATACTCACGCAAAAATAGTACAATTATAGCCCATGATAACTTCATCTAATATGGGGCAAACCACACTTCTATAAACATCAATTTGTTTGGCAGAAGGACCAAAAACCTAAACCAATTGAAATGAGACAAAAATTAATGAGCATTACTACTACACAGGAAATTTTTTTTTAAATGACATCAATACTCAGGATGTGGGTGGAAAACAAGCCAAACACTCACCATGTCAAAAGTGTATGTTTTTCTCGCTGCTTTGTCTGTGGCGCCTCCAGTACGGACTACCACCTCTTTTCGGTTCTGGTCACAATCAACAACTGTATGAGAGGCAGATTTACGCTCCACTGTGTTGAAGGGTCTGTGAATCACACATCAGATATGAGAATGGTACAGACATTAATTTCCATCTCATAAATACACACAATTTTATTTAGAAAGGAAAAAAGTAGAACAGCCAGAGTTAACACTAAACATGAAAACAGATAAACAAAAATAAACATCCTTTTCTATAAAAACCTTGAAAAAGCAGCTGAAACATAACATACAAGTGATCAAACCATGGTTTTAGCCAACAATCGACATGATTAATTACTTAAATTGGTCATTTAAATCGTGTCATGAGGGGGCAAGCCGTTATAAGACTCTTGGCCTCAGAACTACAATAAATAAATAAACAAACAAACAAACAAACAAACAAACAAAACAAAGTTAAGATTTCTGTTTGCAGGGTAGAATTTAACAAATAGAGAGGGTTTTAAACTGAGTATAAAAACCATATGCAACTATGTAACGTTAAGTTGGTTATTGGTCATATAACAGTACAACATACAAAATATGCGATTGAGGCATTCTTACACTACTTACAAAAAATATAAATAACTGTTACAAATAAAACCTGTACATTTACCTGCATCGTACAACCACTTGTATATTTCTGCCTTTTTCATCTTTTTTAACTGCTGGAAACTGTGATGAAGCCATGTTGAAGGACCGTCTTTCGTGCTCCAGGTCTGAAATGCCCTTTAAATGTAACCTTTAAACAAAATTAGCTTTTAAAATCCAAATATAAGTCACATCGGAATCATTAATATAAATACGGAGCCATTTAAAAACATAAACATAAGTTACACAAACATACTGCGTAACACCCGCAGATACATTAGTATGACATTGTCCAGCCTAAATGGCGCCTAACCAGAATAAGTTACAAAACCAAGCAAATAAGAACAAAACTGGCAAATGCACATACCGTTCACCTGATCTCCTTTAAAAGCAGATCAAATAAGCTGCCAAAGTCGTTTAAAATCCCACCAATAACGCAGGTTAGTTGAATACACTCTATTAGCTGTACGCTCTGATTACGAGTCTTCAAGCGCTGCAGTTGCTGACTTTGAAAATTGCGCATCTGCAGCTTTAAGCCAATCAGAGAAGAGGGTTTTTTCACCATGCTTCTGATTGGTCTAAAGGAGACGAGCTGGAACGGATGCATCTCGGGAAAGTGCAGTGTTTTTAAAATAGTACAGGACTACGAGAGCGAGGTTGAATTCAGAAATTAAATTACGTTTAATTAATAAACTGTTAGATTTTAACAGTACTATATTTATTTTAAAATAAAGTTGGCTTAATAATTCTGCATTTTCAAATGGAAATATATAAGGCTTAAGTAAAACTAATCAGATAAAGAACGCACATTTCATATTTCCTTTCAACAAGCCAAGAACAATTCATGTTTATTTTTATATGCATAGTCAATGGATTTTTTTTCTTTTCTTTTTTCTTTTGTTAAACTAATGTTTGTATTATGTTTATTATGATTGCTTTAAAATGTAGTGTTGTACATTACAGAAAACAATTAAGTGTGGGGTCTCTCTTTTTATGTCACATTTTGTTATGCTCAAAAATTATTTTCCTACTTTACTGAAGGTTTCATTACAACAAAGCATGAACGCCTCAGACATGTTTGTCTTACTGACACCGCCTTTTACTTGAAACGATTGTAGTTCTTAAAATTACCAGTAGATGGTGGTAAGAAACCATCACACACTTCTTAGTAAACATATCTAGGCATTTTAGACCTTCATGGTACGATGTTAAACGTATTTGGACTGCAGAGCAAATCATACGGTGGAAATACATATTTTTATAAATACATGTAGGCACTTTTCTAGCCGTTGTCTTACATGATTATTGTCACTCTGTCATCTATTTATCAGCTGCATTAAGTTTTATTTATTCACACCAAGCATCCTTCTTCAGAAATACCATTTGTAAATGTATTCATAATCACCACATATCATAATCTCCTTTTCTATCATTCTTATAATAGTACTTCTCATTCTTAGTTGCAGAATTATTTTCTTTTCATTTTCCGATTGTTAACTTTGTATTAGCTTGAGCACTTATATGACCCAGGGTTTGATTGAAAAAAAAAAAAAAAAAGATTTCAACATGTTATCATGTTAATTTATTTTTGCTATTAAATGCCTTTTGTGTAAAGATTATACTGATTAATAGCCTTGTATTTGACCCAGACATAAAAGTAAATCATAAACATAAAAGTAAATATTCATAAACTATTCAGTGTTTATTATGTTAAATCTAAATGTTCAAAAAATTACAACTGTCTCACTGTTGTAACAAAAGTTAGTGTACTTTTTAGACAAACAGTGTCATTGAACAACATGCTTGGGGTGTGATGTGATTTGATGTGTGAAGAAAACAAAGAAAATAAATATATATATATATATATATATATATATATATATATATATATATATATATATATATATATATATATATATATATATATATATATATATATATTTATTTATTTATTTATTTATTTATAGTTTAAAACACAATAAAAAAATGAGATGTGCTTCAAATGCAAACGCTGCTGTGGAATTGTGTATGACTTTAACAAGTATGACACCAATTATACAGACTTTTTCTTATGATCGTATATCGAAGACAATGTCAGCAGACAATTAAATACACTAGTATGAGTGTAAATAAATATAAAAATAAGTGGAAAATAAATTTAAAAATAAGTTTAAAAGAATAAAATACATATGAAAAATTAAATGCAGAAAATGATAAACGATGGGGAAAAAAGACACAAAATAAATGTACAATTAAATGTAACTAAAAATGAATTATTTGTTTTATTAAATTATATATTAATCAGATTACTTTAGTTATTTCCTATGATTACATTTATATGTTTATTTATTTATTTATTTATTTATTTGTAATATGAGTGTCCTCAGGAAATGCGCTTTTTTCCCCAAAAGGGCCAAAAGAGCCCTTCCTGTCAAAGAACGGTGGAGACTTTTATTTTAAAGTAGTATCATTGCTATGGACTTGTTGGGTTGTCATAGTAGCTGTGCTCACGTTTTGGCGTTCCTCGCAGTCTCTGGCTTCACACGGGTGCAGTAGCCTGACAACAGCAGCGCAGCAGCAGCAGGAGGGAATGGGGAGAGAGGGGCACCGCACCGTTTAACAAGACACTCTTCAACACAACACGACCCATAAAACAATTGACCATCGGTGAGCACGCGCCTCAATCTACAAAAACCTCGCGCGCCGATCGCTTGTGTTTTTCCTCTCGTGATCCTGAAATAATCAATGAAATCAACCAAAGCTAACGCGAGCTCGCGTGCTAACCACTATCACCCTAAAAACCGAGCTGTCCGGCGTACATTTGTTGAAAACTGTTCGTGCCTTCAATCCCTGGCTGTGTAAATGCAGTGCGTGGTTTATTATAACAGGTTTTAAGTGAGGTAAATCATTGCACAATGTGATTTCTGCTTGCATGACGGTGCCTTTTTAGCTACATGCGTCTGTTAGCCCCTGAAAGACTGATTCACATGGACTGAATCATATTGATTATTAGGACGGTTTCAGATCGGGTGATGTATTCCATATGTAATCAAATAGTATCACAGTGCAAGAGTCACGTTTGTGGTTGGCAAAGTGACAGATGCATGATTTTTGGGGGACTCGGGTGTGTTGCTGGTTTCAAGGCCAAGGTCGCAATGAGGCCTAACTGATATGCATGAATAATCATTTTTAGCATATGATGGATAGTGTTTAGATGCATCTGTGATTGTTATGATGGGTGTAGCGCAGTAAATATGTTGCTGGAGGGCACTGGTTTTCATCTGCTTGGCGTCTGAAACGTGGGTGATTTTTGCTTGTGTGCCACCTAGGATTATGAAAAGGCTGTTATGTCTTTTTAAGCTTTAGAATATAGTAAATGTGGTTTGCATTAAGATTATTTATCTAAAAATGTATTTTAATTGTATTTATCTGTTGTTTTGTTTGTTTGTTTTACCATGCTATTTGGACATTTATTAAATCCACAGGTGTCTTATAAATGTCTTATAAATACTACGGTAAATGAATGTGATTGATATCGCTTAACAAAAAGTACTGTGGTTGTATTATTACCCAGATACTTCAAAGTATTGACATGAAACTCCAGATTATATGTCCCAAAACTATAATAGCATTTTTTTTTTTTTTTTTTTGAGTGGTAAATCTCAGAAAAGTACTGTGGCGGTACCATGGTACTATAGCACTTTAGCACTGTAAATCATGGTCCTGAAATAGAATGAGTATAATGCGCAGGAGAAACTGTAATAATAGGGTTTATTGTAAACATGTAAACTGACCAATATTTTTTGTGAGGTTGATTTGTTGATTATATATATGTGTGTGTGTGTGTGTGTGTGTGTGTATGTGTATAAGGATAGTAAAACCTGAAATGTTTGACATTGTGGGGACCGGCCTGTGGTCCCCACGAGGGAAAAAAAAAAAAATTAAAAATAGTAAATGATGTTTATCTGAAAATCTAAAAATGCAGAAAGTTTCCTGTAAGGGGTAGGTTTAGGTGTAGGGCAATAGAAAATATGGTCTGTACAGTATAAAAACCATTACGCCTGTGGAGAGTCCCCACAAGGATAGCAAACCAGATGTGTGTGTATACGTGCGTGTGTGTGTGTGTGTGTGTGTGTGTGTGTGTGTGTACATATATACATACACACACACACACACACCATACATGCGTACACACACTTACATTGAAAAACAGTTATTAATATTGATTTAAAAATGCTATGTCATTAAAAGCTGCAATTTTTTTTTAGATAGAAAATTTAAATATTAAAAAAAGAGTCATAAATTGTCACAGCAGTATGAGCGATTATGTACATTTTTTGTAATGTTTAATCTTTTTTTATAAATCTGGGTAGAGCCATTAGAATAGATATGTTATATATCAAAGTTTAATGCCGTTTGATATGTGCTTGTTCCATAACCGGTTAAGGTTTATTCTGAAGTTGAGACTTACCATCAGCTCTATGCTGACATATGAATAACAAAGTTGTGTACCTGTTCGCCAAGTTCATAAATTGCTTGCTGCAGTATCTCATTAGAATATTTTGCACTTGTAAACACATGCACTGCAAATGCAGTATCCCACTGAATCAACTAGTTGCATTCTTCAAAATAAAGTGACAGTAATGTAAGCATAATGAATTATTGATGAGAATTTATGAGCGCATATGAAATGGGGGTTACAGAGACCTGCCCTTTATTTTCAGGGTCAAATCAGGTGACCTGCTGGCTAGGTTGGCCCGAGGGGCCCTTTCATGTGACAAGTTTGGAGGCGGTGTTGGAAATCAGGTGTTGGGCACGTTTATGTTGGTACTCCTGCATGTGGAATTACTTTGAAGCTAGTTTTTGTCATGTTTGTCTGAATATATTCTAATTGGTGATGAAGTTGTTTGGATTTATTATGAAGCTCATAATTCTCCTAAATTGATAGTTCAATATATTGGTTTTTCTCTGATTGAACATATTTAAGAACCGCTCGTTTTGCTCAGATTTTAGCTGTTTTATCTTGGACTGAATGTTACTAGTAAACAGTCCGTCTTCACAGAATCATAGCTGCTGTTATATTCTGAGTCATTCACATGGTAATGTAGGTCATGCTGAGCGCTTTGTTCTGAAACTTGACTGGGTCTGCCGGTATGCAGCCAGTCTGGTCTGCCGCTTTGCCTACAGTGTGGCTAGAGGTTAACAGGAAGTCTAGATGTCTATGCCTTTTTGACCAAGTGGATTTAGTTCTGTTAAGTTGAAATAAGAGCTAATAACTTCACTAGTCTCCTTTGCAGTAAATCAACATTAAAAATAGTCAAGGATCCTAAGTAGATTTTAGAATCGCTGGCTTTACAAAAATTAACCATTGTTTGTAATGATATAAATCTAAATATACATAGGCCTATATATATATATATATATATATATCTCGAGTTAGTAACTCGGACTTGAGTCACATTTTTAGAGACTTCAGACTTGACTTGGACTCGACCTGAAATGACTCCAGACTTGACTCGAGGAAAAGGACTCGTGTATATTTTAAAAGCAACTCGAGTCTTTTATCCTTAAATACTTATATAACTGATTTTCAAAAGGCAGACCGCATCCGCACCCCGGCATCCATCCGGACCGCGAGCCGTAACAGCGGCACCATTTCAAGTGAGCAACGCGTCAAATCAGCAGAGCGGATCACATAACAAGAGTTGTTTATGGCAAATATCTTTCAGCGCTATATATTCTAGTATTTTTTATCTAAAGCCCTATCTATTTATCTCTCAATAACCTATGACAATAACTGTTCAAACCAGGTGTTTCTGATCTACATTTAGCATTATTAATCTGTAGGCTAAGAACATTTCAAAAGAATCATGTAATTCTAGTTGGGAAAATTGTTGTTAGATGGCTAGGATGGAACTTAAACTTTGAAACTGCTGGTTATCTTTCTTTTCTGCTCAAGATGAGAATGTTTTGATTATTGTAGACATTTTTAGTAGATAATGCTTATAATATATTTAAATAGTATAGATTTCAGGAGGAAAACCCAGAACAGAAACAGTGTTTTTTTGTCACATGGCCTTGTGTGTGTATATATAAAATTTATTTATTTATTTATTTTTTACATGTCCGGACCTCTACTTGGAAGTAAATATAGAGTCCGTGCCTCTTGGAACTTTAATGGAAAACCCCTGACTTTTAACAAAAAGAAATAATTGATTTGAATGGTTTTGTAATATCTGTGTCTCACATTTCCTTGTGTGTCATGGTAGATAGGACTCTTATTATAGAATTTGATTACAGAAAAACTGTTTTTAACATGAATGGATTAAAACATAAGTAACAGGCTGGATGTACATTTAACCTTACATCTTAACACCTCTTTTTTAAAAAAGGAAAGCAACAAGCAGATCATAGATCATATATTTTGTCCATAGCGTATAAAACAGCTTCGTAAATAGGAAGATTTCAGTACATGAGGATTCTGAATGGGATTTTTTTAGCGAGCCATTAAATGATTTGAGACTTGACTCGGACTCGTGACCAAAGACTCTAGACTTGACTCAGACTCCAGCGACAAAGACTTCAGACTTGACTCAGACTCCAAGTTAAAGACTCGTGAACATCTCTGAGATATATTTTATATATATGTATGTATGTCACTGCTCTGCTAGTTTGTTATTGGCCACTACTGATATCTAAAAAAGAAATAAATTACACCAGCAACTATCAAGTGTATTTTGATTATTTTAGATTATTCTGATGATTATTTCCATCATTAATGTAATTGTGAAATCTAGATATGTAATAACATTCAGTTTTACACAGTAATGGATTCCCTTTAGCTATGGGAATGTCTCTTTAGCTATGTTTAGCTATGCACATAATAATGGGTTCCTGGTCTTTGTCACGAATTGAATTTATTATGTGCAAAAATGTAAATATAAATCTTTAGAATATTAATACTTTAATATGTACTTTTTTTTCTGTACTGTTTTTTCCTACTGCAACAGTTTGTAGCCTGTTCATGCACAGGGGAAAAGAACCTGCGATATTGACATTGAGGATTATTTTTATTGTTGATTTTCATTTAATTGATCAATTAGTTGTTGTAGCTTAAAATGATAGATTCTGGAAGATCTTGCACTATTTGAAGGAGATCTCATTGATTTTATTTTGTATGGCTGTATGATGATTTATTTACTGTAGTAACTGTTTTTGTGATGGTATTGATCTCACCAATTAAGATAAAGTACCAGTAACAAGTTGTCTTGAGCCTTGATTTTCAACACTGGAAATCTGCTTGTGCGTAGTCGAATCGGGCAGCCGTGACCTGGCCAGCTGTTTTGCAGTCAAGCATTTAACATCGAATGTTTCGTTCACCGAAACAGATGTGTGTCAGCGTTTTCAAAATCTGAAAGTAAATAACCTATGTGGTTGCATTAGAGATTCATGAACCAGAACATGGAGTCTGAGAGCAGATTTTTAACCAAGAGCAAATGTGTTCGCTCACTGAAAATGAAGCCTTGTGTTACTTGAGCTGAAATGACTTGTGGTGATTTGTTGCAGCTGTGTCGAACGGCAGTGGTCAGGAGGAGAGTGTGGGCTCGATCCTGAGTGGCAAAAATGTGTTGACAAGCCAGTTGTCATCCAAATTCAGCTGTCCTCTCCTTGCCAGAGATATGTCCATTATCACAAGCTATGTTTCCTCTCTTTCCATTTTCAGAGTATTGAAAGAATATTGTCTCAGGCCCCCTCCCCCATCTGCAGCATTAAGGTACTGTGATCATCTCTCTCTGCTGAAATAGTAAAATACAAATGGTTTAATAATCAGTATGTTTAAATCTCCACTGTTATTTGGTCAAAGCAGTGGAAAATATACATGTATGTTTTAGACAACTCTATAGTGCAAGTAAGAAATTACTGAGGTATTTCATTATACTGTTAAGTAAAATTGTTTATTTCAAGATACAACACTGTTAAAACATTTGGGATCAGTAAGTTTTTTTTTTTTTTTTTTGTCTTTTCTGGAAATAAATAAAATAGTACTTTCACTCAGGATGACATTTATAATGTTACAAAGATTTGTATTTGAAATAAATGCTGTTACTTTAAAATTTCTGCTCACTAAAGAATTCTCAAAATAAATGTCATGCTTTCTACAAAAATATTAAGCAGATCAACTGTTTTCAACATTGAAAAATAATTCAACACCAAATCAGCATATTAGAATGATTTCTGAAAAATCCTGTTTTACTGAAGACTAGAATAATGCTGCTAAAAATAGCATTTTTATATTTTCTTTTTTTGTTGTTGTTCAGATAAATGCAGCATTGTCTTAAAATCTTACTGACCCCAAACTTGAATGGTAGTTTCCAAAAAAAAGAAAATATTTTAACGTTAAATGTTTGAATGTTTAAATTAGTGCTGTCAAACGATTAATCGTGATTAATCGCATCCAAAATAAGTTTTCATTTACATAATGTGTGTGTACTGTGTATATTTATTATGTATATATAAATACACACACGTACAGAATATATTTTGATAATATTTACATATTACAGATAAATATTTAATATATAAACATAACATATTTTTCTTAAATATATACATGTAGACATAATAAATATACACAGTACACACACATATTATGTAAACAAAAACTTTTATTTTGGATGCGATTAATCGTTTGACTGCACTAGTTTAAATTAAGTTTTATGTGTACTTTGCTTCTACATATAAATTATGATTACTATGAATAGTGCTTTTGAGGAAGAAGTAATCATTAGATATGACAAAATTTGTTTAATCAAGATCTGAAGGTCAGTTTAGCATTACATGGCTTGTAAAAACAAAACTATTGGTCATTTTACATGTCAAACAGTTTACTCAACCTAATGCCGATAGCCAAAAGTAAAATTTACCCACAAAAATTTTTTTGTTGTATCATTGTAATAATAAGGTGCTTACGTAATTCTATAATTTGATAAATACGGTATAATCTGATCTGTTTGTCTGTTTGTCCTAGCAGAGTAACTCGAGGGGAAAAAGAATGAGCTGATTGTAAGAGCTCTGATGATGATGCCCGGAATAAGTGCGGCCTGGTCACACAGCAAAGTGGGAAACGTATACGCTGTGAGTAAACACTCTCATCTATAATCAGTAACCCACCTGATCCAGATGGCCTCTAAAAAGAACTAAATAATATGTCGCTCAAAATACCACCAGATGTAACCGCAACGTGACGTAGTTGATTTTAGCGCTGTTTGTGACATCCTACTGATTTGATGTAACGTGGTCTGTCTCTTGCAGTGAGCATTAGAAGGCCATGATGCAATGAGATAAACACTGGATGACTGGAGGTCCCCTGCTTAACAGTCTCTAAGCATGGCTGGCCTACAGCTGGTGACCCCTGCCTCCTCACCCATGGGGCCCTTCTTCGGTCTCCCGTGGCAACAGGAAGCTATCCATGACAACATATACACACCAAGGAAATATCAGGCAAGTCCCTTGAAATGGTTTGACTCTGATATTTAAGCTAGTCTGAGTGCTTTTAACTCCGTTAAAGTAGGATACAAGTACTCTGTACAGCTCATGGCCTATATTTCGAATATGCTTGAGACATACTATAGCTTTCTGTGAGGAAGAGATGGAAATTTTAGCCGTTAACCACTGAGGATCTTCCCATCTGCCATAGCTTTCAACCTGATGTGTGAAGATGTTTTGCTGTTCCTCACACAAAGCTATTGCATTCGGAGACTTGAAATAATTGTGCACAGGTCATATGGACTGTTTTTACAATGTTTTTTGATGGTGTTTCACTCCCTTACTTACTTTAAGTGTATGGAAAAGAGCTGCTTGGACATTTTTCTAAACATCTCCTTTTTTTGTTTCATTGAAAATAAAATGAAAATCATGCATCAAAGTAATCACAATTCATTTGTATTACAATTCCAAATACAAATATTTTCATATTATTTGTGTCATTTATTATTTTTGAAATGAGACTTTTATGCTTACCCGGCTGCATTTATTTGCTGATTCTGAATAGTTTCACCTAATTGTCTTTTCCCACCAGGTTGAACTTCTTGAAGCAGCTCTTGAACACAATACTATAGTCTGCTTAAATACTGGCTCAGGGAAGACCTTTATCGCAGTACTCCTAATCAAAGAACTCTCCCACCAAATCCGTGGAGAGAATGGGAAGAGAACAGTTTTCCTGGTGAATGCAGGTGAGGAAATGTCTAGCCTGCCATGTCACGTAAAAACATTAAAAAATAATCAATCTCTTTCCGTATGTTTATTCATTTGAATTCTGGTTTGTTCATTTTTCCCGATTGAAGCATCATCTGTGGTTCAGCAAGCATCTACTGTAAGAACCCACTCTGATCTCCAGGTAGGCGACTACATGTCAGAAGACATGACATCATGGCCCGAGGAGATGTGGAACAGAGAGATGATAGAGAATCAGGTGTGATTATACCTGTTCCATTTAACGTGCCTATGAATTTATTCATATAATTGTTGAACGGTTTGATGAGGTGTCATCATGCAGTCTCTCTTCTGTGATGTTCCCCTGTCCTCATCCCTTTTTTTTTCTTTCCGTAATGTCTGTTCTTTCAGGTGCTGGTCATGACGTGCCACATCTTCCTGCATGTGTTAAAAAATGGAGTCTTGCCACTATCAAAAATCAACCTGCTGGTTTTTGACGAATGCCACCTTGCAATCACAGACCATCCTTATCGGGAAATAATGAAGGTGAAATTGCAGTCTTTTACAGCATTGAACGGGTGCTATGAAATCACATCTGTCAGTGTAAAGAGAGGGATGATAGAGGTCTCATCTAACTGTCACTCCATAGAGATGCTAAAAAGATGTCGATCCATTATTATAGTATTAATGGGCATGTACTTAGTCCTGGAGATTGAGCATAGGCGCTCTGATAAGATATTGTTGCGGATCTGAAACCCATTAAAACTAGATGTTTGTATTTTGAAGGCTAACACTTAGTGGCGCATCCTAAGTTCGGAATAAAACAGATAGTCCACCCAAAAATGATTCTGTCATCATTTACTCAACCCTCGCTCCAAATCTGAATGACTTCCTTTTGACTGTGGAACATAAAAGAAGATTTGTTTTGAGAATTGTATCCATGCAATGAAAGTCAATTGGATTCAATGTTGTTTGGTTCCGAACATTATTCAAAATATCTTATTTTGTGCAGAAAAAAAGAATGCCAAACAGGTTTAGAATGAGATGCAGTTGAGTAAACCATGACAGAATTTGCATTTTTGGGCAAATTATCCCTGGCTGAATGCAGATGCTTTGGCTTCTCTGAATCTTTTCTTAGGAGAATAATATTTTAGTCATAACACTTGCGGTAGCACTTTATTTTACAGTCCTGTTACTCATCTACATACTATGCACTTATTATAGTAATTGCAATTACTAGGTAATAACTAGGTACTAACCCTGAACCTACCCCATGTAGTTACCTTATATTACCAGTACTTTCTCAGGTAGGTACACTATAAGTACACTGTAAGTACATGTAAGTTCACGTACTGTAAAATAAAGTGCAACCACACTTGCTAATTTACAAAATGCAGGCCATCGCTATGTAAGATATGTTCACTTAACACATTAGTTAGACTATAATTAGAGCTGTGCTGAAGAAATAATGCATTGAGATGAATGTTTTTTTTTCTCATGATATTAAAACACATTTGCTGGAAATATTAATCAAATTACACAGTTGTTTTCATGATTGATCACTGCTGTAAATTTTGAGTGCTTTGTCCAACTGTAATTCAAGATGGGTATCATATTGTAGGTAGCTGATGATAATTATTCCTAGTTATAATGCTTTATTAATCAGTGCCAGTCTTCTTTACAGATTTGTGAGGGCTGCCCAGGTTGTCCTCGCATTTTGGGTCTGACTGCTTCCATTTTAAATGGCAAATGTGACCCTTGTGATCTGGAGGAGAAGATTCAGAACCTGGAGAAGATTCTGCAGAGCAATGCAGAAACTGCCACTGATCTTGTGGTGCTTGATAGGTATCTGATAGGTTTCTGATTTCCGCTCTGGTGTATTTTTGCTTTTATTAAAGCTTGTAGAGCAGAATTGTTTATTTGTAAAACTGTCTTTATCTTATTTACGCTATAGGACTGAAAAAATGTTGATCTGTCCTTTAAGTATCATTTATTATAGATGTCTTTTGCATGTGTGTTTCCTTCCAGGTATGCGTCCCAGCCTCGTGAGGTTGTGCTGGACTGTGGGCTGTATCAGGATCAGAGTGGGCTTTCTGAGAGGCTTTTGAGTGAGCTGGATGAAGCCCTTAATTTTCTTAATGACTGCAACTTATCTGCTCATCGAGAAGATAGAGATCCCACATTCATCTCCAAACAGGTTCTCATTTAGGATATTGTATTAAAGCATCAATACTCTTGACAGGAACCTCCTGCAGTGATTTCAGATAACTGTGTTTTGATTGTGTGATTGTTTATCCCTAGGTGCTGAATGACTGTCGTGCCGTGTTAACTGTGCTGGGCCCTTGGTGTGCCGATAAAGCTGCGGGAATCATGGTCCGGGAGTTGCAGAAATATATCAAACATGAACAGGAAGAGCTGAACCGCAAGTTCCTGTTGTTCACAGACACCATTCTGAGAAAAATCCACGCCTTATGTGAGGAGCATTTCTCTCCAGCTTCCCTAGACCTGAAGTTTGTCACTCCCAAGGTCATTAAACTTCTGGAGATTCTCCACGAGTACAAGCCTTTCGAACGGCAGCAGTTTGAGAGTGTGGAGTGGTACAATAATCGCAATCAGGACAATTATGTTTCTTGGAGCGATTCTGAGGACGAAGATGAGGATGAAGAGGCGGAGGCGAAGGAGAAGCCCGAAGCTAATTTTCCATCGCCTTTCACCAACATCCTCTGTGGAATCATCTTTGTGGAAAGGCGATACACAGCGGTTGTTTTAAACAGGTTTGTTTGCACTTTGCAGTGCTTCACTGTTTGTCTTAGAAATTCAGTACAAATAATGAATGCATTAAAACTACAATCAATCATTTTCAATGCTAAAATTAATTTAGGAATCACAATATTATAATGTACATTATGAAAATTTATTTTTGTATTTCACTGTAGATTGCAATTTAAGAGT
This sequence comes from Acrossocheilus fasciatus, assembly GCA_036784905.1. Taxonomy (NCBI): domain Eukaryota; kingdom Metazoa; phylum Chordata; class Actinopteri; order Cypriniformes; family Cyprinidae; genus Acrossocheilus; species Acrossocheilus fasciatus. The sequence goes on along the minus strand of CM071954.1, from coordinate 10,123,665 downwards.
GTTATTAAATTATTAGTGTTTTAATGGTAAATGGTTATTAGTGTTTAAATGAAGGCAAAGGTAATCTAAATATATAAAAATGATTTGATTGCTCCAAAACTATTATTTGAGCAAAATACAGTAAAAACTGTAATATTGTGAAATAATATATCAATTTGAAATAACTGCTTTCTATTTTAATATATTTTAAAATGTAATTTATTCCTGTGTTGGCAAAGCTGAATTTTCTGTAGCCATTACTCCAGTCTTTAGTGTTACATGACCAGAAATCATTCTAATATGCTGATTTGGTGCTCAAGAAACATTTTATTATTTTCAATATTGGAAACAGTTGTGCTGTGTATTTTTGTGGAAACCATGATACGTAACTTTCTGACTTTGATCAGAAAGTTCAAATAGCATTTATATGAAATAGAAATATTTTGTAATATTTTAAATGTCTGTATACATTTCTGTATAAATGTCTGTATAAAAACTAGTGCTGTCAATCGATTAAAAAAAATTAACTACTTAATCGCACATTTTTCTGAAATTAATCGTGATTAATCCCACCTAGCATTAAAGTTTTTAAATATACTTTTATATTGCAATAATTACGCATTGTCTTCATATTAATGTACAAACAACATAAAGACAATATATATTTTTTTATATTTGTTTAATGTTATCTTTTTATTATGACTGAAGGCCAGTATCACTGATACCAATACTGATTTCTCTATAAAATGCCCCTCCCCCCCAATATTTAACCATTGACTATAGCCATTCAACATTACAGTGTAATTGAGAGATATCAATTTTAACATTTATTAGACTTAAAAAAAAAACAAACCAAAAAAAAAAAACTTCTAATTTAAGTGAGCTTAAAACAATCTTCACATAAACCCATTATAATAAATGTCATATTTACCTGTGTCCTTTAGCAGAAATTGAAGTTGAAGTTATCAAACACTAAATACTAAATTAAATATAGATGAATCCTTAAAGCTATAAAAGTTATTTTTTCCTCTTTTTTTTTTTTTTTTTTCTTTGTCCTTCGATTAATAGACATCACAGCAGTGGGTTATTAGGTTGTTTTGGCTGCTATTTCTTTAAGAGCTGCCGCTGCTGAACATGACGTGGGTCTGACACGCATCATATTTTCTCTCAACTCTTTTTACCTTTTTTGACCCACTTCAGGTCTTAAAGTCTCAATAATGAGCTGATGAGTTAAATCGAGTGTGTTAGATGAGGGAGACAGTGTTGGGCTGCTCCAGGACAGTTTTGAAAACCATTTCAGAGACATGTTCTTAAATGTGACTCATAAAAAATATTACATGCATGCACAGTTTTAAGGCAGCTTTAATAGCCTTTTTAGTAACTTCATGACTTAACTGACCATAGCATGCACGTAGTATATTTCGCGTTTTGATATGAAATGATACAGGCTACAGTGCGTGCCGGCGCAGCACGTGCTACGAGCACAGTACCGTTTCCGCACTCATTTGACTCGTGCCTGCTGCTGAAGTGAAGCTGGAGCACTTGTCTGAAACGTCTCCGGTTTGATGTGCTCGTAAAGACGTTCTGCAAGTGAAAAAGTGACAGAAGCAGCAGTTGTGAGTGGGGTGGCCAACCCTAGCCCCGCTCCTGCGTTAATTGCGTTAAATATTTTTAATGTGTTAAACTGACAAAAATTAATCGCCTGCATTAACGCTCTAATTTTGACACCACTAATAAAAAAATTATTGTCCTTGTTGAATAACAGTATTCATTTCTTTAAAAAAAATTTAAAAAGCTTGATCACCCGAATCTTATATGTATTTAGTTATATTTAACAGATTGCTTGTTTAAATTATCTAAAGGTACTTGAATGCACCCTGTATTATTTGCGTGTATCAGGCTTATCAAGGAGGCAGGGAAGCAGGACCCAGAGCTGGCCTACATCAGTAGCAACTTCATCACAGGTCACAGCATCGGCAAGAACCAGCCTCGCAACAAACAAATGGAGGTGGAGTTCAGAAAGCAAGAGGAGGTAAGAGAATTCAGCAGTCCTAGGAAATCTCTTGTGCCGCTTTAGCTTGGACTATCCATAAATGTTTTTGCTGATTGATATTACTGTACAGGTCCTGAGGAAGTTCAGAGCCCATGAAACCAATTTGCTCATTGCAACCAGCATTGTGGAAGAAGGCGTTGATATTCCAAAGTGCAATTTGGTCGTTCGGTTTGACCTGCCGACAGAGTACCGGTCTTACGTGCAATCCAAAGGTCGTGCCCGGGCTCCAGTCTCCAATTACATCATGCTAGCTGACAGCGAACGGACAAAAACATTTGAAGAAGACCTCAAGACCTACAAGGCCATAGAGAAGGTCAGCTGATTTAATGAGATGAGGTTGCATGTACATAAAAATGTCGTTCTAAGAGTTATACGTCTTTTAGATCCTCCGAAATAAGTGCTCGAAGTCAGCGGAATGCAGTGAGTTTGAACTGGAGCCGGTGACCGATGATGACAACGTTCTGCCACCTTACGTCCTGCGCTCAGAGGACGGCGGCCCTCGTGTCACGATTAACACAGCCATTGGGCACGTCAACAGGTCAGTACTCTTTTCTGAATCAAAGATTGCTTTATTTTGTTGCACATAATGTCATGCTTAAATGCTTTTTTGTGTTGTGCAGATATTGTGCCCGTTTGCCCAGTGATCCGTTCACTCATCTTGCTCCGAAGTGTAAAACCATGGAGCTGAAGACTGGAGGTTGTAAATCCACACTCTTCCTACCCATTAACTCACCACTCAGAGTTCCTGTCACCGTGAGTTCTTGCCAAAATAAATATATTTTAACAATTTTCAAAATTTTTGTCTTCTTTGCTAGGAGTTTACACAGACTGTCAGAATTTCCTCACGCTTGTGTTATTCCAAACCTGTTAGACTGACTTTCTTCCATGGAACACAAAAGGAGATGTTTTGAAGAATGTTCACACTGCTCTTTTCCATACAATGAAAGTGGATGGAAACCATGAGCTGTCAAACTCCAAAAAAGAAATAAAGCACCAGAAAAGTTGTCCATATGATTTACTGAAATATAAGATTTTCACTGACAATCTTTCCTTGAAAATCCAAGGCAGCCATGGTCACCATTCACATTCATTGTATGAAACAGAATAGTTTGGACAGTCTGCTATAAGTCTTTTGTGTTCCATGGAAGAAAGCCATGCAGGTTTTGAAAGACATGATGTATGCAATTCTTCTATGAATTCCTTATTGAAAGTAAAACGTCTTCCAAATGTTTCTTCATCCCTTTAGGGGCCAACTATGAATTGTGCAAGACTTGCAGAGAAAGCTGTCGCCCTTCTTTGTTGTGAAAAGCTGCACAAAATTGGTGAGCATGAAAAAGTCCAAATATATGAGAATTCTGATGCATTCTGAGACTGAGAGTCACTGACAGATGTGTGATGCCCATGTCTAGGTGAACTGGATGATCATTTGATGCCAGTGGGAAAGGAAACTGTGAAGTATGAGGAGGAGCTGGACCTGCATGATGAGGAGGAGACGAACGTGCCAGGAAGACCAGGCTCCACCAAACGGAGACAGTGTTACCCAAAAGCCGTAAGTGTCATGAACCCAAAATATCTTTTTAAAAGTCTCTCAGGATTCATGTTTTTGTTGGTTCCACCATAGCTTGTGGTCAGTAAGTGTTTGAGAAAAATGTCTCATGCATTTATTGCATTTATTTGACCAAAAATACATTGAAACAGTAATATTGAGAACTATTACAATTTAGTATAACTGTTTTGTATTTTAATATATGTAATTTATTCCTGTGATTGCAAAGCTGAACTTTCAGCATCATTACTCCCATCTTCAGTGTCACATGATCCTTCAAAAATCATTCTAATATGCTGACTCGGATCATTAGGATCGAGTCAGTTAGAAATACCAAGGGTTCACACAAAACAAGGGGAGTCAGTTTTTAGCTATTATGCCCCCCCCTCGCAGTTGGAACCAGCTTCCAGATGAGATCAGATGTGCTAAAACATTAGCCACATTTAAATCCAGACTCAAAACTCATCTGTTTAGCTGTGCATTTATTGGATGAGCACCGTGCTATGTCCGAACTAATTGCACTGTATTTTATATATAATCATTTTCTTTTCTTAACTGTTTTAAATTTAATTTTAAATAAATTTTTTGTATCATTTCCTTGTTTTTATTATTATCATTATTTAATTCCTGGTTTTTAGCGTTGTGTTTTTTTTTTTTTTTTTTTTTTTTTATAAATAAAGTACAATGAGTAGAAGGTATAGAATCATGTTGGGTTTCCTGTCTTGTAGATACCAGAATGTCTGCGGGGGTGTTACCCTGTGCCAGAGCAGCCTTGCTACCTTTACGTCATAGGGATGGTCCTCACCACCCCTCTTCCTGATGAGCTCAACTTCCGGCGGAGGAAGCTGTACCCACCGGAGGACACTACTCGATGTTTTGGCATCCTGACAGCTAAACCAATACCTCGGGTAATCACCTTTAATTTAACTTCTCTTTCTGAATCTGCAGATCCTTGGAGAAGAACTTGTCCATTTTTATTCATTGTGAAATGCTTAGATAATTATTTATAATACAGTCAAGTGAATCCTTCATTTGATTATATCTGAAATCCATTAACTTGCCTTGAACTTTCAGATCCCTCACTTCCCTGTGTATACACGTTCTGGTGAGGTGACCATTTCAATTGAGCTGCAGAAGTCGGGCTTCACTCTGAGCGCGGAGCAGCTGGAGTTGATCACACGTCTGCACCAGTACATCTTCTCCCACATCCTCCGTCTGGAAAAGCCAGCACTGGAGTTTAAGCCCGTAGAGGCAGATTCTGCCTACTGCGTTCTACCTCTCAACATTGGTGAGTGCTGCAGTCAGTCACAGCGAGATTTTGTCTTGTTTGAATATGAGATTAAAGTTAGTCCTTCCTCTGATTGTCAGTTTAGGATATGGTCTTATCTAGATTTACGATGAATCTGTCAAATATTTATTTGATTATTGGGACAAAATGCCAAATTTTATGGCCTGTATTTTACTGAGCAGACATGGATATTCCAGATACATTTTTTCGATTAAAAAAAAAAAATCATGTGAGTCGATCTATTCCACAGCATACAAACCCAACTAATAATGAAAAGTAGGACTTTTTTGACAGCACTGTGACTTTTATTTTGACAGCACTGACATGCACAGGACCATGCATTCTTCATCATCATTAGTTAACGTTCTGTCTAATAAATTATTACAGAGAAAACTGTCTAACAAATAAACTAAATGATAGGCTACATAAAAAAAAAATGTATTATAAAATTATTAGCTTTTTTTTTTGTTATTAGTAACAGAGAAACAAACACTATAGCTTTTTCATACCGTCTGGATTCTGAAAATATGCATTTGTCATTTAAACAAGTCTTTAAATATTTAATTCCACAAAGCTTTAGTGAAACATTAGTGAATCCAGCTATTAGATTATCTGAAGTGTGCATTTTTACACACATGAGCAACAAACTTGAAATCCTTGATTTCAAACTACTTTTTGCTGTTTACAGTTGGCCACTGTGTCATATTCTTATGTTCATTGAAATAAACATTACCTAGTCTTCGAGAAAATATGATTCCTGGGGCAGACAGACCCGATTAGTGCACTGTTGGTAACAGCATCTATTTGGTCGTTGTTGTTTTATTTATTTTTTTTATTTTTTACTGTTTCTATATTTATGAAAGCATTCTATACACAATACAATTATAATAGATAGAAATATATATTTAGATTTACATTTAGTCATTTAGCAGATGCTTTTATCCAAAGCAACTTACAAATGAGGACAATAGAAGCAATCAAAACCAACAAAAGAGCAACAACACGCAAGTGCTATGACAAGTCTTGGTTAGCCTAACGCAGTACACGAAGCAAAGTTGTTGTTTTTTAGATATAATATAGAAAAATATTTTCTATCAGTTCTTTTGTGTTTGGGTCGTTATATTTCTCACAGATTTCTACTCGTTCTAAATCAGATACAGATAAAGTAGCACAGTAAAGATTACATTCATATGAATACATTAGTGAGAGCGATTGCATGTGTGAATTAATTCTACCTGGCAGCGACTCTCTGCTAGTAGTGAAGCTGTGGAATTTAGTTAAGAAATATATGCTTGGAAGTTTTCAGTTTCTAAGCTATTTTATTGAGAAATCACAGAACACGCTGAAAGATTCTGTGCATGCGCGCTCTGCGCACTACTGTCTGAAGCCTATGTGTGTGCGTTACAGAGCAGCAGCGCGTTTACTGTTTGGAAACGGAGTGTAAATGTGGAAGTCCTTCAGAGAATTTTTTATACTGTTACACCCTCTGTAGGACCAGCGACTAGTCAACTTCAAGCTTAAAGCGTCATGCCAGAGCATTAAAATCGACTAGTCGAATTAGTCGGTGCAACCCCTTATATATATATATATATATATATATATATATATATATATATGTGTGTGTGTGTATAATGTGTGTGTGTGTATATACATGTTTGTGTGTGTTTGTTATATATAATATATATAGAGAGAGAGAGAGAGATATAGATATGCACACACATACATACATATGCCTTATCTGCACCATCGGCCACCCTGCTCTCCAAGATACTGGCTATAAATTCTTTATTAGTTGACCACTTGTTGCAGTCCTAGTCTTATAACTTGTTTTCTTTTTAGTTGAGGATTCCAATACGTTGGACCTGGATTTCAGGTTCATGGAGGATATTGAAAAGTCTGAAGCACGCATTGGCATTCCAAATACTCAGTACACCAAGCAAAACCCATTCATTTTCAAATTGGAGGACTACCAGGATGCTGTCATCATTCCAAGGTACAAAAGTAACTTGTGAACTCTGAGTCTTATTGCCTTTGCAATTAAGCTCTCATTGATGACTTATACTTTGCTTTTGTTTTCACTGAAGTTGAACTCCACCCTTCTGTCCCATTCCTTCCTCTAAGGTATCGTAATTTTGACCAGCCACATCGGTTCTACGTGGCTGACGTTTACACAGACCTCACCCCGCTCAGTAAATTCCCCTCTCCAGAGTACGAGACTTTCGCTGAGTACTACAAAACCAAGTACAACCTGGACCTGTCTAATGTTAACCAGCCTCTACTGGATGTGGACCACACATCTTCAAGGTAGGAAGTAAAAAAAAAAAAGACGAATTCTGGTATGTGCTCGTTTTTTTTCTCCCCAAGAAATTCGTTATATGTCCATGGTGGTCTTTTCCTGTAGATTGAATCTTTTAACTCCCCGGCACCTTAATCAAAAGGGGAAAGCCCTTCCTCTCAGCAGTGCGGAGAAGAGAAAGGCCAAGTGGGAAAGTCTACAAAACAAACAGGTATTAACTGACAGAAAGAATTTGTGGTGATAATTATAAGCCATCATACCTGAATTAAGTCTAATCACGCCGCTTGTTAAAGTATTTCCTCCCACTGAGAGCAGTAACAGACGAACAGAGGTTTGACTCTCATCAGATAACAGCTTTTGGTTGTATTTCTGTTCCGTCTGCTTAGATTTTAGTTCCGGAGCTCTGTGCCATTCACCCCATCCCAGCCTCTTTGTGGAGGAAAGCAGTCTGCCTTCCCAGCATTCTCTACAGACTTCACTGCCTTCTGACAGCCGAAGAGCTGCGGTCTCAGACAGCCATTGACGCTGGTGTAGGGACTCAGACCCTGCCTCCTGATTTCAGGTCAGTAAAGAAAAATACACACATCGTGTGCATAACACTCATTTGCTGTCTTCCAAAACCTAGTGAGCTCTCTCCATAGACATCATTGGCATTGTAGGCACACTCTTGATGCAAAGGCTGTTCTAAAAGGTAGTACACATAATTTTGACAATTCAATATCATAGGAAAATATGCTTTGCAGTGGAGAAAAAGTGGCAGAAAAAAATGGTTGATTCAAATTAGTGGTTCAAAAATCGCCATGGCTGATATATTGACCATTATTTGCCAAATTTTAATTCAGTTGGTAATTTTTATTTTTTTTCTGTTTAGCCAATAAATTTGGAAGAAAACACTCTTGATAATGCAGGACTTTTATTTTGACAGCACCGAGAATGCCTGCACCTGAGTGCATTATAAATGTATTTTTCATTTTTATTATTTTACAGGCTCATTTTTTCAATTAGTTTTTTTTTTCATGTTCATTTTCAAATGATTTCTAATTTGGTAAATATAAAGTAAAAAAAATACAAATTTTATTGCAGCATTTGTTATTTACTATTAAATAGTAATATCATAACTTAATCACTGTCACACCCTGTCAATAATATCAGCATTGTTTTTGATCATCAAAAAATCCAGTGTGATCTACCACTAATTTCAAAATGATTATATTGGCATGTGCAATGTGCAATGTACTTTTATTCTTATTAGTGTTGTATAGTTAGCTTAGCAACATGCTAACATCAAACTCGATTGGATTTATTTGTAACTCGAGACATGTGTGGCACAGAGAGTTAAAAAAACAAACAAACAAAAAAGCTTTATAAAGCTTTCCAATTAATTTGTGAGGTAACATCTTAGAAAGAAGCTGCCATTTAAAGGAAGTGCTCCTATTTGAGTCCTAATCTCATTGAATATTAACCCCAGGTATCCAAATTTGGATTTCGGATGGAAGAAATCCATCGACAGCAAGTCTTTCATTTCCTGCACCAGTGTATGTATGGAAGACGATGATCACTGTAAACACGGCACAAGCTCAGATACAGACCACACTGCCCTGGAGGGCTGCAGTACGGAGGCCTCCCAGCCTCCAGAGGGCCCTCTCTCCTGTGAGAACTGCAACACACCAGATGAAAAGCTAGAAACCCACATGCTCCCTGTGACTGATCTCCAGACACCTAACAAAGACAAGAGCGACTGTGTTTGTTCCCGAAACCTCCCTAACGGCACTCGCGGCGACGATGACGACGACCTTCCACATAGACATGACATTTGCCAATGCTCTCAGCTGGGCCCTCTGGAGAGTGACCTATCAACACAAACCACTACCTCAGTTCCTGTGCGGCCCTCTCCAGCCGGCGAGCCACAGCCCCAGCCCAGCGATGAATGTATCCCAGGCAGGAACTCAGATCTCTGCGACGGACATGTGAAAAAACCTACCTCAAACTGTTGCCCCAAACCAGAGCCGGCAACCAGCACCACAGCACCTTCAGAAGTGTCATCAGAGGTCTCTGACGTGACATCTACATCAGCCTGCACAGGTCCAGCCTGGGATTCTCCCAAAACCTTGGGCCCCAACCCCGGCCTCATCTTGCAGGCCCTGACCCTCTCCAACGCCAGTGACGGCTTCAATCTGGAGAGGTTGGAGATGTTGGGCGACTCTTTCCTGAAACACGCCATCACCACCTACCTGTTCTGCACTTACCCTGACGCCCACGAGGGCAGGCTGTCATACATGAGAAGCAAGAAGGTAAGATTCAGCCACAATGACTAAGATCATTAGAGTAACTGCAAAAGCAAAAATCACCACATAATAATGCATTGCAAGTTTTACATGAAATTTTTTTTTTACTAATCTTATATATTTGAAAATCAAGTTATATTTAATTAAAAAAAAATATATATATATTTACTGCTTACTTTCTTTAATTTTATTTTAAATATTCTTAAATTATACTCAGTAGTATGCACTATTCTTACAAATTCATTAATAAATATTATTACACTAAAAAAAAAATTTTTTTTGAACTTTTTTTATTGTGGGTTTTACAAGAAAATGCGATTTCAGTTTTTCTACTTCATGTACTTTCTACTTTCTATTTCATGTTTAACTCAGTGGGCCCTATTTTAACGATCTAAGCGCATGGTCTGAAGCGCATGGCGCAGGTGCACTTAGGGTGTTTCCGAATCCACTTTTACTAGTGTAACGACGGGAAGAACAGCTCCCAGGGCGTGGTCTAAAAGGGTTGTCTCTATTCTCTTAATGAGCAATGTGTGTATTTTTGGGCATAACGTGCAATAAACCAATCAGAGTCTTATCTCCCACTCGCGCCATGGCAGATTCGCTATTTAAACGGCGTAATTTTAAGGCGCACAGACTGAACGCTAGTGATGGGAAGTTCGGATCATTTACCGACTCGGACCTTTGAGTCTCGTTCAGCAAAATGAACATCTTTTTCCGAGTCATTTCGTTCATTTTAGCAAAATATAATTTAAATGTTACATGTTACTTCCCTAACACATCTACTACTTACGCAAACGTTGATCACACTACTAACAATACAAAACTATAATGCTATAAGAAACAGAAAAGATTTATTCATTGTTTACCTGGGTTTTAGTCTATGATTAGCTCACCTCACCTCTTATCTGACAAGTCTTCGGGTTTGAGTCGTTCGTTCATCACGTGACAGCCCCATAAACCTAACCAATGCAGTCTGAGCTGGAAAGAGAATTGAATAGTTCGTTCTTTTGTCACGTGACATGACAGCATTGAATAGAGAAATTAGTTAATTTACAACGTTCTTTACAAACGGGTGCATAGTTAGTATTATTATTGTTATTATCATTATCATTGTTATCATTATTATTTACTCTTACACTTACGTGATGTGTTTCTGGTCTCAAATTGTAGCTTTTTATTTCTTACAGTTTATAAATGTGTGAATTTCTGTCAGGATGGTTCTATTCCATAACACTGAATGTGGTAATAAAGAGTTGGTTATTATTATTAAGTCTCTTTCCGGCTCAGACTGCATAAATTAAAGGTGCGTTCACGCCATATCGGAATTCCCGTAATTACGAGATACCAACTTGTAAAAAGCGTTAATGTCCTCGTAGAACTCGTAATTTCAACTTGTGAACTGGGAGCTTTCTGAAAGCTATGACTTTCTGAAAGCTACCATGTGACCGGTGCACCTAACGCAGAACCAGAGAAAAATGCCAGCGTTTTCAAAGAAAGCTATATTACTGCTCTAAAAAAAGAGGAAAATAGATGCATATATATATATAATATAAAATTACGGTAATTACGATATGACGTGAAGGCAGCATAAGCTTATGGGGCTGTCACGTGCTAAACGAACGACTCGAAAACCCGAAGACTTGAGAGATAAACTAATCAATTTCTCATTCCGGCTCAGACTGCATTGGTTAAAGCTTATGGGGCTGTCACGTGCTGAATGAACAACTCGAAAACCCGAAGACTCGAAACAGGTGAACTAATTCCAGTACAGAACCTATCGGATGTTGCGCATGCACGACTGAATGAATCACTCCCCGAGACGACTCGTTCTTCCCGAGTCACATTAAAGAATCGTTCAAAATGAACGAACCGTTCAAGAACGACCCATCACTACTGAACGCATCTCCAGAGAGCAAAAGGATCTGCTCATGCGCGAGCAAATAGGTAGCCTAATTCTGATGCATCCCTGTTTGTTATAAGCAAAGTGATCGCGTGTTGTGGACCCGGCCAGAGGCGCATTTTCTTCTAAAGCGCTCTTTAAAAGAGAAAAAAAAATTACGCTATTGGCTTTAGGCTTTAGACCAGGTTTGAGTTGGTCTATGGTGCAGTCTATTTTCAGTTCCTCAAAATAGCAACGTGCCAACAATGCGCCTGAACACACCACTTTTTTAGACAGCATGCCCATGGGCGCACAAATGGGCGCAAATGCATTTGCTATTTTAGCAACACGGCGCAGGACGGGAAAATGAGAACTGCGTCGGGCTGAAACTAGCAAAAACACTTGCACCACATTGCACCAGATGTATGATAGGGCCCCAATGTGTTACTTGCTTTTTCTTTTTAACTGTGAAATTTCTGAGAAAATTGTTTTCCATTCCTACTTTTTTCAGTGTATGAAATTCATTTTAAATAATATATTTTACATTTATCTGTAATTAAAAAAAAAAAAAGTTTACTTGTAATATTCTTAATTAAATATTTGTAATGCTAAATTTCTTATTTGTGTTTCTTATGTATTAATAAGTAGTGTTAATAAATATTAATATATTTAATACTATTAATAACAATGTTGTTGTTGTTATTATTATTATATATTTATTTTTATTTTTATTTTTACTTTTACGTTATGTTATTTAGGTTGAAATTAATTCAGATCCGGATGTTTACATTGTTTTTGTAGATAATGTCAGCATTAGTTGTGCTATTTATGTTTACTTTTTATAGATTATATAGTTACTTTTAAGTTCATTCTTGTAAAATAATTTCTCTTTGCTTTGTGCTAATAGAATATTCACCATTTAAAGTCTAACTGATGAATTTGTAAGACTTGAATAGTGAACTGTTTGGTTTTCATCACACAACGGTTTGCAGTTACTGGTGTTTTATTGAAAAGATTATTATTTTATTTAAATTGCTGTTACCATTTCTATAAAGCCTCATATTTATTTGAATAATGTTTAATTTATTTTTGCTTCACATGTTATATGGGAAAACAAACTTCTTTTGTTCCAATGTCTCCAGGTCAGCAACTGTAACCTTTATCGCCTGGGGAAGAAAAAGGGCCTTCCTAGTCGAATGGTGGTATCCATATTTGATCCCCCAGTAAACTGGCTTCCCCCGGGCTACGTCGTGAATCAGGACAAAAGCAGCACAGACAAGTGGGACTCAGATGAGGTATGAGTCAGAGAGCTTCTCCGTTTGTTTACCAGATAGCTCAAGTCAAGCTTAACCCAATATCAACATGCATCTTCATGCACAATTACAAGTTTGTTTACATGGCTCTGTGCCTTCAGCTGAGGAACATCTTGGCAGTGTTGAGCTGCAGCTGTTTCCTGTCATTGCCACTAGGGGGCAGGTTCATCCTTTCTGGGTGATGCTGGTTTCAGAAAGGAATGTATTCATGCAGTTGTTTATTTATTATACATGGAAGAGATTAGAAATAGTCAGTTCAGCATGACACACCTTTGGTTTGGTTTGATTTAAAACTAATGGCAACAAATCTTCCTCAATTCACGTGTCATCTCCAGGGCAATTACTTCCAAACTTCTGCATACAAGAAATGGATATAAAGTAAAATGTAGCAGCTTAACTAATTTTAAATTAAATATAGTAATGCCAACCCACTGAAATTTCTGTAGAGTTAGGAAATGACTCTTGAACAAATTGTAATTGTAAAGTAAAAAGCATTAATAATGCAATGACAACACGAAACAAACCTAAGATTAAAATATTGTTCAAACCATGTGCAAATACGAAGACCTTAAACAAATCTCAATTTATGAATGTATGCTTTATATTTTGGGAAGAACATTTGAAAATTTTATTAGGCTAATATTTGTATTTTGTAACTATATAAATTGACGATACACTACCATTAAATATATATTTTTAAATATATTCATTTAGATGCATTAAATTGATCAAAATTGACAGCAAAGACATTTATGATTTTACAAAAGATTTCTATTTCATATAAGTTCTGTTCTTTTGATCTTAAAATAAAAGGTGTCATGGTTTCCACACAAATATTTAGCAGCACAATGGGTTTCAACATTGATAATAATAAGAAATGTTTCCTTGACTTCAAATCAGCATATTAGAATGATTTCTGGAGTAGTGCCTGCTAAAACCTTTCACAATATTACAGTTTTAGTGTATTTTTGATCAAATAATTGCAGTTCAAAGTTTTGGTGAGCAAAATCTTTCCAATCACCTAATGTTTTTCACATTATCGAAGCAAAAGCAACTTTTGTTCTATAATTTGAAAAACGCAATTTTATAGATTGTTAAAACCTTATCACGGTGCATAAATATATCATGGAATTCAATATATCTGCAGCCCTTATCCTAAGGCACAATTCAAAGAAGCATGTCAGGTCAGGAAGAGGTGCCACAATTATTTAAAATGAAATTTCTGAAATATTAAGTAGAAGCCACAGTTTTCCATCTGTGTTTAAGCATATGTGATGTATTAGGACATTTGCTGAGGACCAAGTAAGAAAAATGGAAAGAACTCTGCTTCTGGTTTCTACCAGCCCTCTCCATGGTTTCGACGGAGACTGGCTGTATGTTTTGGGTCGCTCTGTGTGGTTCAGGGTGTATATGTATGGTACGAGTGTACTAAATTTGCCTCGGGTGCTGTAATTTTAAGTGTCACTTCCATGTATTATTACAGTATAAGGTGTCAAGGGTATTAACATTTTAATGAATATGCAATAGACGTTTGCTCATATGGTCAGCGTTATGGCATATTAATGATAAAAAAAAATTATTTTCAGGGTACGTTTCAGCTTTTGAATCACATTAGATTGGATGAGTCATTGACTTGGACTGGAAGCGTCGGCTCTGTTAGAGCTCTCCTGAGCAAACATAATACTGTGGTTGAACTAAAACACTTTTAAATTGTAATCTTTGCAAATCTGTTGTAGATACTGAGCCTTGGCTTTACAGAGCTCTTGGACTCAACGTTCCTTTCGTGATGTTGTTTGGTTTGTTTTGTTTAAGCTCTTAGACATCGGGAAATCTGTTTTTGTTTCTCAGAATAAAGATTTGGCCAACGGAAAAGCTAGTGATGATGAGGATGATGACGACGAGGCAGAGGATGTGGAGGTCGAGCCGTCTAAAGAAGAGGTCAGTGTGGAAGATGAGCTGGAGTACTACTATGAACACATCAGATTCATCGATAACATGCTGATTGGCTCCGGCGCCTTTGGGAAGAAGATCTCCCTCCAGCCGACCGATCCCGGCTACGAATGGAAAGCTCCCAAAAAAGCCCACAACTCCCACTTTTCCCCAGACGGCGGCGCTGACGAGTTTGATTACAGTTCCTGGGACGCCATGTGCTACCTGGACCCCAGCAAAGCTGGCGAGGAGGATGACTTCGTGGTGGGCTTCTGGAACCCCTCCGAGGAAAACTGTGGCACGGATATTGGGAAACAGTCCATCTCCTATGACCTCCACACTGAGCAGTGCATCGCCGACAAGAGCATAGCCGACTGTGTGGAGGCCCTGCTGGGGTGCTACCTCACCAGCTGTGGAGAGAGGGCGGCCCAGCTGTTCCTGTGCTCCCTCGGCCTGAAGGTGCTCCCTCCGGAGAAGCAGAGTTCAGGGGGGTCGGCCGAGCTGCAGTATGGCTGGCTAAAGATCCCTCCGCGCTGCATGTTTGACCACCCGGATGCCGAGCGAACCCTCAACCACCTCATCTCTGGCTTCGAGAACTTTGAGAAGAAGATAAATTACACGTTTAAAAACAAGGCATATCTTCTGCAGGCTTTCACTCATGCCTCGTATCATTACAACACCATCACAGGTTCGTGGACGTTATTTACACAGCGCATTTTCTTTTAGGATTGTGGTCTGAGTCCATCAGTATTTCCTTTAATAATTTTAAGAAAACACTCTCTCCCCAAACTTTCTAAACAAAAACGGTACTGTTTAGGGAATTTTTTTCATACTACTTTATTTAAATAACCACTCATTACAACAAATACAAGTATTATTATTATGTTTAATACTTAACAAAAAATAAAAATAAAAATAAATGTATAATTTAATATAATACCATATTATTTGTTGTTAGAATTAACCAATAATAATAATAATAATAATAATAATACTTATTATTATTATTATTATTATTATTATTATTATTATTATTATTATTATTATTAAATAATAATAACCATAATCTTAAGAATAGTAATAATAAATTCATTTTAAACTTAATTTAATAAACAATATTAATATAAAAATTATTTATTGTGATAATTAATAATAAATTCATTCAAACATAACGGAATGTCTTAATATACAATCTTATATTCAATTGTTTTAATTTATTACTGTTGTTATCATTATTATTATTATTATTATTATTATTATTATTATTTTATATAATAATTTAATAAGCTATTTAGAATTAACTATTATTTTTATTATTACTATTATTTTTTTATTATTACTATTATCAGTTATACAACATATATTTATGTAACAAGTGGTCATTCAAAGAAAGGTTTTACATTATATTATATTTAATATAATATAATAATGATTATCATATTCAGTTACATAATAAAATGCTTTATCTCATAACTTTTTGTAGTTAACACATTCATTTCCACAGTTGATTTGGATTACTCCCATAAAATATATAGCCTATAATTTACAAAAAATATTTAGTACTGGAATGCCAAGTAACTCCAAGTGTGAGACAAAGTATTCTGATTTATAACTATCTTTTTCAATTCAGCTTATTTTTTTATTACATCAAAACTCACACTGATGCAGTTAGATCAGTATATTTGATTCAAACCAATAATTGTATTATTTTTTTAATTTGAAAGATGCGGCTCAAGAGAATCATTTGTCTATACAGCAGCATGCACTCATTGCACTGTATGTTTGTTGCACCTGGCAAGAACAACTACTATATTTTCAGTTGTGTTTTTTACAATCACTTCATATTTCTTGTGCTTTGACCCTGTTGTATTACTGTTCTATGATATTAATGGTCTCTTTTTAACCTTCTTTGTTCAACTCTGAACTTCGGACAGATTGTTATCAGCGGTTGGAGTTCCTTGGTGATGCAATTTTAGACTACCTCATAACAAAGCACCTTTATGAAGATCCCCGGCAGCACTCCCCAGGCGTGCTGACCGACCTGCGCTCTGCACTTGTCAACAACACCATATTTGCTTCCCTGGCTGTCAAGTACGATTACCACAAGTACTTCAAAGCTGTCTCGCCCGAACTGTTCCACGTGATCGATGATTTTGTGCAATTTCAGCTGGAGAAGAACGAAATGCAAGGAATGGATTCGGAGGTGAGCTATCATCTCACCGTTATCTGTTAAAGATATTAGGCCTTGGAAATGATCGTTTCATTTATGCCATTGTCAGCATATATATGGATAATATTTCATAAAGATTTAGTACCGTGACATCCTATCACTAGCGGTCATCGGGAATCTGGTCTGTGTTTGTATTTGTTTTCGTTTTTGGATTGTAAAAATGCAGTTGGATTTAATTTATTTTGAAATGGTTATCTTGGCACTGAATCTGGTCTTGTTTGACTGGAAAGCATTTTATGCCTAAGGGACAACACTGGATACTGAAAGAGGAAAGACAAATTGAATAAAATAAGTAATGTTCCCCTTAATTACATAGCTGGGTAATGTTGTCCCCAATATTGGACATTTAGGTCTTTTAAGCATAATACTAAAAGTAATTGATCGCAGTTCATTTTGAGAGGAAATACCATTACAGTACAGCAACGCTGTCAGTTCGCATTTTAAGTTACGACCGCAGTTATTTTTTTCTGCAAACCATTTTCTGCTGTTGTTGTGTGTGATTAGTTTGGGGATGTGAATTTGACATGGATAAGCACAGTTTTCTGTCCTGAGAGGAAACACTTATTTTCTGAGTATGTGAATGGAAAAAAAAAAGAAGTGGAATTGTTTTTGCTCTCTCATAGCTTCGCCGATCGGAGGAAGATGAGGAGAAGGAGGAAGACATTGAGGTCCCCAAAGCAATGGGAGACATCTTTGAATCGCTAGCTGGTGCAATTTACATGGATAGCGGGATGTCACTTGAGACAGTTTGGCAAGTGTATTATCCAATGATGAGGCCGCTCATAGGTAAGGGCCAAAGACGTACAGACGAGTAAATCAGTTCTGCATTTCTATTCCGTCTGATTGTCTGCCGGCTCGTGTGGCGAAGACCATAAGTTCAGTCATTTTCAAACATCGTGCCATTTTTATGCGTGATGAAATGCCAGATTGAAATGCTCTGCTTTTGTTTTCGCCTCGTTTTCTAGAAAAATTCTCCGCTAATGTCCCTCGATCCCCAGTGCGTGAACTCCTGGAGATGGAACCGGAGACGGCTAAGTTCAGGTGGGAATGTCTTTCCCTTATACGCAAACAACCTCTTAACATAATCACCTGCAAAATACATACACAGTAGCCATGATTTGAATGTGCAAAACACTGTAAAAGTTACTGTATTAGTGTGTGGTTCAGAGCAATATGAGTTCATTTTAAAAATTCTGAATCTCAACTCAATTTTTGAGTTCCTGCAATGTCCCTATAAGAGTTTGGAAGCTGGATTGATACCAGAATTTTGGCTTTGGTGTATCAGTATCAACACTAAATGAGCATTTTAGCTTTGTGGGAATTATTTTTAATATTATTCTCAAAAATGTGTAGTTTTATATCATTTATATTAATTAAACATATGTATATTTAAAACGTTAAATTATTAAGATTAATTATATATACGTTGTTGTTGTTGTTGTTAATTGTCATTATTTTTAATAAAAACAACAATAAAATGATAATAATAATAATAATAATATTATTATTATTATTATTATTATTATTATGCAGTCTATGTATCCAAATGTTTTGGTTAATCTCATTGTTAAAAAGTAAAAATAGATTTTTATTAATGTTGTTGTTGTTGTTGTTGTTGTTGTTGTTATTAAATTATTACAAGTTATATTATACACATGATATATTATTATTAATAGTATTGATAATAATAATAAATTGTTATTACTATCATCCATTATTATTATTATTATTATTATTGTTGTTGTTGATAAATATTATTAGTGTTGTCAAACGATTAATTGCGATTAATCGCATCCAAAATAAGTTTTTTTTTTTACGTAATGTGTGTCCGTTGTGTATATATAAATACACATACAGTATATATTTCAAATATTAACATGTATATATTTATATTCATATAATTTATATTATATATAAATATATTTCAAATATAAACAACTTATTTTTCATATATATATATATACATGCATGCATGTGTATTTTTATATACATAATAAATATACACAGTACACACACGTTATGTAAACAAACTTTTATTTTGGATGCGATTTTAATTGCGATTTAATCATGTGACAGCACTAATTATTATTTTCGTTATTGTAAATAATTACATTTAAAAAAAAAAAAAAAAAAAAAAAGCTAAATCCAAGCTCTTTGTTTTGCAGCCCAGGTAAAATACTGAAATGTGAGAAATTATATTTTGAATGGTAAACTTATTTTTTTCCACTAGTACGCAGCATAGTATATAGTATTCTTAACGGTTGTTATAACTTAATTAAACTTAATTCAAATGTATTTATTATTAATTATTTTAACAGGTTTTTTAGTTATCTGTTTTTGCATCAATTGTCATTTTTAGTCATAATTTTAAATGGTCATAGTCATATGTCTGTTTTTCTTTTTCTCCCTCCGACAGCCCTGCGGAGAGAACCTATGATGGAAAAGTACGGGTGACGGTGGAAGTGGTGGGCAAAGGCAAGTTCAAAGGCGTGGGACGCAGCTACCGTATAGCCAAGTCAGCGGCCGCCCGCCGAGCCCTCCGCAGTCTCAAAGCCAATCAACCTCAGGTCCAAAACAACTGAGCTTCAGACAGCAGACACCCCAACGCACCAGTCAAAAACACAGCAGAACCCCTCTCGGCACCAGTTTACGGCCGAGCCAAGAATCGTGGCCGACAGCGTTCTCACTGGGGTTGTCAAACTCAAATGAATCGAGTCAAAAGATTTCAGAGTAATTCACATAGGGTTCATATTTCATTTTATTCTTTACGTGCGCAAACACAATCTTTTTTTCTCCCCAGCTTTGTTTGATCACGAGTGCTTTTTTATGTATTGCAAGTGTTAAGAAAAAGGTCAGGTCTTCTTTTCCCCCTTCCCTTCCCTATTTTTATTAACATTAAAAAAGATATATGCCTTGCTTTGTGGTAGTGGTTAAAAAAAAAGCTAAAGCTTATAGGTAGTATTACAGTGTACATAGTTTAAACTCCAAGGTATCAACTAAATAAGAGAAAAGACAGTGACATAAAAACACAAAATTCCTCAATCTGTGCACTAGTGCCAGTTTTGCTGCCGTTTGGCAGGAAGGGCACACGGAAAGAAAGATGATGTTGGTGTGAAGTGTTGAGATCTTGAGATGATATATTCTCAATCAAAATTGCACTTCTCTAGGGTCCGCTTTATTTTGACGAGAGTCATGAGCGTTTTTTTTTTTCTTTTTCAGATCACAGCAAAATCATTTAGCTCTGTATTGTATTGAGAGAGAAATGCCCTCGCATTCTTAAGACGGATAGGAATTTGACATTCCCGATTACTGTAATCAACACTTGTAAACAGCACTTGAGGATCCATGTTCGTGTAGCTAACCGGATGGGTTGTATAGACGTCATAGAGCTACGTTATATAAAAAAATATGATATTAAATGTTTATTATGACATATTCGTTGATACTTGGGTTTCAGTAATGTCTTTTGATACTGATATTGATGATATTTAGTTGACAGTCTTTATGAACATTAGATGTCTCCATAGACTGACTTGACTGACTTAGTTTTGATATAACGACACGAACGATAAACAGGAGGACATATCACCTGGGAAAATATGCTGCAGATTTTATATTAATAAAACGTAAAGAGAAAAATAGGATCGGATAATTCTGTAAGACACAAAGCACCTTTACGTACCGTCTTTAGGACAAACCGATATTTCGCTAGATGACTTCACGTGCATCGCTTACCAAAGTCGATACTGATGCAGCGTTGTGAGGTTGCACCTGTTAAATCAATCCCTCAACATTCACACATTTGGAGATGTGGTAACCAGCCTTTGTTTTAGTGTAAATGTGTTGTAGCCTCTTGTCTAGCCTAAATGTTTTCATTTTAATAGGCATTCTTCACTTGAATACCTCAGTTAATTGCATGCATTTTTTTTTTTTTTTTTGGTGCTATGTTTAAGCTTGAATTTCTCATCTTTTTGCACTGTAACTGTATTACCTCTTAATTTTACCTTTTTGAAATCTGTTGGGTTGGTTTTCTGTTCTGTCAGCTCGTCAAGCTGTAGTAATTGTTTCCCAGTTTATTTCTTTTGGTTTTTATGCTTGAAGGGGAAATGCTGAGAAAAAAGTTCTCCGCACATAAGCTTGATGCTTCTCTGATGAGCTCGGATTTTCCTTGCATTGTGCATCCGATCAGAAGGGTTACTTAACACTTGAGAAAATCGCTAGATTGCACTCTGATACGTTCTTATAAGCCATGCATCTCGCCTTTGTCACTTTCCTCTACTGCAGTCTTACCAGCTCTAATTTAACTCCAATTTTTTTTGCCAATAAATTAATAGCAAAAAACAGGACACCCTTATCTATCATTGCTACCCCAGAAATAAGGGTGCAAATTTTAATATGTAAATTTTGATGTCTTGAAGGCTACCTAACTTTCTCCCTCCTCGTTTTGTCTATACTTCAGTTATTATGTTATGGGCAAACTATTCCTGAAGTGACATAATCCCAGGCATTGCTACCTCAGAAGACCCTTGCGAATAGTTTGGCCTTATCATAAAACATTGGTTAATATATTTGCCTTTTTACAAATCTGAATGGCATTGAGGCACAGTATTGTATACGCTCATCAGCACCTTACAGGGGGATAAATTTATATTCTCACGACTATTTGCACTAGAATACATTCCCACTTACATTGAATTTGCATTTTTTCAAATGGAGTTTGCTCTAAAGTGGTGCCTTTCAACCTTGTAACACTGATACATCTATACTCTCTCATCCTTTGCTATTGTAGCAATTCTTCACATTATGGTTTGTATAGAGTAAAGGACTTTTGGTGCCATGTTTCATACTGGATATTGCCTTCCGATTTTTTTTTTTTTTTTTAGTTTTTGTGGCATGATAGTTTGACATTTTCCTGCTTCTATTTCTCATAGGCTATTAAAACGATGTTCTAGCCCGATATAGCCAAGATTTCACAAATATTTGAAGCTCCAACCGAAGTTCGCACGGTCTTGAGAGTGAGTGCAATCTGGTTCTGTTTTAGCAAGAGTTGAGTGACCCTCTTTACATGATCTCAGTCGCAACCCCAGAGCTGAGTATTGAAAGTCATTGAAAACGAATGGGTTTCCATATTCCCTCAACCAATGGTGTGAGTATGCGTATCAGGGTCAATGCGCGCCGGCCCTGCGATATGACACTGTTTCTGTAACCTGTAACCCTCAGACTATTGCAATTTATTTGTTTGTTTGTTTAATTTTTTTTTTTTTTTTCCAGCTTGTTAGGGTTTTTTTGTTGTTGTTGTTGTTTCTTTTTTTCCCCAAGCCTCTGAAAGGCACACACTTTTTTTTTTTCTTCACCTTTTAAGCTTTCTCCTCACTGTTGGTTTTTAACTTTCAGAGAATGTGAAATCACACATATGGTGCCACCGCATGGATATGGATTTTTTTTTTTTTTTTTTTTTTTCCCGGGCTTTTATTTTCATAAACAATAATCGTTCGTCATGCCACAACTAGTCCCACAGAACAGATATCATTGTAAAAAAAAGAAAAAAAAAAAGGAAAGAATTGGAGTCTTTCATCATCTGTGGGAGTGTTTTCTTAAAGTGGTCCTCCATCGTATCATATGCTGCAGATTGTATTTTCCTTCATGGTGGAGAATAATTTTTGTGTGTGTTGTTTTCTTTTTCTTTTTAAACATGTAGCACAAATAAGCATTGCACTCGGGCGCCATACTTTACCTCATGTCAGAACGAGAAAAAAATACAAAACATGTATATATGATGCCGTAACGTTTAAAGGAATAACTTGTGGTTTTGGCCTTGCTGCTGTTTGCATTGCTGGTATTTTACCAATGTATTTAAAAGTGATCAGAGAGATACAATGTGCCTGCAGGATATCATCAGAGAAAATACACTGTAGAAAAGTAGTTTCCAATCTCTACAATCTGGGGCTAAATATGTGTCCTACATGTACATTCATGTCCTGCCTTAATGTAATACTTTGAATATGGAATTGTAACGTAACCCGTCAAGTCCTTCGACTGGCATGATTTGAATATGTTGGGACGGCACTGTCCCTCACCCATCACCCCTTTCCCACCCATATTAGTTCTAGCTTATATAAATCCAGATGTATTAGTGCATGTCAGTGAACACTCTCCCTTCTCACCCACCTGTATTTCCTTTTTAGACTAAATACATTGTATAGATCTGAATAAATCAGCCCTAAAATTTATTTAAAAGGGCTTTATTTCATAGCAAAGTGTCATACTTGTTTTTTTCTCTCTCTATGGATAAAAATGCCTGATTTAAAGTCAAATGCACTCTTAGCAGCAGCAAGGTGTTCAATGACAACATAGCAGGACTGGAATGAGTGGTGAGCTCCTCTTGAAGGGGTTTATGGGAATGTTGAGCACCGTAGAGCACTAACAGTACGTGGATTTTAAACGGGGAATTATGGGCCACAAACTGCAGCGCGATTTCTGTATTTTTAAGGGACGTGTATTTAAAAGACTATTTCTCATTCATACTGTATCAGTGCTGCAGTGGTTTGCATTCTGCACCTTATGGATCACAAAAACCTTTAAAAATTCTGTTTTCCCCCTTTTTTAAGTAATTGTAGCTGAGTATATCTACAATAAAGTTATGGTATGGTCGTTCATTTGTGGTGTATGTGTGTTCTTTATGCTGTATCTATATGCGTTTCTAGATCCTGAAATGATGTATTAGATTGTTTTATGAGCTGCGGGGCTGCGGCTACTAATACTGTGTGAAAAGCAGGTCACAGGCCACAGTGTAAAGTGTGGGCTTCGCAGTGATGACCTCAGTGTTTTTCTAACCCAAGGAGAGCTCATGCCTCCCGTTTACGAGTGTTCGGAGGCCGCTCGGGTTTAGATGGACTCGGCAACCATGACCGATGTTTTAATCACATTTGCACAGAGCCTTATGTAATAGATGAAGTAGGCATGAACTGTGTTTGCAAGTATACCTTTTCACTCTCGGCGGGCCTTTTTATGGTCTTGTGTATCCATTTCGCCGCTTACACATTTTGTATGACTGCATCGATGTTTGCCAAGAAGTAAAAAGAAAAAAATTGGCGCGCTCACTCTTGGTAGGTGAGAAATGACTTCACATCAGCTGTGCAAGCATTGGCGCATATATTCTGATAGGAGAGTTTTGCCACGGTATTATTATTCCTAATTAAAATTTGGATTCAAAAAGACATGTTCAGCAGTATATTATGAATTCTGATTCCTAGTGTGATGTTTGTAGATTTGAGACGGTTGGAGACTCATAATCCCAGCATGATGCTCTGAGTGTACCTACAGTACGATCCAGAAGTCTGAGACCACACTGAAAATCTGAAAAAGATTTTGAAAACTGAAACAAAGATACTTTATGAATTTAAATAGAAATGTATATATTTTTTCTGCACTTTCTTGAACTGATAGGAATGCAATCTGAATCCACAAGCAACTATAATCTGAGGCATGAAAGTTGAGGAAAAAAAGCCAATTTCCAGATCAAACCATCTACTTTCATAGCAATGAAACTCACAATTAGGTTCCATTTAGAAAAAAATCCCAGAACCTCATGTTTGTCATTGTGTTTAATTCCATTAATGGTTCTCGCACACTCTTAACAGTCTGCATCAATATTTTTGTGTTATGACAACTTCTAATGAAATTTCATTCAAACATCATTTGTAGCATAAACACAATTTTTTAATTTGATTAAAAAAGAAATTGTGAGTTTGTGAAAAATTGAGCTGAGGCATTGGAACCAATTAATCTTATTTTAGTTCAAATCCACAGCTAGCATTACACAATGTAACTTATGTACCATGCAAATTGAACAAGCAAGTAAGATATTACTTGTCACTGGCATTAATGTAGCCATTGCTCATAAAGTTAATGTAGTGTATACGTTCCTGTAGCCACCTCCAACCGAACCATGAGTGCTACTCTTGAGCATAATGGTAACCACAAAAACTCTTTTAAATGTTATTTTATGTGTTGAAAAATGCAATGCACTTAATTTGAACATTTACTCTCCTTATTCAGTCCAATGCAAAGCATGCTGGGTACTAGAAATCTACTTAAAAGTTTTATTTTTTAAAGACAATTTAATTGTTGCTGCTTTAAAAAAACAAACAAACAAAAAAAAAACAACGCAGAAAATAGTTTAAATAACACCTAACATTAAGTTGATGTAATGATCAGTATTTTATGATGTCAGTAGAACTCTTCAAAATAATGTTTTCCATTTATAAGGTTTAATTTGAATTTTTATTCAAGTTGTGGTAATAACTGAATTTGTTTTTAGAGTGCAATCTTTTGCCGATTCAGATGAAACTAAAGTGTTCCCTTCATTACTGTTCAGTGCCACCAGTGAAGAATGATTCTTACGAGCCTGTTATTTTTAGCGAATCACAAATGCTTATGAATCATTCAGAGTT
The DNA here is from genome assembly GCA_036784905.1 of Acrossocheilus fasciatus. NCBI lineage: Eukaryota > Metazoa > Chordata > Actinopteri > Cypriniformes > Cyprinidae > Acrossocheilus > Acrossocheilus fasciatus. The sequence goes on along the minus strand of CM071954.1, from coordinate 10,098,414 downwards.
TCATAATTAATCTGAATCACTCACTGATGTCGTCATGTCTGACTTCAGGACTGATACTATTATTTTGTGATCTATGTATTTGAGGCTAGTGAGACTTTAGTGTAGTTATTGACACACATGTATGCATTGACTATTTTTTTTTTTTTTTTTTCTTTTTACATTTATTGATATTATCCTAGCTGACAAAAATTTGCATTCCTGTTTTCTAAATACTTAATTTTTCTTCCTCAAATTCAAAAGAACTGGTGAAGCCACCCTAACTTAAATCATGAAATCACTTAGAATTATATATTTTAATTTTTTTTTCCCCCCAACCCAATGGTGTAGTTACAAAATCTACCAGCAGGGGTTAACAGGGTCATACTAACCAGCCAAACTTTGACCCCTTGATCCAAACAATGGCAGAGGGTGCAATATTTCATTCATTATATTTTTCAATTCAGTTTGGTAGCACTAAAAACACACAGTTCACTTTTAAAATGTACATCCTTGTTCTCGAGTCTTTGCGGCTCTGTTCATGACTCCAGCTCCGACAAGGAGTTGATTAAACTGCTTTGCGTCATTTTAAATCACAAAAAACAGTCTCAAACAGATTTTACCGAAGTTCAGCGATCTTGATGAAGTGCTTGTAGCAGATCACCTGGGCCATGTCCGCTGAGATAATCTAGGAGGGAAAAGTTGAACAAGGCTTTGTTCATCAAAATGTAGATAAAGGAGGAAAAGAAATATCTCTAGCTGTTGAAAAGACATACATATGCTTCTCTGGGTAATATATGTAGGTGGAATGCAAATGGTGGCCAGTGCGCTGGGCTGGGATCAGGCGGGGCTGATATGCTGAGTGTGGGAATGAGAGGCTAATGGTGACTTATTACCTGTGTTGACAATGTGCAGGCTTGTGCCGTGTCATTTGAGCC